>BPLQ01005692.1:94368-268109 GCA_021605075.1 Caerostris darwini | reverse complement strand
TTGACTGCATGTTCCAGAGTATATATCCTTCCCAATAGACAACACACACAAAAGAAAAATGAATTTCTTTTTGGAATATTTCTTCGGTACATAATATTTCAAGCTAGGAGCCAACATCGATCGATTTGTATGTTTTTATTAGTCCAAAACATTAGAGTATTGCATGCTTATCACAGATAGAAAAGCATTCTAAAAAAACAACAAAAAGATTTGGATTTTTCTTTTTTAAAAATTAAAAATTAATATTTATTCTACCCTTAACCTACTTAAAAACAATTTTATAAATAAATAACTAATGGAAAAAAAAACATGAAAGAACACATTCATTTTCCAACGCAAAATTAAAAACTGGAGTTGACTAACTTTCATATCCTTGTCACGCACTAAAATAAGCTACTACACGCATATTTTTTTTCTTGCTCAGAAACTCATGCAACAATGTCAAAAGAAATAGCAATAAAGCTTAAAATGAATACCCTAAGCCAAAAAATAAAATAATAATACTAATAATAATAACGAAAACGCTTCATATTGTCAGTCATCAGCAGAAAATGCAAAAAGGAGTCTTCTCAAAGAACTTGCTTCCCTAGAGAAAAGCCAAAATTTGGACCTCGTTCAAAAAGACAGCGAATGCCGCCAACGTTCCTTGGCGACCATCGATTGGCCCGCTTTTCAGAAAAAGTTGGCGACTTTTTCTCCCCCTTATTAAATCGGCATGGCGGATCATTCAGTTGGGGAGTTTTTTGGCTGGGAATCGAAGGGAAGTTTTTCCGGGATTCAGGATCAGGAGTGAATCATGAATGTGGCCGGGGGTACGACCACCACTGGGATAAATCGGGGTAGGGGTGTGTGCAGATCAGCCAGAAAAGTGTCTAACAGGAAAAACGACTCATCTCCGACTTTTACAGAACGAATCGCAGTGAGTCTTTTATTACTTTTTCTTTGCATAAAAAGTTTCTTTTAATTTTTTTTCATTTGAAATATTTTTTGAGGGGATGAAGGGGGGTTAAAACTATATAAATATAATTCTTTTGAAATAATTGCTAACTATAATCAATCATCTCCAATTCGGTGAATGTTGCTCTCGAATAATTAAAAAGAAAAACATAATTTTCGAACATTTGATTTGAAAAGATTTTATTTAAAAATTTTATTATTAATCTTTTGTTAAATTAAAAAAATTTGGGGGAAAATAAATATATAAATTTCGATTTTTAAAAGTTTTTGCCTAATCAAAGCCAATAATTTCCTAAAAGAACTGTTGCCAATCTTGAATAAGTTTGGCAAAAAATCGTCTTTTTTACTTAAAAATTTTTTTAAAGTTATTTCTACTTTTTTTCCCAAATTTTTTTTTGTACATATATTTGTAAATTTAAATATATAAAATTATGATTATTTAATTTTATATTTATAAAATATAATATTATGATATTAATTATATAAAATTAAAAATATATTTTGTAAATATAGTATATCGTACACACGATAATAAAATAAGATTTGATACCGATACCGATTAATAAAACGAAGTTTGAAACTAAATTAATAATCGAGTGAAAAGTAAAAGTAAAATTATGAAAACAGATTTCCGCGATATTTCTAGGAACTTCTATTGATATATGTAGATTAAAAAAAATGCTTTTGAAAGACAATATTTCTCGAATCTCAGGAGTTAATGGAATTTCAAAAGATAAACCGCCAAAACGGATCGCAATGAGTTTCGAAATAAACAGTATATTCATTTTCTCTTTTTGATTATTGCAAAATCAAATTTATTTTCTAATAAAAATTAATTCAGTTTTGATAAAAATTACGAAATATATTTGTTTTAAAATTGTATTATAAAAATATCAGATGAGCAACATAAAATATATTAATTGAATTTGAGTATTAAATGCAAATAAATTTTCCAATATAGGAAATAAATATGATTACAATTAATAGAATTGCTTTTTATTAAATGCGATACAAACTTGTGAATTTGATTCCTTACAAATAATGCCCAAGTAAGTAAAAATAACTCTGATTTTAAACTACAATTTCAAAACTGAGTACTTTTCCAATTTATAAGTAAAAAAATGTGCTTAGAAGGATTAAAGAATATATATATATGCATTGTTTATTTAAATAATTTTGAATTTTTTGAATAAACAATGAAATAAATAAACAATATCTACAATAAAACTTGTGAATTACTTCACAAAGATGCTAATAAAACTTTAATTTTTTTTATTTTCAAACTACTTTGTGTAAAAAACTGAGATGTTATAAAATATGCAATTTATTTTCAGTTAAAACAAAACAGAAGACTATTATACCATTTATGTGTTTTCTATCTTTTTGAAACATTGAAAACTTTACAAACTCAATTAATAGATTCTTACTGCATAATTTAAGTTAAGAAAAATCATAATTAAGTTAGATGAATAACTATAACAGGCGTATTTAATAAGGCATATTTAATAACAGGCATATTTAATAACAGGCATATTATTAACAGGCATATTTAATAAGATATAATTAGATAAGTTTAATAGACATATTTGTGAAAAATACCGATTATAACTATCAACAACAAAGATTTATTATCTAATTTTTTTTTATTTCGAATGCAATGCTTTGCAATTCATTTCAAATGCATTTGCATGATGTCCGAGCACTATGTTAAAAGGTAACATAAAAAAAAAGTGAAAAGGTACTATCGGTAGGTAAAATAAATAAACTTACTCTGTGACAAAACTTTCCTTCAGAAATATAAACTTTCCTGTCCACTGAACGGAAAATGGCGGTAAAAGCTTATTTTTAGAAGAACACATTTATTTTAACTAGACAAAAATGAACTAAAAATATATAATCTTGTAATTTTTGGCAGAAAGCGTACATTTTTAGTTTTTCGGGAAAACACGTGAAATTTGACAAGAGTGTTTTCTTTTTTATCCCAACGCCCTTGCACTGTCAGCACTTGGCCTGCTGAAATGCTGTAGGACCGTGAGCATATTGAAGCGTCAACTTCGTTCTTTAGATTTGTGTGGGATGTAATGTTTTCTACAAATATTTTTAAGCATTAAAAAATTACGTTGACGAAAACCAAGAAGACTTGTCAGCAGACAGTCCTATTGTCAAAACCGTAGGCTTTACCGATGATTGCAAATACCATCTTCAGAATCCAAATCTTGTTCTCCTGCATTCCAGCTACTACTGGGACTAGAGTGGGCATGAAACTGAACAATTTTTAAGCATTTGCTTCAAAGCTGAAAACTATAGGGTGTTTTAGATAAAAAAATTAGTTTTATATTGAAATGGATATTTTAAATTAGTTTTAGATGCCTGCATCTGCCAAAATAATAATTTTTCATTGCGGGAAGTGTAATGTGCCGAGTGACTAGCACAGTCCTAATGCTCACCATCGACCCTGGCTATCAATGGGCCACGAATCGGGATGCAGTAAAGAGATTATAATTTTTATTGGAAATCTGCATTCATTGATATTTAATGAAATTTAAATTTACTTTTTATTATCCTTGAAATAGGGAGAGGGGAGGTGGAGGTGGGAGGGGGTGGGAGTGGATCTATGGCTCCCAGGACATCTTACAATGTTTCTTATTGGCTGGTTTATTTTTTAAGAATTCTTTCATAATTTTTTTTAAAATTTCTTTCGCTTGCTTTTTTTTTATAAAATCGTTTGAAATATATATCTATATATATATATATTTCAAACGATTTTATATATATATATATATATATACACTAGCTTTTTTATACATAATATTTATTTATACTTTTTTTCTTCTTCGAAGCAGGTCATTAATCAAATATCAAATTGAAAATGACAGTTGTTGTGTTAAAAGTAATAAATCATAATTTTTTAACAAGTAATAATTCATAATTATTATAAATTAAATATTTCATATTATATTTCTTATGTATTGACGCTTCCATATATCATTACACATGAAATTATGGGCATTGTTTTGGGCAGAGCGGATGCATGGCTTCCATGACTGTTTTCAATTTAATTATTATTTTTTAAATTTCTTTCACGAGCTTTTTTTAAAAAAATATTTGGAATTTATTTTTATTTTTACCCCTTAAATTACGGGTATGGTTTTGGGGAGAGAAGAGAATTTTTTATTTCTTTCAGTAACTTTTTTAAGATAAAATTTCTATTTATATATATTATATTATATATATATATATATATATATATATACAATATATATTATATTTATTTATATAATATGTTTATATAATATTTATTTATATTTTTCTTCTTTCAAAGAAGTTATACGAATCAATTTTGCACAAAAAAAGAAGCTTGAAGTTTTTATAGAGGTCATTAATCAGATATTAAATTGAAAATGACAGTTGTTTTAACAATATTTATGATTTTAAATTACACAGAACATCTAGTTAAAATAAAACTTTAACAAAATAATTGAATAATTATTTAATAATTTTACGGGCAACCTATATTTCTGGCCACCCGTTTATTATTATTATTATTATTCATTTAAATTTACCTAAATCTATAACACCCAAGAGGAAAACCTAATCACGACCCAAAAACTCCAACCATCCAGTCCAATCCAACACATAAAACTTAAAGCATTTTTCCTGAATAAATTGTTATTTTTATTTCTAATTTATCCATTTGTCAACGTTTCGATCCAGTTAGCGCAGATGCCCTATAGGAGTGCCCAGGTTTGAATCCACTGGTGGCGTGATTTGTAGTCGCTGGTTTTCAATCAGATTCCTAATTCGAGTTCCGCTGCAATCCTGTAGCTTTCAGAAACAAAAAGTTTCGATTACAATTGTGACAACGTGTGCAAAATATATCGCATCGATAGTCAAACTGCTTGGTGGGAGTTTTTCTGGGTTTTCTTTCTTATGAGACACAAACGTTGGGTCAAAATCACCTATCTGTGGGTTGTTCGTGGAATGCATTATTAAAATATTAATTTAGAGTTATTATTTCAATTAGAGTTTTTTTTTTTGTAAAGGAAAAATATTTCTTAAATTATGCATTTATTTTCAATATCTTAATTTTTTTTTTGAAGTGCTTAAAATATTTTTCACGACTAAGTAGACTAAAAAGCAGCATCTTGCTTTTTGAGTAACGTTTAGAACCAACTGACCCCTTTTTAAAATTCAATTTTGTATTATATTTAAGTTAAGAAATTTAACTAAAATGAAGAAATATGCAATCAGATTAGTGCAATCTGGAAAACAGTACTTGTTAAAGTGAATTGCTGCGAAAAAATTGTCATTCAGTAGCTACGGTTTTCATATTAGTTTTATTCATACTATTTGGTTAACCTAGAAAATAAAGTAATACTTTTTCTAGGCACGTCTCTACTTAAACACATTTGTTTTACTAATACAGCCTTTTAGGTGTTCGTGCTAATTTATCAGATGAAGATTATTTAAACATCTGATAGACGTATGTTTCAGTCGTTTTCTTTGAAAGTGGTGTGAGTCTGTTTTTGACAAAAAGTTAATTAATGATAACAAGGTAGTTTCATGGTAACTTAATTATTTACAATATATAATATATATAAGCCCTACTCGTGGCAATGTGCGCCCTTTCAGTGAGCATTAGGGCTGAGGTTCAATCCACTGACGGCTTTGTTGTTTCAAAAAACGAGGAGATTCGATGGCATATGTGATGTTAAGCATCTTGCATCATTAGTCGGATTACCTGGTGGGAGTTTTCCAGATTTTCTTCGCTACGTTACGCAAATGATGGGTAGTTTCCCCTAAAAGCCCTAATATGTTTTCCGGATTTTCTTTCCAAAGATACGCAAATGATGGGTAGTTTCCCCTTAAAGCCCTCCCGGAAGGCACTGACCTTCACCTTCAGCGACATGGAGCCAAGTCAGTATTCTACCTACGGGTGCTCCATCACAAAAGCAGCTGATCATATGAACACAAGGGTTCTTAGTCTAGATGCTGCTGTCGACCAAGTGGGATTAGAAATAATATATATATATATATATGAATCGCATTTATCAAATAATTTAAGAGAAGAAATATTTCTAATAACTTTTAACTAATTAAAACATGAAATAATTCAAAACCAAAAATTTTGTTGCGATACTCAACTATACTACCAAATAAATTTTCTGATAAATTGTTTTTTGTAGGATATGCTTTACAGTATAATTTATCGGATACTAAATAATATTTATAAATTGCCATGAATGTATCAAAATAAATTTACACGTTCATGAAACTTTTTAAATCATATTCTTGATCTGTGTTTCCTTCATATTTTAAATTTCATATTTCTTTGTTCATGCTTCCAAATTCGATGAAAAACTTCGGATTTCAATCCTTTTGAGAACTTTAAGAGTTTTTTTTTTCTTTCTGTATTTTTCGGAAGTTTAATCCCAAGTTATAGCTTACATAAATCCCGAATCAAATTCAAGATTTAGATTCAAAGAAATATTTTGACTTTTAAGCCTGTAAATCCAATCTTTTCAATACCAGCATGCTTACTAAAATTTAAACTGAAAAAAGAATGCTTTATTTCTTAGGGAAAGGTTTAAGCTAAGACAGTCTAAGATTTAGCTCGATTTATGACAAAAACTTTAAAATTTTATGAAAATATATATTACTTTCTGAACTTTCCAGAACAGTGGATCTGTGTATTTGCGCATGTCTCCAAAATCAAAGACTCTGCTGGTGCAGGTGTCTATAGTATAATGGCAATCATCCGTCTAACTTTGATGCGGAAACATCCGCAGTTTCTTCAGCAGTGGAAAATCTTAAATCTAAAATAAATTCTTTTTCAAAAACAGTTATTTTGGTGGATTCTAGATCCGCTATTGAAACAATCGCTTTACAAAGACAGTCTGAGTCTGCATTTGTAACCAAAACAAAACAAGTTATCCAGTTCCTTAATGAACATACACTACTGGCCATTAAAATTGCTACACCAAGAACAAATGCAGATAGCAAAATGATATTTGTTGGATAAATATATTATACTGGAAATAACACGTGATGAAATTCTCAAGAAATTTAGGTGCATAGATCCTGAGAAATCAGTACCCAGAACTACAGTACGTATAAGTACTGTTACTACTGCCAGAGGTGACCTCTGGCAGTAATAACAGTACTTATACGCCTGGGCATTGAGTCAAACAGAGATTGGATGGCATGTACAAGTACAGATGCCCATGCAGTTACAACACGATGCCACATCTCATCAACAGTAGTGACTGGCATATGGTGACGAGCCAGTCGCTCGGCAACCATGGACCAGACGTTTTTTTTTTGGCGAGAGAACTGGTGAACGTGCAGGTCAGGACAACAGCCGAACATTTTCCATATCAAGGAAGGTCCGTACAATACCGGCAACATGCGGTCGTGTATTGTCCTGCTGAAAAGTAGGGTTTCGCAGGGCTCGAATAAAGAGTAGAGCCACAGGCCGTAACACACCAGAGTGTAGTGGTCAGTTCAAAGTGCCGTCAAATGCGAAACAGAGGTGACCGAGGCATGTATCCAATAGCACCCCATACCATCACCTGGCTAATGGCCCAGTAAGACGATGACGAATGCACGCTGCCAATATGCGTTCACCATGATGCCGATAAACACCGTTGCGACCATCTTGATGCTGTAAACAGAACCTGGATTCATTTGAAAAAATGACGTCTCGCCATTCGTGCGCCCAGGTTCATCATTGATCACACCATTGAAGACGCTCCTGTCTGTGATGCAGCATCAAGGGTAGCCGCAGCCATGGTCTCTGAGCTGCGAGACCATGCTGCTGCAAACGTCGTCGAACTGTTCATGCATACACTTGCTGTTTTGCGAACGACCCCAACTCTTGAATCAGAGCTCGTGACGGGGCTGCACGATCCATTAAATCCATGCGGGTAACATGCTGGTCTTCTCGGCGGCAAGTGATAGGGGGCCGTTGAGATCCAGCACGGCGTTCCATATTACCGTCCTGAACTCATCCATTCCATATTCTGCTAACAGTCATCGGATCTGGACCGACGTGAGCAGCAATACTGCGATACGATATACCGTTACCCCAGTACACTACAATTCGACCTTTATCAAAGTCAGAAACATGCTGTTACACATTTCTGCTTCTTACACGAGGTATCACAACAACATTTCACCAGGCAACAACGTTCAAATGCAATTTGTGTGTGAGAAACCAGCTGAACTATTTCCTCATTAAAACACATCGTAGGTGTCGCTACCGGCGCTTGCTTTGTCTGAATGCGCTGAAGATCTAATCATTTGCATATCGCAGCACCTTTTTCCTGTCGTTTGAATTTCACGTCTGTAGCATGTCGGCTTCTTAGTGTAGCAATTTTAATGGCCAGTAGTGTGTAAATACATCACTTTCCAGTGGATCCCACTAAATGTTGGAATTGATGGACAGGAAAGGACAAATCTTCTGGCAAAAAAAGGGACAAAGTTCCTGGACAGTGTCCTGTCCTCTTGCAACTTTTAGGAGAACTATACGATATAAAATTAAGTCATAATATATTAATAAATTATTATTTAACAACAAAATAAAAGACTAAGGCACAATCGAGGATGATTGGAAAAAATTGAGTGCAAAAATTCGCAAAGAGGCTGTTGCCAATTTTAGATTAAAAACTGGACACGACTGCCTGGCCGAAGATCTGGTCAAAACAGGGATTGGGAACTCTGATATATATATGTTTTATGTAAGACAGAGAAAATGAATAAGGCCCATTTACTTGTTTACTGAGGACTGGGCTCTAACTTACAACAGAATGGTGATTTGTGCACTCTTACTGGAAGGTCAGAGAAATTATATCCTTATCACGCTGACTATTATTATAGTACTTCTAACTTTTTAATTTTTATCCTTAGAACGTCTAACTTGTCTTTAACTGTTTTTAATGCCTTTTGGTCGTTTTTGTTTAGAATTCTAGTCTTTTCCCTTTCTAATTTATATTTGTTTATATACTTTTTTGTTTCCACGGCAAGGGGCCAAATTTGTACGGATTGAGTTTCAATAAAGATATATGTAACTAAAAAAAAAATTTACTTTTTGTACCACACCCGTAGCAAATTAGTATTGATATTTATCAATAATATTTTTGGATTAAAAGGATTTATTTTCAAATAATAGTAGAAGTCGGCACCGATAAACTAACAATCGTAAAATATTCTAGTTAAGAAAGGTCTTTCTATTTAATACTAGTGTTGTTTCCTATTAGGATTGATTGTCAAAAGAATGTAGGGAGTTTTGTTCATAGAGGACAATCGGAAGAAAATGTCAACAACATATATATAAACAAAACAGCATGGCAATATTGCATATAAAACGCTTCTACTTTCGCCATTTTACTTGAACGCAACCGTGTCATCCATTCTCTTTTCTCGTATCACTGTTATCACTCCTGCACAGAGAATCTTACCTCTCATTACAGTTACAGTTTGATCTTAACGCGACAACTGGGATAGTAGTTTTGTTCGAATCAGTGAACGTAATAGTTTAATTTCGTTTTTTCGTTTACTCTTTTTCGTTACAAGTTTCCTACTATATTGATCCAACGATGCTCCAAGATAACCTAAGGTGAGTGACCAAGTCAATTGCATATTCATTCTCCTTCACATAGCACAGGTATTCAGTAGAAATGGTTAGTAGCCCTCGAAACTTTTTATCTTGTTTCCGAGCGGCCTGATAACCAATTGGCTAGCGCTATGGCCTTTGGTACCATGGGCTTCAGATTCGAATACTGACTATATCATGGATGTTTGTTAGTGGTTCGGAATCCATGTTGTGCAAAAAGATGATCTTAGAACTACAAACCAAACTTTCATAATACGAGGCCGTATAATGGTGTTTGGTAATGAGAAGGTGAATTTTTTTAGCAATATTACATAAATAATTGGCAAAGTTGTCACAGAAAATAGTGTCTCAAGAAGACCGGGATTCTGTGGCTCATGGGCCACTACTGAGAGGAATGACCGCCTTATTCGCTGCATAGCTATAGAGCATCGTACTGCATCTGCAACTGAAGTTTGAGCTTCTGCTGTTGGTTGTTCTGTTCTGTGTAAACTTTTGATATTTTCAACGATTTTTTTTATTGTGCCACTGCTTTTAAGTCTCTGTATTCCTGTTCTAAACGATTAGTTTAAAAAGGTAAACAATAAAATAATTTGCAAAATATTACCAAAATTGTTTTTACTGGAAACTAATGAGGATGCTAGTTAAAGGAAAAAGAACAATATCTGTTACAACTTATCACGGCATTTCCACTTATGATAAGCTTCAATATTGTAAGTGTTCAATAGATATAGATCCATTTTTACCAACAAACGCGTAACTCAAAATGAAAAACCAGGGCCTCATAATAAGTATGTAAACATTTCAATTGTGGTAAACATCCTAGCTCATCCCCTGCTATTGTATCAGAGGTTGGTAAGAGATGAATTGTTAGAACTCTGTATTCGATGAACAACACAAAATTCAAATGAGTTTTTATGTGCGATAAATATCCAAAAGCAAATTTGCATCTCAAAACCATGTTTGGAGTTAAGTTTTTGAAGCAATACATGAATTTAAATTTGGTGTTCAAAAACATTGCACAAACAACAGAGTGCTTCAAGAATAGTGTTTGATGATTATAGTTATGAACTTCGAGCAATATTGTGTAAAAAATAAGAGAGGGTTTTCAAAAGAAGCCTATTTTTTATTAAATGTTAGTCTTCCAGGAAATTAATAAGACTTATTTTTGACAGATGCGATCGTGTATACAAAAGAAAAGGGATAACGTACAGAGCAAGTCATTGATGGATTTTGCATTTAATCATTTGAATTAGTTTTATCGCCTCAAAAAATAATAAAGCTTTAATTTTTTTTAAATTATTACATTAATTCACTTTAATAAAAGATAAATACATTTACATTAACAAATATATATTTTGTTGAATATCAACGTTATATGAAAAAATTATATTTCGTTTGATGTTCCCAACTCTTTAAAATTGAATCGCATTAAAACAAAAATTTATTATTCTATTTGAGGAGGTTTCAAAATATATAGAAATTCTACCTCTTCTTCATTGGTTGCGGCCTCATGGCCAATTGACTAGCCTCTGGCATTTGGTACCACTGGCTTCAGGTTCGAATCCTGACGGCGGCATGGATGTTTGTTAGTAATTTGGAATCCACGTTAAGCTGCAGGTCCCGGTCTAATTAGCCTAAAGTATGCACAAAATGACCGTAAAGCGACAAACTAAACCAATTTTTATTGGCACAACAGATCCATGGTGATTTAAGACCAGTATACCTACTGGCAAATTTCTAGACAGGAGACAGGATAGACTTGTCAGCTCTATGTCCAGCGCTCTACAGTCATATTGGACAAGCAAATACGGTTTAAAGTGGATTCCAAATCACTGTTTTTTATACCACTTAATAGATCGAATATCTAGACCGAATATTAGTAATATCTAGACCGAATCAAAGAACCATTGTGGTCTCATGGAAGGAGAAGGGCGAGATCGACTTGCGTCTCTCATATCCTCGTCTTGAGAACTTAAATGAGATCGGCATCGAGTCACCGTTTCGGGCATTGCATTTTGAAGTTTATGATCGGTCAACACTACACTTCGCAGCTTTACGCTTTGGCGTGAAGGAGAATTAACCCCATCACCTTTGTCATGATGGATCAATTTGGGGATCAGTGGATTATGATGGATCAGTTTGCGAGACGTGACAAAATCCCCTGAGTCTGATATAGTTGGAGGTCAAGAGATTCAGGAAATAGCTATGGTAGGATACATGAAATATTTGAACTATTAAATATATAGATCTTAACACAGAAATTAAATGTTATTAAAAAATTTAATGTGTGGTGAATCCTGTCGCCTCTGTCAAAAGCAGAATGGTTGCTATTGTATTGATTCTGTCAATAAGTTTGCTTGTATAAACTAATAGTTGATTCTCTAACCTATAGGCTGTTAAATTCTCTCAGAGAATTTTGAAGGATAGGATTGGGGAAGCGGAAAACCTTTCAGAGGCTGGTAAATTGTGGCCAATGTAGATCCGTTAATCTGGTGATCCTATTAAGAAGTGGTAAACACGCTTTATGGTTTCATGGGATGACATCAAGGATAACTGCAAAAGTATAAATAAACTGGCGGGGCTTGAATAAGTGTTCTAGCTGGTTGAGTGTTCGAGTGTTCTAGCTGGTTGAGTGTTCGAGGTGTTCTAGCTGGTTGAGTGTTCGAGGTGTTCTAGCTGGTTGAATGGAGTGTTCTGGTCTCGGTGCTACAGGTTTCAGTTTCAAATCCCAGCGGTGTCATGGATGTTTGTAGTGGTTCAGAATTCATATGAAACCGTAGGTCCCGGTCTCATATGACTGTAAGTGCGTAACGGAGCCAAGTCAGATTTCTACCTACTGGTGCTTCATAACAACAGAAGCTGCCCTGTCTTCCTTCAACCACTTGGTATAGATGTCTACCAAGTGGGATAAAAAAAAAACACAAACTGGAAAAATACTAAACTATATAAACTCGATATACTAGACCAAATCTTTCATTTCCTGAAAAATTTTAATAAAATAGACCACAAATTTTCTTGCAAATTTTATGGCAAGCCTCATCACCAATTGGCTAGATCGCTGACCTTTGGTACTACAGGCTTCAAGATCGAATCGTGGAGGAGGCAGGAATGTTTGTGAGTGGTTCGGAATCCACGTTAAACTGTAGGTCGCTGTCTGGTTAGCCCAAAGTGTGCACAAAATGACCGTAGAGCGACAAACTAATCTATACAAATTCTATTTTTAGATTTTCTTCACTAAAATTACTTTTAATCGAAAATCCAATAGCTTAAATAGTAAATTTAAAAAGATATGTTGCTGTTATTAATAGTCACAAACTTGACAACCATTCAATTGGCGATAATTTGTTGTTGTTGTTTTTTCCATCTAATGTTGTGTCATTTCTAGCGTTCTCTTTTAAAATCGCTTGCACAATGGAGTGGGTGGAGACGAGGCACACCCTGACCTTGAATTTTGTCTGCTGTCCGGCAGTTCGTGTTCGAATAAAATTCGAAGTCGAATAACAATTTGAAGTCGGCGTCGAATTTGGCACGTGTTTACGAACAGCCCATTTCGAAATGCTAAGGGTTCATAAGGCCTAAGTTAATGCCATTTATTACTTAAAACAAAACCCAAACATCGAAGTATATTACATCAGTGTACATTTTCTGTTGCATTTTTTTTGTAGAAAGGAATGCAAATTTCAGTAGCTGATTTTAAAAATACATTTTTTAAAAGGAAACAAATTTATCCTTCGGAGGAATATTTAAATAATTTATTACTAGGTTTTTTTATTTATATTAAAAATTAAATCCTTTTAAGTGGGGCAAGAAATTGCTTTTTTTTAAATTTAATATTATTGATATTATTTTAACTTAATTATTTGTTTTAATCCTTTTGGAAAATAATGGAAAATTTGGAAAATAATTAATAATAAAATATTAATTAAAATTGCAAAGAAACTTGTTTGATATAAGATATAAACACAGTCATCGCGTTCCTGAGGCAATTACACATTGGCACTGCTATTCGCACATTTACAAAACACAGATTTTCACATAAAGAATACACTTTTAATTTCATTAAAATAAAAATAAGTACATGTTTTCTTTAATTAATGTAATTTATTTTACTTTGGCATGGATGCTTGTTAGTGGTTCGGAATCCACATTAAACTGTAGGTTCCCATTTAGTTAGCTCAAAGTGTGCACAAAATGACCATAAAGCGACAAACCACACCATTCCTGAGCAATTATACATTGGCCCTGTTATTGGCATGCTTGCAAAACATAGATTTTCACATAAAGAGTAAAGTTTTCATTTCATTTAAATAAAAACGAGTACATTTTTTTCTTTATTTTTACTATTTTCTATAAACCACATAAAGTAAAAAAAGGTATTTAATGAAATAAGTTGAACCTCTGTGTTACAGTTTGTTAACATATAAGAAATATTAACATTCCTTATATCCCTACAAACAAATAATCAACTTTAAATGCTAAAATATCAACCCTGCCCTGGTTGATTTCCCCTCTGCAGAAAATCCATTTTCTCTCATTCTAATGTTAATACGTAAGAGTGATTTGCGATGACAGCAGACAGATCTTCATTAGGACAAGAGCCAAGAACTATTTAGCGATTTTCGTGCAACTCAAACATGCCAACGACCCATTTATCAACTGCGCTTATTGCTCCAATGCATTATCTTTTGTCAGATATGCTGGTTCGTATACTAAGTGAACCATCATTCGAAACGGTGTATAGACATTGCAGAAAAGTTCGAAATCACATTATTTAAAACATGCTTCCTTTTTATAGACATTCTTACCATGTTAAACAAGGATATCATTATTTTAAAAAAGTTACCTGAAATAATTGTAGATTCTTTTTAAGTAAAAAATTTATAATTATAACGTCGATATTGTATTGAATTGATTTGTACGCTACTTTTAAATCTCTTCTTTCTATTCAAATGAAAAAAAATTGTCTGTCCATTGCAGATATACATGAAGCCGTTGCATCTGCTTACAAGAACATAGTTTTAAAATCCTAATTTCTTTTAGCAGGAAACTTGCTCCATGTGGGACACATTTACTAAACGTGTCTTCAGTAAATAAGTGTTTCATACTACTTCTGTTATTTGAAAACTAAATGTATCTAACCTTACAACTTATGTACCATATAAATATCTCAAAGGGCAAAATTTTGTCCTATATAAATATGTCCTTATTAGAATATGGAATAGATACACTTGCAAATTTAACGAAAAGATTAGACAGTGTACTTCCCTGATTTGAATCTCCTAGAATATGAATGAGATCCTGGAAGGAGTGGGATATGGATCATCATATGAAGTATGACACAATTGCAAAATTTACCCAACAGATTAACCAGTGTACTTCCCTGATTTGAATTACCTAAAATACGAGTGGGATATCGATAATCATATGGAATATGATACACTTGCAAATTTAACCAAAAGATTAACCGGTGTACTGCCCTGATTTGAATGCCCTAGAACATAAGTGGGATCCTGGGATGAGTGTGATATCGATAATCATATGAATACACTTCGATACTATCGATAATAATAGAATACACTTGAAAAAGTTAATCAGCGGATTAGCCAATGTTCTTCCCTGATTTGAATGCCCTAGAACAGGAGTGGGATACCGATAATCATATGGAATATGATAAATTTGCAAAATTTGACCAAAAGAAAGTCAATGTAACTCCCTGATTTGAATATATTAGAACATGAGGAGGATACTTTGGGGTGATTATTTTTAATACGTTTGTGACACCGGAAAACACTTAACAACTGGAATAGATGTTCATTCAGGAATGTGCACTCTTATTCCAATAACTGTTGAATAACCTTGTGATGAGTATGAAGAGACTGTACTAAACAATCATTGCAATTAAGAGTGACCACATCCCTTACTAAGCGACATTTGTTTTTGGTTTTGCTCTTGAAGACAAACATTTGTACCAACGCTATTCTTTCTATAATGCCTTATCCGTTAGATTATTTATTCTTTAAGTTCTAATACTATGTTTATATTCTAAATTTTATGTATTCCAGATTATTTCTTGCGGAATAACGCCAGAAAAAGTCGTTAGGGACGTTTTGAACACCAGAGTGTACTCAAACTAAAAATAATATATTTTTTAATATACTTTCCTTATACTGCTGCAGTGACAGATTCATAATTCTGTAAGAGCAGATTTATTCAGAAAAGTTATCGAATACACATGTATTGACATTTACGCCACCACCAAAAATTTATATGCTCGTGTTGTTTCAAAATTATACACATGGCATAAACAAAAACACTCTATTTCTTTCCTTTACTTATAAAGATTCATTTTCGAGTTCATTGACTTCAGAAAGTCAAGGTCCGTTTTGTAGCCTTTCGTGATTAAAACTAACACGTTCAATAAAATGGTGAGCGAAAGAAAATTAATGTTAATGCAATTGATTTCAGCCTTTTTGCACTAAGAAAAAAATAGTTAAAACCTTAACTCAAGAAATTGTTATTGACTCTTAAAAATCTCGAAATCTTTCTTTCTCTCAATAATAATTCTTTAATTAAATCTCTCTCTTTGATAAAAAAAATGTTTTGAGACTCAATGTATTATGTGAATGTTGACATTGAATATGATTCATAGCAAAGAATATGAATATGATTCATTATATAGAATATGATTCATTGAATGATTCATTCAAACTTAACTAAAAAAAAATTGTTATTGACTTTATTAAAAATTTCGAAATCATTCTTTGTCTCAATAATAATTCTTTAATTCAATCTCTCTTTGACAAATAAGGTTTTGGGATTCAATGTATTATAGGAATGTTGACATTGAATATGATCATTGCAGAAATTCTAAATTATTTCTGAGTATTATTTTGAAATCACATTTGAATTCCCGATATTATATTTTGTAGCAGAGAGTATAGGTTTATGACATTATCAATGTCCTCTCTCGTTTATATCCATTCTCACACATTCTGTAGATCTTCGTAGAAAGTCCCGGAATATCAATACAAAATTCCACGAACCAAACATTAGAGGTTTGGTTAGTCGTTCTACTGCCATTTTGTGCACACTTTAGGCTAATCAGACTGGGAAACTATTTTTTAACGTGAATTCCAAACCACTAACAAATATCCATGCCACTACCAGGATTCGATCTTGAAACCTATTGTATCAAAGGTTAGAGCGCTAGCCATTTGGTCATCCGGCCGCACCAAAGATTTGAAGATAGTCCTCTTTTGATTTTTTTTTCATTGATTTCAATATAAATGTGACAAGTTGCGACGGTGGTAAAATATTGTCTTAGCCGAAGCAAGATAGCAAAAAACGAGATTTTATTGCTTTATTGTAAAATAACCAAAACAATAAATAAATAAGATGTAAAAGATGAAAGGCATGGGACAAAAAACACTGCCTAAAATATCGTCCCACTTATAATCTTATCATATCTTTGATTGGTAAAAATTCCCTTATTCTGTGAGACACAGTTTTAATTTAGATATTAAAAAATATCACAAGATAGGTTCTCTCTTTATTTGTTAGTCTCATTATACACTGAAGTGACAAAAGTCATGGGATAGCAATATGCAAATTTTGAGATGGCAGTAGCATCATGTAGAACAGGTATAAATGCGCAGTGCTTTCGCAGAGCTTTCATTTCTGTTCAAGTTATTCATGTGAAGAGGTTTTGACGTGATGATGACCGCACGAAGGGAATTAACAGACTTTGAACGCGGAATGTTAGTTGGAGCTAGACGCATGGGTCATGCCATTTCGGAAATCGTTAGGGAATTCAATATTCCCAGATCCACTGTGTCAAGAGTGTGCCGAGAGTATGAAATTTCAGGCATAACATCCCACCATGGACAGCTCAGTGGTCGATCGCCTGCACTTAACGACCGAGACCGGCGACGTCTGCAAAGAGTCGTAAATTCTAACAGACAAACAACACTGCGTCAAATAACCGCAGAAATCAATGTGGGACGTACAAGGGACTTGTCTGTTTGAACTGTGCGGAGATATTTGGCTTTCTTGGGCTATTCCAGCAGAAGACCGACTCGAGTGCCTTTACTGACAGAACGACATCGCTTGCAGCGACTCTCGTGGGCACGTGAGCACATCGGTCGGTCCCTAGATGAATGGAAAACCGTGGCCTGGTCCGATGAGTCACGATTTCAGTTGGTAAGAGCTGATGGTAGGGTTCGAGTGTGGCGCAGACCCCACGAAGCCATGGACCCAAACTGTCAGCAAGGCACTGTTCAAGCTGGTGGTGGCTCCGTAATGGTGTGGGCTGTTTTTTCATGGCATGGACTTGGTCCTCTGGTGCGACTGGACCGAACATTGACTGGAAATGCTTATGTTCAGCTACTTGGAGATCACTTGCAGCCATTCATGGACTTCATGTACCCAAACAACGATGGGATTTTTATAGATGACAATGCGCCATGTCACCGGGCCACAACTGTTTGCGATTGGTTTGAAGAACATTCTGGACAATTCCAACGAATGATCTGGCCACCTAGATCGCCCGACATGAATCCCATCGAGCATTTATGGGACATTATCGAGAGGTCTGTTCGTGCCCAAAATCCTGCACCATCAACGCTTTCACAATTATGGACGTCTATCGAGACAGCATGGCTCAATATTCCTGCAGAAGACTTCCAACGACTTGTTGAGTCCATGCCACGTCGAGTTGCTGCCCTTCGCCGGGCGAAAGGAGGGCCGACACGCTATTAAGAGGTATCCCATGACTTTTGTCACTTCAGTGTACATGTTACCAAATATCTGCTATCAGGTTTGAATGAGTTCTCATTAGTACAACGTTAATTATATGCAATATAACTACCCACAATACAGCTTGTCTTATGTCAAAGTTGATTGATGGGTTTTTATTATATGCTTGTCAAATAACATACAATCCTCTCTCCTGGGAATGAAATGCCAAAACTCTTCCCTTGAGAAAAAATGCTAAATGCATTCAGGTACATTCCATGTTACCGTGCTGTTTAAATTGTGCATCCTTTGAAACAAATATTTAGCTTAGGAATGAACATTATACCGAAGTATTGATATGTGATTAGGTACTTATTTGAAATTGACATTTATGTTGAATTTAGGCAATAGAAAGTATAATACATTATTATTTATAATAAAGATGAATGCACGCGCTTATGTGAGCTTTCAGATAATTGCAGTTTTATGTTTTCGTATCGATATCTGTAATGTTATATCAACAACTCTAGAACATCTGTATTAAAATATCACTTGTTTATTTTTGGAGCAGTTTATTTTGTTTTGAGTTTATCATAATTGTACAATTAAATATAATGTCCCTCCCCTCCTTTCTTCTTGTGATGCATCTTCAATAAAGACGAATCCTGTTTTATATTTACTGTTCTGTAGTCAGCATCGATTTAGTCCTTTCATTGCCAAAGGATAAAACAAATTAAAAAATTTGAAACGAGTGCTGCTTCTTTGCATGCGTAACTTTCATTTTTTTATATGTATTAGATTAACAGGATTTTCACCTGTTCTGCATTCGTCCCCAGAACGCGTTTCTTGAGCTGCAGCTGAATAAACTCAGCCGATTAACTTCCATTGACTGTGCAAACTATAATTCCAGAACCTCGATGCCTTCAACATCACATTCTAATTGGGGAAACGCATAGCAACACAGTGATGGTTATCGTTTATGGCTTTTATTTAACCACAACTAGCTGAATCCATTTCAGTCTTTAAAACATTGTGCATCATAAATGCTTGAAGATTAAAAGTCGTAATTTATTTCATACTTTCAATTATACCTTGCACTCTCATTCTATTGAATATTCCTGTTCGTTTGAGATTTAAAGATGTTTCAAGTGGCTATTGTGGATCGCCCAAACGTTCTAACGTTTCCGGTAAGCCTTTATGTATATATGTATATAAATAATCATTTTTCATCTGAACGATTTTTTTTTTTGTTTAATTTGAAATTAAGAAATTTTATAATTTTTTTTATTATTTAAATAAAACACTGTTAATTTTATTGAAAAATTGTATTTTTGAATACATGACTTCCAAAACGTATGCTTTATCATCGTATCTCATCTTTGCTGATCGTTCTTTAATAATACGAAAGTTATTTAATGATTTAGTTTGTGTGCAGTCACATTTTAAAAAAAAAGGTAATAATGCCAAATTAGATGATATTTTCTGTGAATATATATTTTTAATGAGACCAAAAATCTATGGGAATTTAATTACCTCTTTTTTAAGAATAAAAGTGTCATTTCTGATAGCAAATTAACGATTAACAGAACTGATGCAAAAGCTCTGATATGAAAGTTTAAAGTAAACAAGAATATATCCTTCAGAAATCTTGAAATTGGTTACAATTTATACAACATGCTGAGATCCACCTGCAACAAAACCCTCCCCTGCCATCAAAGGTTGTATTTCGTATGTTTTGTGGCACTATAAATCTCTGATGGAACATTATGTGAATGCAATTTCATGAACTATAGATATTCTTTTTTCACACAACGCAAAAGTTCTTACTTAGTGATAATCTCTGGTGATATCTTGTTAATAAACATCTATTTTTTAATAAGCAAATATGTATGAAATAAAACAAATGAAATTTTAATGATTCATAATGATTATTAATCGATATTCTGAGATTTCTTAACTGCAATTATTGCCGTAACAAATTTTCAAATTTTGTTTTCTCTAAAAGAAGAAATAAGGATATTGGTGATATTGAGGAAGGTTTTTCTTCCAATACTGTTTGCACGTGGTAACTTTACATCATATTGAAGAACACCTAAAAAATTCCGAACATCTCTATCAACTGTGTACATTAAAAAACTGCAGCGTTCTGCAATAACTGCATTGGTCCAATCCAACATGAGGAAACTTCATATTAAAGAGTGTTTCAGTTGTTTTCAGATTGGTGAATTGACCTTTGATTTTACATTGGAATTTTATATATTTAGTGGATTCAATGTTCATCAGACTACAGAGGCCTGATGGCCAATTAGCTAGCGCTCTGGCCTCCACAGGCTTCAGGTTCAAATTCTGGCCCTGTCATGAATGTTTATGAGGGGTTCGGAATGTCCGTTAAACTGTATGTCCTGATCTAATTAACCTAAAGTGTGTACAAAATGACTGTAGAGCGACAAATCAAACCGTCTAACCGCGCTATCTCTCGTTGTAAGTGATAGGTGGTCGAAAATGGCGTTCACAAAAAAAAAAAAAAAAACCTTTGATGAGCAGACTCTGATTGGAGCGGGGCAGAGATAGTTGATTCACTCCGAGGGTTCTGTCCAAAAAAAAAAAAAAAAAAAAATCCGACAAACAGTTTAGCCAACTGACCAGTTTTTAAACCAAACAAAAAAAACAGACGACAATCTATCACAAAGCACAGAGGGGGGTTATCGCGTAAGGGATTTCAAGGGTTATCGTGTACATACCTGGCGTTGATACAGAAGGTTTTGGTTCGACATCACTTGTCAAGTTTCTAATCGAGATTTCCCAATGAAACTCAATATGCTTTCTGCTGGTCCAGTCCGGCTTCTCCTTGAAATGCAGCTGATATAAATTCTTCTCCAGCCTTTGTTGCTCAGCAGAAAATGTTTTAAGTAGAAGAATAATGTAGAGGGAATCTTCACCTGAACCGTCTCGAGTGTACTAGAGCCAGTTTCAAAAGAAATGCTGATGCGGTACTAGAGTTCAAGGTTAAACACTCGATGCTTAAGGTAGTTGAGGAGAATCTTCAGTGCCATTGTTCAAACATGTTTCATTTATGGTAGGTTATTGAATAATCCTTGAGCAAATACAAAATCGACGACTGAATTCCAAATCACGTAATTGTTTTTATCTATTGTTCGTTCACAAATGTTTCTTACGGATCGTTTATCGATGTTTCGTATTACAATGTTGGGATCTATGAGACATAAGTAATGTCTATAATAAATTATCAAATTATTTAAATTAAGAATGGATGTGAAATGCGGCATTTTTTGTAACAATTCTGATCTTTATTTGAAAATCACTGTCAAAAATCGTAGTGGCTAACTCGCACTCGTGAAAACCTCGTTTAGGTTTGATTTGTGGTTCCACTGTCATTTTTTGCACACTTTAGGATTAGACCGACACCTACAGTTTAAAATGGATTCCAAACCACTACTACTATATCACATCACTGTACCTAGAACTAAGTTTGCCCCTTTACAGTTTGGAAATGATGTGGGGTAGAAGTCTAATTGGGCTCCCTGAAGCTCTTACAGTCATATGAGACCGGACCTACGGCTTAAAGTGGATTCCGAAAAACCACTACAAACATTCATATGTACCGCCGGGACTCAAACCCGAAATCTGTGGTACCGAGCATCAAAGCGTTAGTTACTCTGCAAATCAGGCCCCGATTCAAATCACTAAGAAATATTCATGCTATAACAAATCACTAAGAAATATTCGTATCTGAAGCCATAGGTACCAAAGAACAGAGCGCTAGACAATTGGCCATCAGACCACCAGGAGTCGTATAGGAAATTCATAGCAATATTTAAATCCTTCGCTGAATATATTTTTCTTCTTCTTAGAATAAAAAAAGTGTACGAAGATTAGCAAAAGAGACTTGAAAAATATTTAAAAAAAATACTCGCTTACTAAATGGATTTCTTTTAACCAAAATGGAATTTGTATCTCAGAAGGCACTTTGCTGGCATCTAGAGGATGAAAGGGAAACAGAGGTGGTTTAGAGTTTGGTCACCAAAACCTCTATTGAGTAAAGAATGAACTTGGTTTGGTGTGTCGCTCTACTGTCATTTTGGGCACACTTTAGGTTAATTAGACCGGGCCTGTAGTTCAACGGGGATTCCGAACCCCTCACAAACGTCCATGCCTCCGCCAAGTTTCGAGCCAGAAGCCTGTGGTATCAATGATCAGTGCGCTAGCCAATAGACCATGAAGCATTTGAATATGTTTCAACCATCTTAATGGCTGTTTTCTGATTAGTGTTTTCTGAAATCTACTATGTAATCAAGAATTAAAGTGATTCTTATAAAGCAAGCTTCTATTCTGTACAATAATGAAGTTGAAGCTCCAGTGATTATATAATTGCTACACATTTCTCTTCTGATGTCAATGCATTGTACCTAGCTATATCAGTTGTTGTAATTTAAATTCTATCTTTAGTACTTTTTTGTTTATTTATAATCATTATTTTTTTGAGAAAGAGACTGAATTCTTTAAAAAACATTTAACAATTCATAATTTTCTTTCACACTTTTCTCGAAAACTATGCATTGCAGAGATATAGTTCTTTGAGCAACTTTTATGTACTACGAGCGAGGATTCTAGTTCTGAAAAATTTATGCAATATTAACCGAATACGACATTAGAAGTATATGAAAAGAACTACCAATGAACAAGGGCAGATGATTTTTGAGACCTGCACCAAATGTAGGACTGTTGAAGCATCGCATTCTTATATTTTAAATTGTCCTGATTTTACATTGAAGGAGGTTTTTTCTGAACCTCTTCTTGGACTTTTAGAGGTTTATGAACTTAAGGATTTGGTCTAATAGCTAGACCATATTGGGGATCAGAAGCGACAACAACAAGAACTACTTTTTTGACTATGACAATAACTTTGAAAATTGCATATATAATTTATTAACTTGTTCAATATGTATCTTAAAAATGCTATATAGATCAATTTGGTAAGAAATAAATAAAAAGAACTCGGAAAGTTCGTTAACTTTTCTTCTATTAAGAAATAAAGTTAAAAAAAACTTATTAACCATTGTTCAGTAATTTATTAAAATCATTTTAGTTAATTTAAAAGACCATTAAAGTGATCAAGGCATGTAAATTGCGGGTAAATTCTGAAAGTTACAGTCCTTTTATTGAATTAATAATAACATTCACAAAGATTTTACTATAAAGTCGTCAAGTGTTGCGATAAATCATTAAAAAAAATGTGCATATTTTCCTGACTTAACACTTCAGTTGTTGGATTAGTAGCCGCATGTTAACTTGTGAATCTAGACTAGGCCGCTTTAGCTGTACAGAAGACAGAAAAAGCTGCAATATACTACCATTAATAGCAAAATATCACTTGATACAACTCATTCAATAACTGGCGGCCCGATGGCCAATCGGCTAGAGCTGTGGCCTTTGATACCACAAGCTTCTGCTTCAAATCCTGGCTGTTGAATGGGCGTTTATTATTGGTTCGAATTCCTTAAACTGTAGGTCCCGGTCTAATTAGCCTAAAGTCTGCAGAAAATGACTGTAGAGAGACAAACCATTCAATAACTATTTTTGAGATATTTAAATAAACCTGGTAAATAAAATAGTCTAAATAAACCTGGTGGCCAAGTGGCTAGCGCACTGGCATTTGGTATACCAGGCTTCAGGTCCGAATCCTGGCGGTGGCAGGGCTGTTTGTTAGTGGTTCGGAATCCACTTTAAACTGTAGGTCCCGGTCTGTTTAGCCCTCATTTGCACAAGATGACAGTACAGTGACAAACCAAACCTAAATAAACCTAAGCAAAATCTTTCTATTATTGAAAAACAAACAATTTGCTTGCAAATGAGTAGACACTTGTAGACACTTTGTACAACAACAAACTCCAGTTCTTCGTAGTACCAAACGACACGTGCCGTAAATCTATTTTGAGGGGGCAAATCAAGTACCGAATGTCCTTTCACAGAAAAACACCGTTCCATTGCTGCTGAAACGCAGTATTTGACACCTTTTTATATTCTAAGCGTGGCCATTTTTTTCTACCAACCACACCCAAGAGCATTGTTAACATCGCTGTCGTATCAGGTGTACGTGATACGATGTCCATCACAATCAAAGGCTTCGCAGCCCCACCCTCGGAATTGCCTTCGCACGAACATTTCCCATCCCTCACTGCTACGTTCGAAAAGATGCTGCCCAGATTTTACACTTTCTTGTTTCACTACTAACCTGGATACTTATACGTGTGACTGAAAACATTTGTTGACAGGTATAGGTTAAGTATCTGCAAAAGTTTCATTTTAAGGCAGCTGAGATTTGTATTTGTTTTTGTCGACGTAGTGATAAATGTTTAATAAAATGCTTTCGTTAATTTCATCTTCATATAACTAAGGTCAATAAATTTACTTACAGGCTAACAAATCGATGTTCATGAGATTACATGGAACTGAAGTCTTATCTTATTTTCAGTGACCTTTAAAATGACTTTGACCAGTGACAATAAAAATCAAGAAATCCATTATCAGCGTTAATAAAACGATTCTCATATTAATCAACTCAATAAATTATAATTCCTTTAGCTGTGATTCACAATAATTAATGACAGAAGTTTCATACTACATAGAAGTAGCCTCTGACCTGAAAAAACTGTATTTTGATATTATAGAAGTGTAACGGTTTTCCCACTAGAAGAGTTGTGGCATTTCATTAACAGGAGAAAGGAATGTATATTCTTTGACAAATACATAACAGCAACCAATTACTCAAATTTTACAGCATTGTGGGAAATTATATTACACACAATTAGGGTTTTGCACTAATGAGAACAACTTCAGTGTCATGTATAATGAGACCTCATGGAATTAGGGATTGTTTGTCCGAAACAATTTCCATTAGCTGGGATTATGGACTATAACATTCGTTGTTCCATCGTGATTGGTGATAAACCATGAGCTGAGAAATATCTTCTCCAATGGAAGTGAGGAAGCTGAACCCCCCCCCCCCCCCCACGGATTTTTTAAAGGGAGGTTTTTGGAAAAAAATCAAAGAGAGTTCTGCGACGAATCGACAAAGAGTGTTGATTTCTTTTTTTCTCTGAAGTGATTGAATAGGCCGCAGATTCCACCTGTTTTTCAAAGTGAGCCCCTTGTGGTTTCGTGTATCTCTCCGTGTGATAATTAAGGTCTGCCGTAGACCATGTGTTTTAGATTCGTCGTAGACTCGAGAACTCTAAAAATCTCCGTCTTTTGAGTGAGCTGAACTTGTGAATCAAATTTAAATCTTTAATTTTCATTTTTTTTTTGTAAATAATTTTGTAATAGCTCAGAGTTCTGTATTTGTATATATATATATATATATAGTGCTTGTAAATAAAATTTAAAGTGTTCCCATGAGCCTGAAAGTAGCCCTCTTGAAGCTGTTATAGGTATAGTATAGGTCGAAACATTACAGAAGCTATAATTACGGAGCCACGCCTTTAAATCGCAATACTCTATTGCAGATGTAAGTCGTACACTATTTTGATTACTATCACCTGTAGCCATTTAGCGGCTAAATGCCGATGTCATGCATTTTCTATCCAGTTGTTACGTAATAGCATTAATTGCAGGTGTTCCAAGGTGCAGGTGATCATTTGTTAACACTTACAGTTGATGGAAAATATCTTTTTTTCATGATAAACGAGAAACATAAAGCTTTATAATGTAATAAAAACAATTTCAAAAACGAATTAAGCATTTTTTTATTACAAATGACACATCAAAGTTTAATCAAATTCCAAAGTAAAGAAGAATATAATGGTAAGTTAAATGTAATGATAAAAAACATCTTCATGTATAATTGTGTAGAAAGCAAAAAAAGTGTAGATTTAAAATGTACATAAAATTAAAAATAAATGTTGAAAAAAATAAGTATATTGAAAATTATTAAAAAAATTTGTAATAAAAATTAATAATTTAAATTCAAAAAGAATTATGGATTTCAGATTAATGATCTCTTTAAAAGCGTCAATTTCTTTTTTTGTGCAAAACTAATTCGTAGATATTTTTCAAAGAAGTCAAATATAAATAAGCATTGCATATAAAAAAAAATTGTGAAAAAATTAAAAAATATATATATAAATACATTTTTGTACATAAATTTATTTATATATATTTTTCTGAAAGAAATATAAAAATATATTTCTTCTAACAATATTTTCCTGAAACAAATATAAAAAAAATTACAGATTTCAGTGAAAATGTCCAAAATTGAAATTTATAAGGACACAAAAAACCTCGCTCCGCAAGACAATACCCATATATTTCATGGGTAAAAGTATTTTTTGTTTTAAAATTTCGTTGTACCCAAATTTTATATATTTGTATATATATACATACAACGTATATACAAATATATAAAACCCAAATTTTATATATTTGTATATATATATATATATAAAACCCAAATTTTATATATTTGTATATCTAATATATAAAATTCTCGTGTCACAGTGTTTGTTGCCAAACTCCTCCGAAACGGCTCGACCGATTCTTATGAAAATTTTTGTGCATATTTGGTAGGTCTGCGAATCGGTCGTAATCTATTTTTTAAACCCCTAAGTGATAAGGGGGGTCCACCCCTAAATATTTTTTAAAATTTTTTTGGCAGACCAATGTAGTGGCAACAATGTAGCGGTTTTTTTTCGAACAGTATAATGACTATTTTTAGATGGCGCCGTGTCTCGATGCCTGTACTACATAACCGTAAAATTCTCATGTTCTGAATATTATTGTTTTATGTACTACTTTAAATGTTGTGAAAATTATAATGTATGAAATTTATATTATTTCTATGCGAAAAAAATCAAATGTATGCAAGTATTACCTGATTTGATTATCAATATTTTTTTTATTTTCTAAGTTTGAATTTGAATTGGAATAAAATATATGGAATGAAAAGTTGTGAATCAAAACATTGAACTTTTCTATGCTTAAAGTTTGTCAACATGTGTTTTATTTGATTAAGAATTCTAAAAATTGTCGAGCAAATTTTAACTTTTTCAAAACAAAGCTCAGAAAATATTTAGAGCTTTAAGGAAAAATAAAACTATATTTTTTAATAAATAAGACTATGAACTTGATAATTCAATGGCATTTTAATATATTTACAACATTTTTAAAAGTAATATCTCCAATTAAAAGTTATTTTTAGCTTTTTCTCAGAATGAATTTTTATGCTTTTTGTTTTCATCTGAAGCACCATAACACAAGTAATTTTGATCCAAATGTTACAAAACTTTGTATGTATGTTTTTCATAAATGTTTACAGGTAATAAAACTCTGAAATGATTATAGCTACATAAATATTTTTTATTTTAATTGTTAAGCTTGGAATTATATGCAAATTTTGAAAGAATTTTGTGTCGACAGCATTTAAACTAGCACAAAATAATAAAGATATGAATTTACCAGAGATCCATTCCCTGTAATATGTTAGTACAAACAAATACAAACTTAGAAATTTAAAAAATATTGATTTGATTTTGAGTTATCATGTTTTGTAACAGTATCAAGTTTTGGCCATTTTTACCCTTACTTTAGCTTATAAAAATAAAAAAATAAAAATAATAATGAAATTTTTTTTATGTGAAATCATTAGTTTTTAGATACATTCAATCCAAATATGTGTACAAAGATAAAAAATTTCAAAAAAATTCATTCGAACGTGTTCGTGTACCTTAAACAATCGTTTACATTTTATTGTGAATTTTTTTTTAAGTCATTTATTATTATATCTCGATTTTTATTTTAATTGTATTGTATTTTTTCAATTATCATTTTCAGTAAAATGCCACCAAAAAAATCTAACCTCAACAATACCCGTAGGCGTGAGGTACGACGTAGACGTGCTGAGAGGGCCCTCATGTCAACAAATCAAACCACGACAGCAAACGATAACAATACCAATTATAGTATCTAATAATTTAACGAAATACAAGAAAGCCACAGCAACACGTGGCCGGGTCTTCTAGTATATATATATATATATATATATATATACAAATATATAAAATTTGGGTACAACGAAATTTTAAAACAAAAAATATTTTTACCCATGAAATATATGGGTATTGTCTTGCGGAGCATGTTTATATATATATATATATATACCCTCTTTTATTATTATGATTTTTTAATTTTTAAGTGAAAAGTTAACATTTTTATTTTTTTTATAAATTTTGTTTAGTTTTTCCCATTTTTTAAAGTTTTAAGCATTACAGCCACTTTTATTTAATTTTTATTTTTGGGACTATTTACACATATTTTTTCAAAGATGGTGTAATGCATTTGAATAAAATGTTGACTCCATAAAATGTACTTTCTGTCCTTGTTATTAGATATTAGCATAGACAAAGGTTGAAGAGACTCGCGGATTTTCTATCGACAAACTTCTATATATGCCTATTTTACTTTAAAAAAAACATGACACGTAAGTTTTTTGAAATTTTTTTTTTAAAATTTTGATAAAAGATTAAAACACAGAACATCCAGCTTTTATTGAATTAAAACCTAAACATTTACACATTAGAAAATTTTTGATTCGATTTTTTCTAATTTATAACAGACTAAAGTATCAAAATCTTAATAAATGACATGCTAGCTTGACTACAGGATCCCTTACGAGTATTTAAATCATTGTTAATTCTTTATCTCTACGATATTTATTGCTCCAAACACATTCCATTTTATAAATGCATTCTCATCAAATTAGATGCGTTCCTATATAATAAATTAAAATGTACAAAACTACTTGTATTAGCATATATTGTGAGCAAAGTGTTTTTAGATAAGAATCTAAAAATTCCATCAATATAAACCATTTGATTAATTATTTTGAATTCAGTTACCACAGAAATTGAACTAAATACTGAAAATTATTAAATTAATGTATTGTCACGTATAAATTATTTCTTTATTTTTATTACATTACATTATTTAATTAAATTATTTAATTTCATCATAATTCATTAATTTTATAATTATTTCATTTTAATTATTTAAATCATTTAATTATTTTTAAAGAAAGAAATGTATATATGTTAAATAATTTTTAAACTTTTTGCGGCTAGCGATTTTGGCACGTCTGGTCACCCTTTTACTATAGATAAAATGTTCTTTTGTTAATTTTATAGTAACAAAACAAAACAAAACAAAAATTTAAACTTTTTTTCCTTCAACCTGAAGAGCTTTTCTGCTCTCTATATAAAATAAGTAATTGCAATTCATGAACCAGTTGAACGTGTAGATAACGTTATTAAATTTAATATAATTAATTTTATAACGATTATCGCCACTTCATAAATCAATAGATAAATATTATCTCTTAAAATGATAATGTGCTGTTCCTTGTAATGTCTCGACCTGTACTAGACCTATAACGCCTTCAAGAAGAGGGTCACTTTCAGTTTCATGGGAACTTTATTTACAAGAATTACACATATATATATATATATATACAGAACTCTGAGTTACTACAAATTATTATTTACAAAATAATGAAAAATAAAGAATTAAATTTGATTTACAGGTACAGTTCACTGCAAAGAATTCTCGAGTCTACTTCTAATATAATCCACCCGTTCTACGACAAACCTTAATTATCACTCGGCGTGATACACGAAACCACAAGAGGTTCATATTATAAACAGGTGGAATCTCAGGCCTGTTTAGTTACTTTCAGAAAAAGAGAAAAACAACACTACTTGTTTACACGTCGCAGAACACATTTTCTTTTCCTTCTCCAAAATATGTCTCTTTAAGAAAATCCATCAAGGTAGGAGTCAGCTTCCCTCACTTCTCAGTGAGTGGACACTTCTTTAGCCCATGGTCTATTACAGATCACGATGCAGCAAATTATGGTGTAGTCCATATTTTCATCTGTAATTTTTTCGATCTGTGAAGTTTGCACAGACAATCGCTAATTTCATGATGTCTCATTATCCATGACACTGATTATCTGCTGTCAGATTTGAGTGACAGATTGTTCTTATTACTATAAAATACTAATTGCATGTAATATAAATATCCGCAATACTGCTTATCTGCTTCCAGATTTGAATGATGGGTTGTTATTATGCACTTGTTAAAGAATATACATTCCTTTCTTCTGGAAGCACTGGGAGCAAAAATGCTATGCCTCTTCCAGTGTTAAAAATGCTACAACCTAGAATATATTCTGAAATTAAAGCTTTCATTGGTAACAGTTCTGCATTTGCATGTTGGACTGGATAAAACAGGGTAAACCTCAACCAGTTAGGTCAAAGTGAGATACTTTAACACAAACTCCATGAAATCCGTTTTTCATAGTAGTTCATTGTGGATCTTATCTCAACGCGAATTGAACCACATTTGCTTGAATTTCAATAATATTTGAATAATGTTTAGAATTTTTTTATTTATTTAAACATGGACAATTTTACATTTACTTATTCCTCAGAATTAATTTACAAAAAAAAAAAAAAAAAAAAATCCGTAAAAATAAATTCCTTTTAAAACATTTTAGCCTCGATGATTAGATAAAAGAAAAATGAATTTAAAAATTTGCATGTTATGTTGTGACTAATCCTCAGTGTCAGGCAGCGCAGGACGGACACCCCATGAGTAGTCTAATCATGGATGGAGGGAAATGGGAGCAGCTTCTATTGTAATGGAGTGCCAGTAGGCAGAAGTCTGATTTGGCTCCAACTGTCTGAAGAACATGGGCAGTGCCTTCCAGGAGGAATTTTAGGGGGAACTACCCAGCATTAGCCTATCTTATGGGAGAAAAACACGGAAAACTCCCACCAGGTAGTGTGACTCACGAGGTAAGATGCTGAACATCATAATCGCCATTGGGGCCCCTCGTTTTTGAAACAGTGTCTACAACAAGGCACCAACGAATTGAACCTCAGCCCTCATGCTCACCAGACACGCAAGTTACCATTGAGCCATGAATCGGGCTAAAATTTGGAAGTTCAGGCGACTTCAACTCAAGTGGCACGAGTAAACTCGGTGGTTGGGATTTCCAAGATTATGACACGCAAAGGGAAGGATGGTTACTTGAATTTGTTTTTTGCTCCTTAATGATTCTAAAGGAAGACCCTAAACTGTCGAAGAGAGTTCCTCAGTTTACAAATACTGACCCAAGGTTTCGTTAGCCTTCATCATACTGTATAGTTGCTCATACTTTTTTTTTATTTTTTAATAAATTTCAATATTTTTTATTTGTTTTGCATATTTATTTTTTTCAAAGCTTTTTTTAAATTTTATTTTAAAAATACATGCACTTTTTTTTACTTCGTGTATTCTTATTCTGCATAATATCATAATTATACGGAATGGAATTTCACCATCTTATTTGATTTATAATTTTAATTTAATTTTAATTTGTCATTTACAAAAAAAAAAAAAAAGTGCTTAGCATTATTTAACATGGAACAAAGATATTTTTTTGCCCCCTATAAGTGTTAATAAATGATTATCTGCACCCGGGAACACCTACAAGTAAAGCTATTGCCGGACAACTGAAGTGGAAATGGCATTTAGCTCATCGGCATTTAATATCTAAATGGATACAGGCCATAGTAAACAAATAGCTTGGTTTGTCACTACACAGTCATTTTTCACACTTTGTAAGGCTCATTACACAGGAACTACAGTTGAACGTGAATTCTGAATCACTAACATCCACACCACTGCCAGAAATCGAACCTGAAGCATCAGAGACCAGAGCACTAGTCAATTGGATAACTTACAACAGCAACAGGACATTGCGATTTTGGTGGCGTGATTCTGTACAGCAAAATATGCATTCAAGGGATTTAGCAGCTCCATCATCAGTAAGACATATTGTTCTAGCACCATCATTCCATAAGGCACAATACCTTATCACCATCATTCAGTAAGGCACACTGAATGATGTGATTTTTAATATTGCATGTTTTTTTTTTAATTCAGTTTTAATCTGGTGCGACAGAAGATTGATTTGTGTTGAATTTGGAAAAGTACCAAAAAAAAAAAAAAAAAGAAATTATTCTTGTAAGAAAAAAATCTGAAGCCTTTAGTGTAAACGCCTCGTTAATTTCCCCTACTCTCCAGGTACAGCAGAAGAAGGGGAAAAAAATGACGTTTTAAGTACCCATCAATATTAAATTCCGCAATCCATTTAATTCCGGAGATATTTTCACACCACGCCCTCTGACCTACAGTATTTCTGGAAGACGAGGGGCTGTTTGTAATTGAACCTATTTTTAGTGGTCGCACTCGCCACGCCCTCATCAGCTAAATGTCAGCACAGGATGAGAGGCTTCCTCTCCAAGAAAAAAAAAAGCTGAATTTTTGCAGGAAAAATGTTTGAAAATATGTGAAATCGTACATTGTGTAATTATTTGAAGATCAACAAGTGCAAATGAAGATTCAAATCTTAAATGCAACTGCAAACCTTAAATTTAAAATATTTGCTATTTGCTATAAACATTCGCTAAGGCCTTGACTAAGTAATTTCTAAGATTGAATAAGTAATTTCTTGAACGTCGCCACAAGATAAATTCTCAGGCATTACTTCAGTTTGGGTTGAATATCCTCAACCGGTACCCACCTCTTCAAACTGTTTTCAGACAAATGATACTGATTAGACGTGCTCATACCAGACGTACACTGAAAGTTCATCGAAGATACTTATAGTGAAATTCTAACTACAATTCAGATTTGGTTTGGTTTGTCACTTTACGGTAATGTTTTGCACACTTTAGGCTGATTAGGTTTGGTTTGTCTTTCTAGGATCATTTTTTCACACTTTAGGGTAATTAGACCGGGACCTACAGTTTAATGTGATTTCCGAACCGCTAACAAACATCTATGCCATTGGCAGGATTCGATCAGAGGCTTTTGGTACTAAACGCTAACCGATTGGCCACCAGACTACACCTACAGTTCTGAAGCATGATGGGATAATACCATCTTTTATATTCGTCATAGCCAAACTGAATTTGTGTCTTCTTTATGATTTACTTTAGCCAATTTGTTAATAACGCTAGCCGTACTATAGCTAGAATGGAAGAGGATAAATATTCTATCTCTATTGGTTGTATAACTGTCAGTTATTGCTATGGTAAATGCCTAGAAACCACAATAATTATGACAGTTGGATTGCATTGTTAAAATTTTATTTATCTCTGACCATTTTGTCAATCATTTTACGGTGAATAGATTCCATAGAAATTATAACTGTAGATTGCCTGGTTGTAATTTTATTTATCTCGATCTGTGACACAAATGTATACCAGTTTCTCTTCATGATCTATATTCTTGATTGTGCTCTCCTCCTGTTACGGCAATATACTCGCTGTCTCTCTTGTAACTACTTGGATAACATCTAATCTGCTGCAATTTTGCCTTATAAGTGACTTCTTTTTTTCATTGGCGCAACAGCCCCATAGTGGATCAAGGCCGTCTGCCTACTGGCAGATTTCGAGACAGGAGATTTTTTCCTTTTAAGGGGCAGGATTGTCAGCCCTAATCTCAAAAGTTATATTAACCCGGGACCTATTGTTTAAAGTGGATTCCGAACCACTATAAATACCCATGGCATCGCCGGGACTCGAACCTGAAACCTGGGGAAACCGAGCCACTATCATTGGCCATCAGGCCCCTTATAAGTGACTTAAGAACTAATAATGTCCTCACAGAATAAATGTCCTCACAGAATATTTTAATGCCCTCACAGAACTAATATGCCCTCACAGAATGTTAAAATGTGTGATAATTACTGTTTTATTTGTCATTGTGGCTATTCCTTTTACCTAAGTCATTAGTCACTAGAACGGCAGGGATTTAGGAAAGTCAAAGTTACCCAGTATGCACCAAAGGAGGTTTGTTACACTTCACCCACAATGTGACACATGGACAACCTTTGTGATCGCAACTAAAATATTCGACCTTTCAATCCATCCTCCAATTCAATGGAAGGGCATTCTGTTATACAGATTTAACTTTCCCATTACCGATTTATATAAATGCCATTTGTTGACCAGTTAATTTTTGACAAAAGATAAATATTATCTGTATATTTCAATGCATAATTTAATAGTCAAACTATATATTTGTCATCAACATATTGCTCCTTTGTATTAAGGTCTGGTTTCTTTTCAAAGCATTGGAAAAATTCCACATTTGAAAAAGATTTACTTTAATCAGGTAACTTGTAACTTTAATAAAACTGAGTGATATATACTGCAAAAAGTATATTTTCAGCATACAAAAATAAATTAAACTTTAAAAACTGAGTAGATAATATTATGTTTATATTTGGCCTCTAAATACTTTTTCAAAATGTAGTCAATCTTATCAGCGGACAAAAGTAACCAAAACGAATTAAATTATTTATTAAAGATATAGACACTTGATCTCATTTGAACAAGAGTCCTTGAATTTCTATCCAGTGTGCCATTGTATGAATTAATGCCCGACTCGTGACTCAGTGGTAACGTGCGCAGCTGATGAGCAATAAGGCTGTGGCTCCCTCTGCTGGCTGTTTTGTTGTAGACACTGTTTCAAAAACGAAGAGACTCGTTGATGTTTGTGTTGTTCAAACTTTGGCCTCATGAGTCGGACTACCTGGTGGGAGTTGTCCGAGTTTTCTCCCATACGATACTCAAAATCCTCCCGGAAGACACTGTCCTCCTGCTTCAACGACACGGAGCCAAGTCAGACTTCTACTTACGGGAGCTCCATCTTAACAGAAGCTGCAACACTCCTTCCCTCCTTTCATGAGTAGACTACTCATGGGATGTCCGTCCTTCAATATTACTAGGACACTAAGGATTTATATGTAATATACGAAAAAGTCTTTCATAATGTTTTTTTATGTATAAAAATATAAATATTCTTAAATAAAGTATAAATATTCATTCACATATATAAAGATTCAAAAGCAAGTGGTTCTCAAACTCTTTCGGATTTCTTACGGTGTGGTTACTTTAAAATATAATCAATAACATTAAAGAAATTAAGTAATTAAAATCATGATTAAACAGTAGTAGTATTGTATTATTTGAGATAATAGAACATCCATCACGAAATAAAAAAATGAAATCATTAAAAATATTTATTTTACTAATGCGATATGTGTTTCTCCATTCTTTCGTTCTCAATTTGGGTATTTGCACATCGTAACTGGTATTGCTGGTTAGCATACGTTATGTTTTAGCATGTTTTGTATTTGGTAAATTTTATTTTTAAAAAAACGATTCACAGAAGTAAGTTGAACTAAAAGCCCTGACAACTTCGACTAAAAGTCTGATTTGCTCTGCTATCACAATCAACTATGAATATCTAGGGGTGGTCACTGAGGTCACTTAAAGTGAAACATAGAACCTGTTATATTAGATGTTCCAAGATGCGCGCTCATCATGAGTTCGCAGAATATAATTTAATTATTCTGCGAACTCATAACTTAAACTCATAAATAAAACAGGCAATAGCTATTCTTACATTCGCAAGAATATTATTTTAATAAAATGGCTTTCACTATTTTGACCATTATAAAATAAATATATTTAGTAAAAGTGTGGTAAATCTCATGAGCCGGAAATACATTGAAGGCAGGCCGCGGGTTGGCCATCCCTGGTCTACATGTTGCTATCAAGTGGGATAAGGAAAAAAATCAATACAATATGTGAATTGCAGAATATGGCTCGTAAATAGCGCTCCATTCAAGTATTACCTCATTTTTCCGTATTACTTTCGCTTTTAATAATTAATTACAATGAATAAATAAGTAATAATACTTGCAGAGATGATAATGAATATTGCTATTTTTACCTTTTCTTTTTCTTGTTGTTGTGCCTCTGTGAGTCTCCTGTGACAGATAAGGTTCTGACAGACAATAAAGGGAGATTTTTGAGAGGATTATAAGGATCCGCTAACATCCAGAAAACACTGCTAATTTCCTCGTTATTAAAAGCAATAAGGGGGAGGATATTGCTTTATCAAAGCATTTTTCCTCCGTTCAATTACATAAGAAATGCATCTTATCTGCCATCATAGTTTACATTCCAACTTCAAATAATGAATAAGTAAAATTCTACGGAATCCCAATTGGTCGACTGCAACATCTAGACCAAGTCCATGAACCCGTGTGTTCTCATGGAAGGAGGGAATGGGGGGCAGCTTCTGATGTGATGAAGCACCCGTAGGTAGAAGTCTGATTTGGCTCCGTGTCGCTGAAGAAGGAGGGCATGGCCTTCCGAGAAGACTTTTAGAGGGAACTTTCCCGAATGTGCAAATCGTATATGAAATATTTATGGATTAGTACTTGCTGAAAAGACTTTACAAATTAATTAGGAAATATCATTTTCACTAAAAAGTTAAAAGATATTAATTGCTACTGAAATTGAGACTTGAATCTAAGTATGATATCTTCATTTAATTATGCATAATTTAGCCTACATGTTAAATGTAATTCATTTAAATTTTAAATTTTGCTATTTAAATTTTTTTTCAAGCCATCAAAAAAATTTCAGCAATGCAAGCAAACTTAAAAAAAGTTTAATAATCACTGTTGCATATAAAAATTATTCAGCATCGACAATGAATTTTCTCTTAAGTATTGGATACTCCTAAATTTGCCCCTATTTTAATTCTTAATAGTAACGACATTATCGCTAATTTTAGTGGATCTCAACAAGAAAACCTTCTAGGGGCCTCAATACTTTTTTAAAAATTATTTTTAAATTGGTAATATCGTCTCGCCAAAGAGTTACGGATATGGATGGCCACGCCTTCATTATGCATTAAACCGGGAAAACTCATTTAATGCTTCCAGATGAATATTTATTAAGCTTTCATGGTAATTAAAAAAAAATCCCATTATCTTTCTATGATTAATTATCAAATGAAATGCGAAGTCTTGTTGAGTGCCCCTATGAGTAAGATTGAAATGGAATGGCATTTTTTTAATTATGAGAAATTCCATTAAATGTTATATTATAATACATTTCATTTATTAGCTTAAGTACTATATAAAAAAAGTAATGTATACATGTATAGTGTGTGTGTGTGTGTTTTCAGCCTAATTTAAAACCATGGCATTTAGAAATTTGGTGTTTTTTCTTTTAAAAATTATGTTACTTTAGAAAATATAACGAATACCTACTCGTCGCTCAGCGGTAGCGTGTGCTTCTAGTGAGCATAAGGTCTGAGGTTCAAAAATCTGGCGACATCGTGGTAGACACAATTTCAAAAAACGTGAGTACTTGATGGCGTTTATAATGTCCAGCATCTAGCCTCGTTAGACGGCTTACCTGGTTGAAGTTTTTCCGGCTTTTCTCCCATACGTTTATTACAATGCTTACATTGATCAACTGCAAGTATTTGATAACAGATTTTTTTTTAAATCTAAACGCATTTTTATAAAAGTCAACTTGATATTGTTTTAGTTTCTGCTATCCGACTCGTGGTTCAGTGGTAACTGGTGAGCATGAGGGCTGAGGTTCAATCCGCTGGCGGCATTGTTGTAGACACTGTTTCAAAACCGAGGAGACTCTATGGCATTTGTGATGTTCATCGTCTTGCCTCTTTAGTCGAGACAACTTGTCAAAAGTGTTCCAGGTTTCTTTCCATACTTTATGCAATTGTGGTACACTTTCCCCTAAAATGTCCTATCGAGAGGCACTGCTCTCCTTCGTCAGTGACTACGTGCCAAGTCTGACTTCTACCTACGGGTGCTCCTTCCCAACAGAAGCTGCCCCTCTTCCATTCGTCCATGAGTAGACTATTCATGGCATATCCTTCCCTCACTGCCGGACACTGAGGGGGAGTCACAACAACAACAGCATATAAAAAATTTATTAATTAAAAAAACAATTATTCTGTTTTCGTTGGTATTGTTTGATTTTATTATAAAAATTTTTTAAAAACTCAGCATTTGTTAAGAATCTGTATTAAAAAACATTCTCTAGGAACTTCATTGATTTCTGGTTCGTGAATCTTATAAAATTAAAAGTGGGGATTCCGCTCATCCATGCGCCACAGGGAAATTTTTAAATTCACTGGTTATGGAATTCCCCTGATTCTTGAATAAATTCCAAAATTAGGAGTTGGGAATTCTGGTTGGCAAGTCAGAGACTTTCGGAAAGCGGGAAAGTTTTTTTGTTTTGCTGATTCTCCATGCGTCACTATTATCTTACTTTTTGTTTCATCGGATCCGCGATCAGTCGTAAAGTTAATTAGTTGATTGTGAAACTTAGATAATAACATGTCTAGTAATAGAAAGTATCTTAGTGGGAGTGAAAAACGGAAAAGAAAGATGGAGTTTAAGTTTTTAAATAAGAAGTAACCTAAAATAAGTCAATATTTTGAGAATGAGGAAGAAACAAATGAACAGTGCGGACGAAATGAATAAAATTAGTCAAACCGAAAGTGATAGTATTGCAGTCCCCGATAACAGTGATCCAGAGCCACCACAGTACCGTACTAGTGATACACGTAATCAAAACCAAAGTGAAGTGACTGAAATTGACTTGGAAAAAATTACATCTTAGTTCATACATTATTGATAAGGATCATTTCAAAATACTAAATGATGACGTGAAACGGTTTGTGATCGAAAATGGAGATTGCACACCTAATAAAGGCACCATCGTACTTGATTAAAAGAAAAAACGATGATACTTTGCAATGAGAGGTTTCCATTCAAAAGATTTGCCATGCCTTCAGATGGTATAGTTACGTCACTGGTTGCAACATTTATACCAGCTTCAGTGGGCATTATATGTTAGATGTGTCTGCTGATATTGGCGTGGAGTAAAAATATGTTGTAAAATATGTGGTTCCTTGTAAAGATATGTTGTTTCGAATTCATAGCTTTATTAGTTTTGAAGAAAAATCTCGTAATATGAGTTGTAGAAACTATAGTTCTACAGTGCCTTCAACCTCCCTCACCCTCAAAAAAGAAGAAAAATGTAATTTAATAAGACTATAACAGAGGCTGAAATTGCAAATTTGTTTCGGACGAGTACCCGAGTTATGTTAATTAAGGCAGCGATTAAGAATATTATCCTCCCCAAAGGGTCCATGATATATCGCATTCTGAAGGAGTTGAAAGACGTGCGAAAAGCGACATGTCATCAGCATGATACAAAAATAAAGCATTTTGCCCCTTATTTTCAATATTTTGTTCGATCCCAGGGCCTGAATGGTCGAGTGGCTAGCGCTCTGGCGCTCGGTACCACAGGTTTCGGGATCGAGTCCCGGCGGTGCCATGGTTGTTTGTAGTGGTTCGGAATCCACTTTAAAAAATAGGTCCCGATCTAGTAGGATCGTAGAGCGTTGCGGGGACATTGTTTCTCCGCGTCCGTAGCTTATCTTCAAGTTACACGCGCCCCCTGGGTAATACAAAGTGAGTACGTCTGTGCAGTACTTGCCTTAAGGCATCTAAGACCAAGCTGTCTGTGTTTGCGAGCTGCATTAGAAAGAAAAAAAAATGTTTGATCCCATTTTGTTTAATGTCATATTTTGTTTCATTTTTTTTGTTTAATGTTAATTAATATCATATCATGAGCTGTCGAGTTATCTGGCATTCAGGAAATAATTTTACCTCTATTGCTATGACGCTGTAGTGCGTACTCAAACTATTATGTCAGGAAACGCCTAAATTTTACTTAATAATGTAGTATCTCACTGGAAGAGCTTTGGCATTTCATTTCCAGGAGAGAGGAATGTATGTTATTTGGCAAGTATGTAATAACAACCCATTACTCAACTTTGACAGCAGACAAGCTGAATTGTGGGTAGTTTTATTACAGGCAATTAGTGTTTTGTACTAATGAGAAGTACCTATAACTCAAATTTGATAGCAGATATTCGGTGTCTATAATGAGACTCAGGAAATTAGCGAATGTTTGTGCGACCTTCACAGGTCGAAACTACTACAGATTGAATATGAACTATACTATCAGTTGTTCCATCGCGATGGGTAATAGATCATGAGCTGAGAAATGTCTACTCCAATGAGAAGCTACGGTCGCTTACCCCTCCCTCCTTGACGGATTGTCTTAAAGGGAGGTTATTAAGGGGAAAAGGGAAGAGAGTTCTGCGACGAGTCGACTAGAAGTTTTGTTTTTCTTTTGTTTCTCTGAAAGTAACTGAATATGCAGGAGATTCCGGCTGTTTTCAAAGTGTCCCTTGTGATTCCGTGATTCACGTCGTGTGATAATTTAGATCTGCCATGCGGCAGACCTAAATTATCACACGACGTATCACATTACCAGACAATTAGATTCGACGTAGACTCGAGAACTCTGAAAGTCTCTGACCTTGGAGTCAACTGCTCTTTTGTATCTATTTTATATCTTTATTTATTTTTCAATTCCTTCTATTAGCTCACGCTCTCCGTATATATATTTATATATCTTGTTCAAATTTTCAATCGTTCATAAAATACTTTTTATTCATCCAGTCACGTTCAAATACATTTTTTTTGAACTTGTAATGGATGACACTTGATGTTAATACAGTTTTTTCAAATATTAATTCCTTAATTAAATTAAATTAATTAATTTTAGTGTTTTTATAGATTTAAGTTGCATGTATCTACCAATAGATTTCGCCAGATAAACTTAAAAAAATGAATGAAAATTATTTATAACGGACTTTCTGCAATAGAGTGAAAAAAAAGTAGGAATTGACTTAATTTTTTTTTTTTTTTTTTACATTACTTGTTTTTTGTAAATAGAGTGTTCGGTATATATTTATATAATGCTTGTAAATTAAAATTAAAGTTTCCCATGAACCCGAAAGTGGTCCTCTACTTGAAGGCGTTGTAGGTCTAGCATAGGTCGAGACGTTACATAATGCATTTTGCCACTTATTTTCAATATTTTCAATAATGCCACATCATGTGCCAGAGAGCAATGTGGCATTCAGGAAATAATGTTACCTCTATTGCCTATCACGCGCTAGCGCGTACTCAAACTTTTCTCTCAAGAAAATCTAAATTTTACTTAATAATGAATTTGACGCGCATATTCACTCTTTATTACGCCATTTTAAATCATGTTCATTATAAAAAGTAATTCACTATCTGGGAAAAAATTATTTCTATGGGGGGTCAATAACAATCAGTCAATCAACTCATCACGTGAAATGCAGCTGCTGTTTTAAATCTATTTGGTATATAGAAATTACATAGATTCGTTATAGAGTAAAAAAACTACTGTGCGCATTTCTTACAGCTAACACAACATGGCATAATTCCACTGCGACAAAAATTCCAGCACTCTTGACTTTTAGAAGAGTTGAGCTGTGTTATTTAAAACGGAACAAAAACAAAACGATTTTGCATGAAAACATGAATGTATAGAAACAGAGCTACCGGAACATTTCAATAGTTAGCCTGAAAGCAGACGATGGGAGAATAGGGGAAAAGAATAATGAAAAAAAAATAGAATCTTTTCGAAAAAGTATCACGCGATCCAACTCGTTGCGTGGCGGGAAACGTATCATTCCACCAAGAATCGTTGATGCCACTAAAAGCAAACAGAACGTCGAGTCGGTTTTTTCGAACACGCGCACTCCGTAAATTAGTTGGGATCGTTAAAATCAATAAGAATAGTTTATTCTGTCACATTAGTTGCATGTTAACAATTCTCAAACGAGAGCTTTTTAATTTGGACCTCACCATGCTAAAAATCCGATAGGTGTCCACTAAAAGGCACGTTTTTTTAAAGAAAAATTTTCATATTTTTAATAATATCATGCATGAATTAATGTCGAATAAAAAAAAAGATTTAATTTTAATGTTAATTATCTCAATTACCTAAAATATAACAAAGAAAGGCTTCTGCATGTTACGTCACTTTTTGAAAACATTCGTCCAACCGAAAAAATGAATGGTTCAGAGTACCGGTTCAGGAAACCAACGATTCAATGAATTCAGAGCAGCACGAATCATTCAACTAAAGGTGATCAAATATGGAAGTAATATAAGAAAATCAATTTTTGAATTTTTTTTATTAAATTGACTTGATATCCAGATATTATACATACTTATAATTAAAATAAAATCTTTTTTTCATAAAATTTTTAATGGCAGATCCATTTAAAGCAGCGATTTAGAAATGGCGGCAACACCAAAACAAAAAAAAAAAAGAAGTAATAGGCGTAAACTTTGATCATTGATTTTCTCAACGAGAACTTTTTAATTTGGACATCAGCGTGCTAAAAATCCTCTAGGTGTCCAAAAAAAAGCCATTTGTTTTTCGAATGAAAAATTTTCATATTTTTAATAATACCATGAATTAATTAATATCCAGCAAAAAGTTCGTTCATCCGAAAAAATGAACGGTTCACACGAGTCATCCAACTGAAGATGATCAAATATGGAATTATTTTAAGAAAATCGGAATTTTGAATTCTTTTACTAAGTTTATTTGATATCCAGATATTATACGTACTTATAATTAAAATAAATTCTTTTTTTCTTATAAAATGTTAATGGCAGACTCATCTAAATCATCCATCCGAAAAAATGAACGGTTCACACGAGTCATCCAACTGAAGATGATCAAATATGGAATTATTTTAAGAAAATCGAATTTTGAATTTTTCTTATTAAATTGATTTGATATCTAGATATTATACGTACTTATAAGTAAAATAAATTCGTTTTTTATAAAATTTTAATGGCAGGTTCATATAAAGCAGCGATTTAGAAATGGTGGTAAACATCAACAAGTAATATAAAAAAAAAAAAAATTAATGTCAATTACTACTTTTTTTTACTGTATTGCAGAAAGTCCTTTATAAATTAATTTTCATTCATTTTTTAAATAAAAAAAAATTCTCTCTCTCTCACTAATTTATTCACATGTTTCCTTTTCCATTTTGTTCCCTCCTTGACTCAGACTAGAACCCAGAATGAAAAAAGAATCCGAAAAAGAATTTTTTTTTCCAGCGATCTACACGTTTCGCCACTGACGGTATTTATTCCTAAATTTATATCCTGCTAAATATCTCATATAAGAGAAATTTTTTGTTCTCCCCTATAAAACTAAAATTAATTAATTAAATTTAGTTAATGAATTAATATTTGATAAAACTGTATTAACATCCAGTGTCATCCACTACAAGTTAAAAAAAAATGTATTTGTACTCGAGTGGATGACTAAAAAGTATTTTATGAACGATTGAAAATTTGAGCAAGATATATAAATATATATAGGGAGAGTGTGAACTAATAGTAGGAATTGAAAAAAAGAAGAAAAAGGAAGTAATAGGCGTAAACCTAGTAATTGAATGATCGTTGATTTTCACTAGTCCAGCAACTACTAATCTCATCGCGCACGCATGTGCTCCCTTACTTACGTGCTTCATCACAATAGAAGCTGCCGCTTTTGCTACTTCTGTGGCACCACACGGATTCTTGGACTTGGTCCAGATGTTGGTCTACTACATAGTAGGATAAGAAATAACATATCTATCTACCCATATTCTATATGACCCCATTGAAATCCGTATGCCAATTTATATGTGAATGTCCCCTTCGAAACCAGAGCGAAATGGAAATCGCAAAGCACATCAAAAGATTCGTGATAATACGAGGAAAAAAATGTCCGCCATGTAGATTTTTCAAACATTCCAAATTTCGAGATATTAATAAAAAAAATTTAAATAAAAGGTGTGTCAATATTTTAATTTTGTTTTCCTGTTAATACCCATATAAAATTTTTCTCTTCTGTCGACTAAAAGAGGAACAAAGATCGAAAAATTGTTTTTTAAAAATGCGAAATGCTGCCAATTTATAAAAAAAATGTATTGCGTTTCTCCCATTTTAATTTATAGATATTTAACTTTCGAACAAAAAGATATTTGAATAAAAATTATAGTTGAAATTCATGGAGAAAAAATTATATTGCGGTAGCCTCTTTTTATTGATTTTTACATGATCGAAAATTATACTTTTTAAAGTTCTAGAATCGGACACATTTAAAAATATATTCAATCAATGTATTTTCTTTTTTAAATACCATCATTCAGCTTTTCAGCAATGTGAGTTTAAATTCAAAATATTTATTTTAGCATATCAAAAAACATTTTTTTCTTTTGAGTAATTTTTTTTCACCCAACGAGCAATTTTTGGAAGTTAAATAGTAGCATTAGAAAAACTTACATCTAAAATTTTATTTATCTTTTACTATCTGAAAAAAAAATAATTACCTTTTTACCTTTTCAGCAACATCAATTTATAAAAAAATTATTTTGTAGAGAAAAAAAAAAAGGAATTAAAATTCAAATTTCCGGTTCTACACAAAAGATTCTTTTAGCTTACATTTAATTAATATTTTTGTCTCAAAGTAATATCTTATACAGAATTTTGTGAATTTTTATAGATTACTGTATTCCATTGAGGCCTGATGGCCGAGTAACTAGAGGTCTGGTACTTGGCGCCACAGGTTTCGGATTTGAGTCTCAGCGGTGCCATGCACGTTTGCAGTAGTTCGGAACCTGCTTTAAATAGTAGGTCACGGTCTAATATGACTGTATAGCATTGAACGTAGGGCTGACAATCCTACGCATCAAAAGAAAACATATGCTGTCGCTAAATCTGTCAGTAGCCAGACGGCCTTGGCCCACCATGTGGCTGTTTCGCTACAGAAGAATTATTCAATTATTTTGTTTAAATTTTATTTTAATTAAATGTTTCGTGTACCTTAAAAACTTAATTATTTATAATGATAATAAACTAATTATATTAATGATATTATATATCATATCATTATTATATCGTTAATATCATATCATATTAGTGGTATCATAATTATATTAATGATCTCTGTAAAAAATTTTCGTTCTTCAATTTCTTTTTTGTACAAAACTAATTCGTAGATAGTTTTTCAATATATATATATATATATATAAATATATATATATATATATATATATATATATATATTAATATATATATATATAAATATATATATATATATAAATATATATATATATATATATAAATATATATATATATATAAATATATATATATATATATATATATATAAATATATATATATATATATGTATATATATATATATATATATATTGTCCTCTAAAAGTTAAATAACAACCGTTTTGCGCCTAATTTGGGAATGAAGGAAAGTAGAAACACCAAATTTAGATGGCATGTGCACAAAGTAGTTATGGATTGACTGCAACATGGAAGTGTACATAAGAAAAACGCAAAAATGATTCTTAACAAAAAAAGTCAATCTCGCTGGAAAAATCCATTCTTGGAAAAAATAATAATCACAGTTTTATGTGGTAAAATATCAAAGAAATACAACAAAAATTAGTTTTAATAAGGAATATGCCCACCCCCTAGCTTGAATGGATTGGCGGCATCGACTTTCCCTGCTGTCAATTAAGTTGTCGGTTGCCGAAATGGGAAGTGAAGACCAGACACAGAGTAAGCTTTGTTCCAGCTCTCCTAAAGACCTTGGAGAAGGACTTAAAGCAGCAACCTGTCTATCAAGATATTTCCAAAGATTCTTTATCGGATTCAGGTCTTTAGATCGAGCTGATCATTTCATTCGCCCCAAACCAAGATTCCAAGATATTCCTCAACAACTACAGCTCGGGGAGGTCCGGCATTATATCCCTCAAAAGGAAAGAAGTGCCAATTGCACCGGTATATGGGCAGACATATGGATCAAGGATCTCACTCCGATATCTCAAACCAGCCACAATTACATGCAGATCACTGTGATCCCCGAGTGAGATCCTCTGCCCAAACCATTATTCCACCACCTCGGTAACTGTGTCTTTCAACAGTGTTGGATTGATGGTATCTGGGGCTTTGTTCCCTCCAGATCAGCAGACGTCTTGAATCGATCTTCAGTGTGAATCTGGACTCGTCTGTAAAGAGTACAGGAGCCCATCGCTGTCTGGTCCAGGAAACGTGTTCTCTTGCCCAAGATAGGCGAACCCTTCTCTGTCGTCTGTTAAGAGGGACACGCACAACTAGTCGTCATGCATAGATACCTGAATTGCGAAGACGCCTTTGCACCGTACTATCGGATATTCTTCTCCCTGATGTTACAGAGTGGTCTGTCTGCAACAAGTAGCGCACAGAAATGCTTCTTCTCATTCGGGCCAAAGAACTATAAAACGGTCTTCTCCAGGTGTTGTAGCTCGTGGTCGACCTAGATCATGTCTTCTGTACACAGAAGCTTCGGTTTGATATTGATTTCAGAGACGGTGGACCGCACGACGAGGCACATTAAGACGCCTAGCAGCATCAGCCTGGGACATTACCATTTCCATTCATCTGACCACCCGCCACCTTAACAAATCGGGCAAATGGCTTCTCTCAGACATTGCGGGACCCCACTGCCTATTGTCAACGAATCTGCTAAAAAAAGTTGCAAATAAACAAAAGTTACACGCGTAATTACGAAATACTGATATTTGCATATTTTTCTCCAACTCATATATACCCGTTCTTTTCTATATAAAAAAAAAGTGGTAGCTATCGTTTTTGCATAATTTCGCATAAAGTTCGTTTTTATCATTTATATAAACTATAAATTTTATTGTTACTATCATTTTTTATATGGTGAGCTTTGAAAAACATGTTGTTCCTTAACTTTTGGAAGCCAGTGTATTATGAATAAAAAAGCTCGTGACAAAAATTTAAAAAAAATATATATAAACAAATTTGTATAAAAGCTCGTGAAAGAAATTATAAAGAGTATATATACATATAAACAAATATATGCATAAAAAAGTTTGTGAAAAAGTATGCACATAAGCAAATTTATATATAAAAAATCTCGTGAAAGAATTATTTAAAAAATTACACATTTCAATGAAAATATTCAAAATAGAAAGTAATCAAGGACATGAGCGTGTTAGAGTAAATAAAGGATATATTTTAAATGGTGAACTAAATTATTATTTTTAGTGAGCTCGCGATAAAGAAATAAATATGCAAGAAATAAATATCCTAACAAATGCGCAGCAGCCATGTTTTATTTTAGTTAGTGTTTCTGCGGGACTATTTATTTTGATAAGGCGCGTGTTCTTCCTACGAGATGAAAGAGTTTGCCAAAACAATTAGCACGCACTCTGGGCTTTCGCAAGCGAACCCTGATTTGTTTCAACAAAGATGAGTTTTTAACTCGGTTATGCAATCTTTGCAAAAATGTTTTGTTTTCGAATTCCATCGAATTTTGCCGCAGCCTCTTTTTAAATATACCGCTGCACTACTTTTCATTCAAACTAATTCCGTTAAAGTTTTGCATTTTCCAAAATAAATTATTCCAATAAAACGATAAAAATATAGGAAGGAATTATGCAAAACTTCCTCTTTGATTAAATTGTAATTGAATCGACCTAAAAATAGTTAGGTGCAGTTCCGAATTTTTAAAAAAGTATATCCGTCTGACATTTGCAACTTTGTTTTTATTTGTTGTATAGTAATTTCCTTTATCTGTGAGTTTAGTTATTGAATAAAATTTTTTTTCTACTCTATTATTTTAATATTATTTTTAAATATTCATTAATCATATTTTTCTCAAGTTTAATTTATTTTTACCCTTAAATTAATCGGATATTGTTTTGGAAGCGAAGTCCGAGGCTTCCTTGACCACTATTTTTTTTAAAATAAAATTTCAATCCATCTTTCAATTTTTTAAAACTTTATTTCATGTGTGTTTTTTTTTATTTTATTTCTTTCACGGGTTTCTTTTCTAATGTCTTTCTTGAGCTTTTCATACAATATTTAAATTTCTTTCATGAGTTAGTAATTAAATGATTTCATAATTAAATAATATAAAATAGCTCTAAAGGATCGTCTGATGAAAGGAAAGACAATTTTATTTCAAAGTGAAAATGAAAAAATAGCTCTAAAGGATCGTCTGATGAAAGGAAAGACAATTTTATTTCAAAGTGAAAATGAAAAAAAAATAGCCCTAAAAGATCGTCTGATGAAAGGAAAGACAATTTTATTTCAAAGGGAAAATGAAAAAAAATAGCCCTAAAAGATCGTCTGATGAAATCAAAGACAATTTTATTTCAAAGGAAAAAATGAAAAAAATAGCCCTAAAGATCGTCTGATGAAATCAAAGACAATTTTATTTCAAAGGGAAAATGAAAAAAAATAGCCCTAAAAGATCGTCTGATGAAATCAAAGACAATTTTATTTCAAAGGGAAAATGAAAAAAAATAGCCCTAAAAGATCGTCTGATGAAATCAAAGAAAATTTTATTTCAAAAGGGAAAATGAAAAAAAAATAGCCCTAAAAGATCGTCTGATGAAAGGAAAGACAATTTTATTTCAAAATGAAAAGGAATGAAAAAAATTGTGCTAAAAGATCGTCTGATGAAAGGAAAGACAATTTTATTTCAAAGGGAAAATGAAAAAAAATAGCCCTAAAAGATCGTCTGATGAAATCAAAGACAATTTTATTTCAAAGTGAAAATAATACTTTTTTAAATCGTTTGGAATTCTGTATTTTTTTTTTTTTTTTAATTTTAAGATTGCTTTTATGCGTTTTTGTTCTTACATTAAATTATAAATTTAATAGGTAACCTGTATATCGGTCCAGTCAATTATATTTATTTTTAAATTTTATTTTATTCATAAAAACTGGTTGTTTCTGATAGGTAAATTTCGAAATTGCGGGTTCAAAACTGGCAAATATATCGGAACAGGAAGTTCCCATGTGAAGGAAAGGAATGGGCACGATTTCGTATGTCAGAAAGTATTTCCATTGGACAAGAGGAGGAGCGATTTCAAAATCTTCACATCTTATATTTGAGCGTGTCTCACATATCACTCACATCCCATTCCTTATTGTGATGGTACAATGCATGTGCTGAATGGTAGTCAACTGCATGTATCCTGGTTAATACTGAATCTGCTACTGATTTCCGAACTGGCATCCTTCGCTTCGAAAACCAAAAGCAATAAATATCACTTTTTCATCTTCTTCACTGGTGCAACAGCCCCATGGTGGGCCAATGCCATCTGCCTACTTTCAGATTTCGGTACAGAAGATATTTTCTTTGTACGTGATAGGGTAGTCAGTCTTACTTCCAACGCTCTACAGTCATATTGGACCGGGATCTATTGTTTAAAGTGGATTCGATTCGCACCAAGCGCTAGAGTGTTAGCCATTCGGCCATCAGGCTCTATCATTTCTCTTTAGGTTTAGCCAATTAAAATTCATAAAAAAACTTAAGACTGTACAAGTTTAAAGTTTCAGGAAAAAAATTTTATTTCACACAATTTAAAATTATATCATTCAAAATTCACTTGCCATGCGATTCCGTACTGTGCAAGTTCAGTTTTTTTTAAATGTGACAACAAGTGATTGTTTTTTTTAAAGTCGTTAAGAAAACTTTTTCAGTAGTGAGTCGAAACTTTCTTTTTAATTCTTTCTAAATGGTGCCAATTTTATATCGCAGTTAATTGTGATATCTTCCATTGTTATTTATAAAAGTATATTGGCCACGGGATAGTTGGTGCTATTCCAAGAGTCGGAGATCTCGAGGATCTAGTGGACAATGTCCTCATTTCGATCCATCAAACAGGAACGGAAATTCATTGTACGATTCGCATTCTGGGGTACTCTGTGGAAAACTTTTAATAATTTGGCAGACTTTCCCGTCTCGCGTTTTCGGAGAGGAAGCGCATTTCTCATTTGGTGACACTTTTGGACTGATTCCTACAAACTTCTCAAAGATGCGCCTTTGACCTTAATGAGCAGAATTCTAAATGCTGGTCATCTTGTCGTAATGAATTGGATATCAGTGGCTGATATCCAGGATTTAGCTTTCATTTTTACAATGGATTTCTTAAATTGAGTAGCTAAATGAAAATAGAAGCGAATGCGTAATTATCAGTTTTTATTAATTTCTTTGATTAATTCGAAACTTTATTGCATCATTACGATAAAAAAGGACAACTTTTAGGAATTTTTCTGACATTTAGCCTTGTACATTTCCATCATCGCTGATGTATGATGTTAGAAAATTCATCATTTATCCATTGTTCAGTGACACATAAGTTCCTCAGCTTTATTGCCATCTCAGGCTGTAATCCGCAGCAGATCTTACTTCTGGCCAGTTAGCTCACCCAATAAGTTTCCTCTCATTTTCTACCATTCGCTCCATGTTAATATGGGTCTCCCTCTTTTCCATCTTCAGTACGATAGGCACTTTGGCCTTCGGTACCATAGGCTTCGGTTTCGAGTCCCGGCGGTGCCATAGTGGTTCAGAATTCACTTTAAGCCGTAGGTCCCGGTCTCATAGGACCGTAGAGCGTCACAGAGCTCAATCAGACTTCTTCTCACCCACATCATTCCCGAATTGTAAAGGGGCAACTCAGCTCTAAGCAAGTCGCAAGTCTCTGCACTTCCAGCCATAATTCAAGTTTCGGGCTTCTGTAAGCGGTGACTTTTTTTCGATTAAGGGGGATTAGCCCCTCCCCCAACCTTCCTCAATTTATCCAGGCTTACGACCAGCATAGGGACGAGAATGCCATTGGTTGGAACCTATGGAGGAGTTATCAGAAATTTGATATTCAAATGAAAAAAAAAACATTAAAAATGTCTGTGAACTTTGAGTTTCCTTACAAAAGAATATATTGTAATATCTTGGCCTTTACACCAATAACGGCTTGCTTCAAGAAGAAAGCCACTTTTATGTTCACGAGAAAACTTTAATTTTTATTTACATGTATTATATATGTATATACAGAATTCTGTGTTATTACAAATTATTATTTAAAAAAATGAAATATAAAAATTAAATTTGATTCACAAGTGCAGTTCTCTCCATGGAAGGAGATTTTCGGAGTTCTCGAGTCTACGTTGAATATAATGTACCTGATCTACTGCAGATCTTAATTATCATGCGATGTAAAACACGAAACCACATGTGCGGAATCTCCGGCCTATTCAATCATTTTACAGAAAAAGAGATAAACAACACTTCTTGTCGACTCGTCGCAGAAAACTCTCCCTCTCCTTCTCCAAAAACCTTCCATTAGAAAATCGGTTAGGGAACAGGGTCAACTTCCGGCTTAGATAGAGGGGGGTGGGGCCAGCTTCCTTCACTTCTCATTGGAGTGGATTCTTTCTCAGCCCATGTTCTTTCACTAATCACGATGCAGCAACTCATGACGTAGTCCATATCTCATCTGCATTAAGGTTGAAACTGACAATCGCCAATTTCATGATGTATTATTATCCATGACACCGATTATCTGCTGCCAGATTTGAGTGATAGGTTGTTCTCATTAAAACAAGAAACTAATTACTGTAGTATAAATGTCCATGATACTGCTTATCTGCTGTCATAAATTAGTAATAGGCTATTGTTATGCACTTGTTAAAGAATATACATTCCTTTTTCCCTTGGAAACAAAAATGCTTATCTCTTCTTGTGGGAAAAATGCTACATTATCAAGATTTTAATTGTTTTATTTCCAATTTATGAAGTTTTTTTTTTTTTTGTCATGCACAAACGTTAAAAATGAGAGAAAAAATGTTTGGGGATTAAAATAAAATATATTTAAAAAACCATGGCTACAATGTGTTTGCATAAATTCTGTAATATCTTTAAAAATTTTGTGAACAATGCAAGAAGCTTCGCAATGTTTTGTGACACCTATATCGAAGAGTTAGAAAATTTTGAAATTTTAAAATTTAAATAGTTATTTTATTTAGTAGTTACATTTTATTTTTTATTTATGTCTTCTTTAACTCCAATAATACGGAATCAAATGAAACTAAGAACGTAACAGTTCGCTGTATGCCGTATGCCAGTAAAATATTAGCATGAGACAAAACCTGCAGTCAGCATGCAAGATCTCTCAGATTCAAAACTATTCATATTTAGTCGTTATTTTTCAGGAATGAAGAGATTCGGTGGCGATTATAGCAGCATATGAAAAGAGTCTCGCATGTCCAATCAACTACTTGACGGAGCTTTTAACGTTGTCTCCCATACCTCACAGAAATACGGGAAATGAAAGTGTTTTTTACAGCACAATAGAGAGTTTTTGCATACCGTATTTTTATCGCCCGATATTTTTTTCTCCCTAGCGCGCATGCTCATAGGAAACATTATTACAGATACGCATGCGTAATTTCCTATGAGCATGCGCGCTAGGGAGAAAAAAATATCGGACGATAAAAATACGGTATGCAAAAGCTCTCTATTAGATCTTAGCCCAAATATCCCATATTAAGCAATTTAAATAATCCAGAAATTACTAATTAACAAAAATAGGGAATGCTTTAAGTATTTATAGACATTTTTGTGATGATTTCTTCTCATTTTTATTGTTTTTCAACTTTTTCTGTAATCGTCTAAATCAAGACATTAGTGAGAAATTGATTTGTTATCAAACATTTCATACAAATGGCAATTATTGCTAAGAAATATTTTAGACCCTATTGAATTTTTTTATTCTGGACTTCTTCATTTGGTGCTACACCTCCATTGTGGGCCAATGGCCAGCTGCTTACTAGCAGATTTCGAGATAGAAGATATATTCTTTTTATTGGGTAGAGTTGCCAGCTCTACCCATAGCAATCATGTTAGAACGGGATCTACGGTTTAAAGTGGTTCCTAGAAAATTCCATCCCCTAAAGGAAACAAAGTTTACATCATAGGATGGACCTGGTCAGCTAAAACTTTTTTATACTTCTTCCCATGATCTGTTCTTTCAGGGTTACGATTGAGCCAGCAGATAACTAGGACACGTGACAGACCCACCTCCATGCTTTATATTTGGAAGGAGACAATCACAATTATACTTTTGTGCAGACATCCTCCAAACGTGTATCCGCTCTATTGTGAGGAAAAGTATGAAAGATGATTCAAGTGACCATACTATATAACTATCTTTGGCGAAGTTTGGCATTAATGGATATGACAAGTGACTTAGGAATTGCAGCTCTGCCGTAAATGTCCTGTTTATGAAGGTGTCTCCTAACTGTAATTGCTGACACTGGAGAATCCAGATGCTGATTGAGTTTTGCGGTCACTTTGGCTGCAGTTGTTATCTTTTTAGACATTATAATCGGCTTCCATTGGTCTCGTTCACGCAACTTCTTCCGTACCTTATTTTGCTTTGCCAAGCTTGTCTTGCACGCTGTGTGTACGCTGTCCTGACTTTAAACATTGTACATCTAGAAGCGCCTAAAAGCTGGGATGTTTCGGATACAGTTGCTCTAGCTAGTCGGGCTCCTATAATTTGGCCTCTTTGAAAGTCTGTGAGATCTGACATTTTACGCTTTTGACAAAAATCCAAGACATATACAACTTTACTAAAGCTACCTTATATTACCATATCATATACTTTGTATATGTATATATATATATATATTTAAAAAATGCTAGCTAAGAATACATTTCAATGCTTAGAAACGAATTTTTTAATGTCACTTTCATTCACATGTTACCATTATTTTGGCAGCAACCTGTATACAAAAAAAAAAAAAAAACCAGAAATTGTCAGCAAGAAATTTTTTTTTATTGTTTAATTGTATATTTCTTTTTACCAACCGTGCTATTTTGGGTTGATTTGGTGTTGCACATAATTCCAATGAAAAGCAATAATAAGCAAGGAGAATGACGAATAATCACGTTTGGGAATTGTATTTAATAAGTAGATCATGTTTGAAATTAGTTTTGTATTAAACGACATTTAAACCCCATTAGATCCTCACGAGAGTTAAATAAAATCCTTCTCTAAATAGGTAAATGCATCATATGTTAATGCATCTAGTTAATGTCTTCATAATTAACTAGATAAATGAAGAATACAAATTATGAATTATGGTGTAAATAAAATGTATTCCCAAATTGTGACTATTTTCATTTTTCATCATTTTAATTTACTATGCGCTCATTCATTTGTTTCATGTATTGATTCAATTGTTTTATGTGCTCTTTCATTCGTTTGAATTTGGTGCAAAGTAGCAAATCTGCTACAGGTTAGGTTTTCGGAATAAAACAACAGCAATAATGATTTTAATTGATTATGGTGCCGCCATCTATCGTAAACTTTTGTAACGAAAGCTGATGAGGAAACAAAGGTACGTTTATCAAAAATTATATTTCATCATATTACCAGTAATGAATTTTTCAATAACTTCTTCAATAGACTTTCACTTTTACTTTATTAACTTATACAATCAGCTACTAAAATTTACGAATTTTGAATCGTATTTACAAACTCCACAAAATTAAAGATTAGAAAAAAATGATAAGAAAAATATATATATATTTGGAAAGATAAAATGAAAAAGACGTTCTGTTAATGCATATATTATAATTTAAAAAATAAATAAAATAAATTGTTTCTTTTAGATATTGTAAAAAGGAAACATCAGCAGCTATTATTCAAATTACAGTTATCCGATTTCAGCAGTTAGGTTTTCAACATTATTAATTTTATTAGATTAATAAAATGCCAAAATAAACAAACATAAATAAACAAAGCGAACATAAGCATAATGATAGCATACATAAGTTCCATAATAATTAAAATTTTTGTGATTCATTTAATAAAGTCTCTTTTTATTAATCAAATTCTAGGATTCAGTAAAGTAAACAAATGAAAAAAAAAACAAAAAAACTTTCGATTGTTTTAAAAAACTATACTTAAAACTATGCTGTTTTTTTTTCGACTAAAACAGTATATTGTTATTCACATTTATCTGTATTCATTTTATGTGTGTGTGATATATTCGACTATTTGAAAGTATAACAAAAAAATGAACTATAAATAATTTTGCATTCATTAAAATTCCTCTAAACACATTTTCAGAAAAATTTTTTAAATGAATCATTATTTTTTATTTATGAAATTTGAATCAATTATAATTTCAATTTATTTTTTTCTGACTTATTATAGAAAATAGTAGGTCAGTACCAATTAATACGTTTCCTATTTAACGCATTCTATTTATTTTAACCTTTTCACAATTTATTTTAAAATTAAATAATGGTAATTAAAGAAAATTAACTCATTTTTTAAAAATATTTTTAAAATAATTTCAAAAAGCAAACTATTTGTATCGAATAATTTTCGTTTTTCAATTAAAACAATTTGTTGTAATAAAATTCGTCAGATGGCGCCACAAACAAAATTTTTTTCAACTTCTCGTATTTATAAGAGCTTACATCTGAAAAACAATATTCTTTCAAATAAAAATAAACAAAATAAATGTTTGCTAATCCTCTATGGAAACCTTACACTAGAAATGAAATAGAAGATAATGAAGATGAGATAAGAAAACTTTTTTTTTCTTTGATAAAAGCGTTTTCTTAAAAGTGTTTGAATTAAAAAAAATTTATTTAATGGAAATAAGTTATGAAATAAATTTCATGAATATACATCTCTGTTTCGAAAGTTTATACAATTGCACATAAATTCATTCAGACACGCTGTCTGCTTTTATTTTATTTGTTTGCATTTATTTATTTATTTTTTTTCGCAGTCTGTTTCGAATTGCAATAACATTTACATTAAAAAATTTTCGTATAAAAGTCAAATAATATTGTTTTCCAACAATTTAGGTTTTGAAATCTTAAAATAATCTGGGACATTACAAGTTACAATAATTAAATTATTAATTTTTTATACTTTACACACACTTTAACTTTCATTTTTGCTTAAGGATGATGTATTATAGAATTTTAATGAACGTTCCATCTTATCTACTGCTTAACAATGCTGAAATATTTGGTATTTTTTTTTTTAGATCTTTTTCTATATTTTTTTCTTAAATATATGTAAATTCTTTTTTTCTAAATTTGGGTTGTTGTTTTCTTTCTATTAACATACTGTAAGTTATAATGCATTTGTCGCAATAGTATAATTTTTTTTTTAATTTTTAGAAATATTAATTATATTCGTCTGTTAAATTAAATGATTAAGAATTTATAAGGTATTTTAATAGCTTGAAATTTTGTTTACATGTATGATTTTAAACGAAACATTGGTTCTAAAACTACACGAATTTATATAACTATATATGCATAGATATATATATACATATATATATTATTTTGAAAATTTTCTTGCTTTTTTTTTTATAATTTTAAAATTGTTTTCTGTTAACTTTTTTACTTTTATAGATGGTTTTAGAGATATATAATTAAAAAAAAAATTGCTTAAGTGATCAACAACAACTTTTGTTTTGTTTTTACTGATTTCTCTAATTAAACTGTAAAAAATCAAAGTAAATGCAAAACAAATAAACAAAATTACTTTTTATTATATTATTTTAATTTTATTAATTTCCTTAAGGTTTTTCAGAAATGAACGAATTATAAAGCACCACATTATTAAGATTAATTTCTTAAACAAACTTTGAATATTCAATTTTGTTGGAAAATTTCTCAACATTTAACAACAATTTTTGTAAATTGTCGATTTTTAAATTTAAAAAAAAATAAATAGTTCTAAACTTTAATTTATTACCAAGTTAGCATTCTTAAATATATCTAAATTTATTTTTTCTAAATTTGTTTTTTTTTTTTTCTATTAACATCCTCTTAGTTATAATGCATTTGTTTCTATAATATAAAAAATAAAATAAATTAAATTATAAGAACAATTATATAAATTTATTAAGTTAAATGATTAAAAATTTTATGATGTATTTTAATAGCTTGAAATTTTGTTTAAATGTATGATTTTAAGAGAAACATAGGTTCTAAAACTACACGAATTTAAATAATTATATATATATATATATAATTACATTCTGAAAACATTTCACCATCCTTGTATTTTTTTTATAACTTTAAATTTATTTTCTGTTATCTTTACACTATTATAGATGGTTTTAGAAATATCTAAATTTGAAAAAAATTATTTAAATTATCAACAACTTTTGTTTGTTTTTATTGATAGCTCTGATTGCTCTAATTACTTTAAAAATCAAAATAAATGCATAATAAATAAACAAAATTACTTTTTATAATATTTTTTAAAATTTTATTTAATTCTTTAAATGTTTTCATAAATGGACGAATTATTAATTACAAAATACATTATTAAGAATAATGACTCTTTAAATCAGGGATGGCCAACCCAAATGATCTTGCGGAGCTACTTTGGAAAGCATCATAGCTCCGCGAGCCGTATATAAAATTATATATTTCCATATTTACATTTAGACCTACTATAGACATTTTTTTACAGTGAAAAATTGAAACATATTGAGTTATTATTATTTTTATGTTTACTATTATTCTTACATGTAAAATAGACAATATAATAATAATGATACTAAACACACAGTATAGATTTATCAGTATCAAATAAAAAATTATTATTTATTTAAAAATAATGAAAATTAAAAATAACTTTAAATATATTTCATGTTTATTTTAAATAAATTTTGCATCATTTACTAAAAAGAAATAGTCAGATATGAGCAAATGTTGAGAGAGAGTAGAGCCAGACAACTTAAAATTTCAAAAATAATAATGATATAAAATTAAACAAAAAAACCAATTGTTTCCTGTATGAAAGACAATTCTCAAATGATTATTGATTTTTAATTTGCATTTTAAAAATAAAGTTTTACTATGATTGATTTGTTTCTCATCCAATTTTTTTCTATATAAAATAATTTTTTATTATGAAATTATATTTTGCTTCTCATTCCTATTCAAAAGTGACTAAAAAACTTTCAGAATATAAAAATTTAATAATTCAGGACGATCAATTGATGGAGCATAGTTTCATCTTGACGAAAATTTGTTAAATGTATTGTCTGAACACAGAATAGTGCAGAGAAAAAAAAATATGTATGTTCTTTTAAAAGCGTGTGATGCACTTATATATGCAAAATTAAACTCACTATCAGCTGTGCCATGAACAAGGAGAAATTTCTTTCCTTTGAAATTAGATGCTTTATTCATTACATCAGATTTCTCATAATTTATCAGGTTATCTGTAGGAGACGGACTTTGCATATAACGCTCAGTGTAAACAGAATCTAACAAGAATAACGATTTTGTAAGTTATCAAAGCTGCAAAATACAAAAATGTAAAGTTTTTTAAAATAAATTTTAAATTATTTATTAAGTTATCATTCATAAAAATCTATTATTTTAAAATACCAGTAAAAATTAAAGCATGGGTGGCCAACCCAAATGATCTTGCGGGCCACTTTGGAAATGTATCGTAACTTCGCAGGCTGCATATAAAATTATATTTCCCCATATTAGATTTAGACCCGCTACAGGCATTTTTTGAGGCGAAAAATTGAAACATAATGAGTTATTATTATAATGTTTACTGTTATTCTTACATGTAAACATAGACAATATTATAATAATGATACTAAACGCATACTGCAAAGAAATATGTAGCACTAAAAATGAAATATAAAAAATATATAAATATAAATAAAATAAAAAACAATTAAATCATTAAAAAATATTTATTTTACTAATGCGATATTTGTTTCTCTACCCTTTCACTTAGCTATTGCAAATCGATCTCAATTTTGGCATTTGCACATCGTAATTGGTGATTGTCGTAATTGGCGATGATCGTTATTGGTGTTCATCGTAATTGGTGATTATAATTTAATTAATGTAAGCTCATAAATAAAACAGGCAATATCTGTCATATATTCGCAAGAATGTTATTTTAAGACCAAAGTTAATTTTTTTCTCATAATTTCGACAGTTAATTTTTGAATATATGGATGCACAAATAATGCATTTTTTTAATACATGGATTTTCATTACTCTGGCCATCATAAAATAAATAAATTTTGTAAAAGTGTGATAAATCTCACGGCCGGAAAAATGTTCAATGCGGGCTGCGGGTTGGTCACCCTTGCTTTAAATTTTCTTTTTATTGCAGAATTTCTCAAAATTTTTGTATTTGTCACTTGCACAAAATGTCGATTTTTAAATTTAAAAAATTGTGTTATTAAAACTTAATTATTTTGATATTTTTAAAAGGAATAGTATTAAATTGAATCTATTTCCAAGTTATACTTCTACATAAAAATTAAGTAATTGTTGAAAAACAAGATTTTTATTACAGTACCATAAAATTTTTCGATAAAGTTAAGTTATAGTTAAGTGATTTCTAAAAGAAATCCGCATTGTATTTAATCAGCTTTTAGTTAAAAAAATAACATCGTTACACCCAAAAAGGCAATTTTTAACTTTAAGGCTGTTTTAAGTTACTTTTTTCTCAATTTATAATTCCATAAGTCAATTATTTCTTTATAGTACACACATAAACCATCTAAAATACACAGTGGTTTTTAATTTAAAAAATTTTATTGCAGCTACAAGAATGTTAACGACATTTTTTAAAATGGCGCACTGTTGTTAGATCAGAAGTTTGACGGTGCTACTCGGCAATTAAAAATATTTTTTTAAAAATTATTTAAAATTATTTATTATTAAAATTATTTTAAATTATTATTAATTATAATTAAAATTATTTTAAATTATTATTATTTATAATTAAAATTATTTATTATTAAATTTTCAACGCTGGTTTATTAAATAAATTAAATAGACATTTTTCTTTGCCGGAAAAATTCTTGGAATGAATTGGACTTCCGTCAACATCATGTTGTGTGATCGACAAGGAAGTTTGAAAATGTTCGAATATTGCCATATTCAAGTTGCAGAAATTTTTTTAAATAATTAAAAGACATGTTTAATTAAAAACAAATTTTAATATTCTTTTGTAAATGAATTTTAGTTTCTTTAAATTAATTGTTCATTGCATTTTTAGTTTTATTTCTGCACTCTGGAATACCGTAAATTAATAATCATTTCACTCTTAACCAATAAAGGCAAATAAAGATCAATAAACTCTTCAAGAAGAATGCCACTTTCTAGTTCACGGGAACAATTTTTTATTTACAGGCATTTTATATATATATATACAGTTTAGCTTCTCTCACTTCTCTTTGGAATGGACACTTCTTCAGCCCATGATCTATCACCCATAGCGATGCAGCAACTCATCACGTAGTCCATATCCCATCTGTAAGAGTTTTGACCTGTAAAGGTCTAACAGACAACCGCTAATTTCGTGTCAGATTTGAGTGACAGACAAAATTAATCATTTTGTCTGATTAATACAAAATATAATCATTAATACAAAACACTAATTGCATGTAATATCCATCATCATATTTTTTCCAATAATTTATAAAAATATATCAAACAGACCAATAATGTGCGCATTAAGTGGAATAACTTAATGTACATTCCGTGTTTTCTTTTGAAATTTCTAATTATTTGTGCATTATTTTTCCTTGGAGTTATAACGAGATTCACACATAAGCGAAAGTTTTCGTAAAGCACTGTATTTTCTATGTTATGCATGTGCGAAATAACTGCTGCTTCTAATCATTTCCACAGTTCGTCTGAGAGAGTTTGTTAAAAGTTATTAAATGCAAATTATAAGTAAATAAAAAAAATGATAAATAAAGAAATCCATTTAATCTAAATATGAAACAATTTAAAAGTATAATATTCAAACATATTAACGTTTTTCTCCTTCTTTTTTCTATAATCATGGTTTTATTACTTGGCAAATGAGACTCATTTCAAAACAAAGTTATAAAAGCAGTACTAATGAATGTCTCTTGATGCCTCTTCACTTGTTATCGAGGTTGCGCCCGAAGAGAGACTTATCATTGTATGCAATTTTACTCCAGTCAATGAGATTCAGGTTGAACAGATGGGACAACTCTGTAAATAAACTTGTCGATGTGCGTGAATGAGAAGTAGTCGGTGCAATGAGCAATACGTATTCAGACCTTTCAAATGAGACTCATTTCAAAATAATAATAATAATGATGATGATGAATGTCTCTATACAAGACTTCACTTGTTATCGATGCGTTCAAACCCTGTCAAATGAGACTTTTTCAAAATAATAATAATGATTATGAAGAATGTTTCTATATGCATTTTAACTTATTATAGAGGAGCCCAAACTTACCCATTGAAATCAACCGAACGTATACCAATTGCATTTTTGCAATGGCAGCATGAGTTCATATACACCGAAGTGACAAAAGTCAATCGTGTCGGCCCTCCTTTCGCCCGACGAAGCGCAGCAACTCGACGTGGCATGTTCGTTGGAAGTCTTCTTGCAGGAATATTGAGCCATGCTGTATCGATAGACGTCCATAATTGTGAAAGCGTTGATGGTGCAGGATTTTGGGCACGAACAGACCTCTCGATGATGTCCCATAAATGCTCGATGGGATTCATGTCGGGCGATCTAGGTGGCCAGATCATTCGTTGAATTGTCCAGAATGTTCTTCAAACCAATCGCGAACAGTTGTGGCCCGGTGACATGGCGCATTGTCATCCATAAAAATCCCATCGTTGTTTGGGTACATGAAGTCCATGAATGGCTGCAAGTGATCTCCAAGTAGCTGAACATAAGCATTTCCAGTCAATGTTCGGTCCAGTCGCACCAGACGACCAAGTCCATGCCATGAAAAACAGCCCACACCATTACGGAGCCACCACCAGCTTGAACAGTGCCTTGCTGACAGTTTGGGTCCATGGCTTCGTGGGGTTTGCGCCACACTCGAACCTACCATCAGCTCTTACCAACTGAAATCGTGACTCATCGGACCAGGCCACGGTTTTCCATTCATCTAGGGACCAACCGATATGCTCACGTGCCCACGAGAGTCGCTGCAAAGCGATGTCGTTCTGTCAGTAAAGGCACTCGAGTCGGTCTTCTGCTGGAATAGCCCAAGAAAGCCAAATTTCTCCGCACAGTTCTAACAGACAAGTCCGTTGTACGTCCCACATTGATTTCTGCGGTTATTTGACGCAGTGTTGCTTGTCTGTTAGAATTTACGACTCTTTGCAGACGTCGCCGGTCTCGGTCGTTATGCAGGCGGTCGACCACTGCGCTGTCCATGGTAGGATGTTATGCCTGAAATTTCATACTCTCGGCACACTCTTGACACAGTGGATCTGGGAATGTTGAATTCTAACGATTTCCGAAAGTGCGTCAGCTCCAATATTCCGCGTTCAAAGTCTGTTAATTCCCCGTCGTGCGGTCATCATCACGTCAAAACCTCTTCACATGAATAACTTGAACCTTGCGAAAGTCGTTTATCTTTGAATGGAAAAATTTCCTAACTCCCAGCTTTTGTCCAGTGTATTGTTAGTCATCTTTGAATGGTCCTAGCTCCAGCGATGTCCGGTTACATACCTGAATTTCTTCATACTTACTACTAATAATTTTATCTTAAATGAATTTCTGAAAAGATAGCAATTCTAAATTTATACATAAAAGTTGACCATCGATAATCTATCGATCCATCTGTAAAAACATTTTCTGTTAAAAATAACAATCTTTTAGAAGAAATATTTTTTATCCAATATTACTTAATATTTTACAAAAAAACAGAAGATTCATCACTGTTCAGATTTAGGTAACATTCTTTATTTTGACAAGTTTTGTTCATAAAACATTGTAGTAAAACGAATTAGGATTAAAAAATGTAAGTGTATTATATAATATCATATTTTATATTATATGATATCATCCCAACCTATCATATTAAAAGCAGCCTCATTTGCAAAAGCAATTAAACATAATAAAACACAAAAAGCCCAAACAATAAATAAATTAACAGTAAATACCAAACTACAAAAATGTTCAATAAAAAAATCTTTAAGTTTTAAACATGCTAAATTTAGGAGAAGTTAAAAAAAAGCAACTGCGAATCTGAGAGCTGTAATTAACTAGAATTAAATTACACGCAATTCTGAGTGATACTCTAAATAACCTTTCCTTGACAAAGATATGAACTTTTTTACCAGGTATTAAAATCAACACTGTTATCAAATTCTTTTTATCCGAAGAATTGAAACAATTGATATTAAACTCAACCTTTCTCGAAGTTGTAATCCATTATTAAATAACTGTTGAAATTAAATGCTAAAAAACCTTTCTTTATCCAAAGAGTTGAATTCAACTGGCAAAGAAAGTATCCGACTCCTAACGCCATCTAGGATCGATATTGAGTAAAGTAACCGTTAATTTTTCGTTTCATCATCTGGAGTTGACCACTAATTTTTAACTAAAGTAGTAAAATTAACAGTACCATTAATATTTGTACAAACCTACTCCCTTCTTAATGTTGCGTTCTCTTCTTAATGTTGTTATGTGATACACTAAATAAACTTTACCTCTGTTAAAATCAACTGCTAAAAAAAAATCTCATTATCCAAAGAGTTGGATTTAACGGACTAATAAAATAGACGGCTGCGAATGCCATCTAGTGTTGATATTGAGTACCACCTTTGAAAATAACCGTTAATTTTAAGTTTGGTTGACTGTAGTTGACAGCTAATTGTCGTTAACGTAGTTAAATTAATAGTTACTTTAATAATACTTGCACAATCCTAATTCCTTCTTAATGCTGTATTCAAACTTTTTTGTCGCCATCATCATATGGCAACAACATTCCAATCCAGATGTTGATGAGTTATTTTATTTGACCGGCCTTGTCAAACTTTTGAATGAATCCCGTTTAAATGCATTGGTGCAGCCGGAGAGAATGGACGTAATCAAATTCGAATCACAGCTCCGACCTGAAAGTGAAATTCTCCTCTTACATCATCCCGGTACTCATTTGTCACAGTATGTTGCTACAGCCATTGATTTTAGATTACATTGACAAACGACTGCGTTTCTGTATCCAAAATGTAATCATTTATTGGCTGGACCGAAATATACGTATTTTTAAAAGAAATTTGATACGTAAATTTAAAAGAATCAGATGACTCTCTTTCCTCTTTTAGAATAGACATATATATATATATATATTGAGCTTTAACATTAATATATCGTAATTTATTTATTTGAAACAGATATATCCTGAACTATGGAAACATAACATAGCCTATCTATAAGCCTTAATAGTAATTCCTTCTAAAACAACTGAGGAAAATTAGATCTCTGAATTAATAAGATCCGAAGTAACATGAAAACTATCTTGGAGGAGTTTGGTAAATGTAAAAAAAACTATAGCTTTTTTTATTATTATTATAGAATAATATATAAAGCAAAAAATAGATAGCAAAGAATTTGATTATAACCGAAGTGATCATGGTATGAATATGATTTTGGTTTGCTTTGTCGCTCTACGATCATTTTGTACACACTTTAGTCTTATTAGACCGGGACCTACAATGTTAAATCCGAAGCACTAACAAGCATCCATGCCACCGCTAAGATTTGAACCTGAAGTCTGCGGTACGAAAAGCTAAAGAGCTAACTATTTGGCCATTAAGCCGCAACGTGACATTGCAACATTGTGTCATTCATAGAAAATGCAGTTTTTCATTTTAACACATTTCTTCTCCTTTAAAAATCTTAACCAGTTTTGATTATGTATCTGCAGAATTCAGTTTTGAAAATTAAAAAAAAAAAAATAGTTGCATTTTGAGTCCATTTTTACACATAGATTCTAGAGAAGAATAGTTTTTTTATTGAAAATATGCCGATGTGTCATCATCTTTCGCTGGTCTCAAATTTTAATAATATTTGTTTAATATTCAACCATATGAACTTAGCACTCAAATGTTTTTTTAAAATTTTTAAACGAAACAAGCAAAATAAAAAAAAAAAATTTAAGTCAATTCATACTTTTTTTCACTGTATTGCAGAAAGTCATTTATAAATAATTTTCATTCATTTTCTGCAGTTTATCTAGCGCCGTCTATTGTTAAATATATGCAACTTAAATCTAAAACAATCTAAAATGAATTAATTAAATGAATTAATAAAATGAATTAATATTTGAAAAAACTGTATTAACATCCAAAGTCATCCACTACAAGTTAAAAAAAAATGCATCTGAACTTGAGTGGATGAATAAAAAGTATTTTATGAACGATTGAAAATTTGAACAAGATATATATAGGGAGACTGTGAGCTAATAGAAGGAATTGAAAAAAAGTGTAAAAGGGTGACTGTAAAAGATATGTTATGTTCAGTAGAATGCCAAGATAACTTCGCCTTCACAATATCGCCAAATAAAATCTCCAAGCAATTAATTGTGTTCAGTCATCAAAATTATTATAATGATTATGAAATTTAAATTGCGACATGCAAGAAAGCAATTTTACGATTAACAAATTTTTTGTTAATGTTTTATTCATTAGAATTAGAAATTCAAGTATTTACTAAATTCATATTTGACATTCTTTACCGAAAATAATTTCTTAAAATTTCTTTACTTTGTAATAGAATTATTCGTGTTACATGTCGAATTTAACGGCTTTTAACTTTAAAGAAATAAAGCATTGATATGCTAACAAGAAGCCCATTAGCATTTACTACTATAAAATATTAATGAAACTCGTGTTTCTTTCATTTAAAATTTATTTTAAAATTTTAAATTTATGCATTAATTAAATTATGTAAATTTAAATACTGTAACCATACTTCCTCCTACACACTAGCGACAGCTCCCCCTGTGGCGGTCAGGAGAATTGGTCAGTGGGAATCCAGACTCTCACCCGAGAGGAAGTATAGCGTAACCCTTCGCTTCTGTTGAGAAATGTTTAGTTTATAATCTCTCAACTCAAGAGGAAATATATTTAAGGCAACCCTAAGTATTAGTTGGCCTACAGACTCTCTTCCGGAGTGGAAGTATTTTTCGCACACCCTGCGCGTAGCCGAGTATCGAATTTTCGGTTTAGAAGTAGAGCCCTTCCACGAATCTATAATTACCTATTTATAAATATGTTAAATATTGTATGTCTCTAATTGTACGTGTGTGGTGTTTGTGCGTATGTAAATAAAGTTCTCCAACCTGTTCTTCAAATATCTCAACCCACCCATACTCAGTCATAATCTGTTACCAGTTACAATTGTAAAAACCCTACAAAATTCAAAATTATAAAAAAGGGAATAGAAAAAAATAATGTATTTGGAAAGATGAAATAAAAAGGATGTTCTATTCATTCATATATTACGATTTAAAAAATAATAAATTGTTTGTTTTAGATACTGTAAAAATGTAAATATCAGCATTCATTATCCAAATTACAGTTGTCCGATTTCAATAGTTCGGGTTCCGCCACTGTTAATTTTATTAAAACAATAAAATGCCAAACTAAACAAGCATGAATAAACGAGCAAACATAAGCATTTTGGTGACATACATAATTTCCATAAAAATTTTGTAATTAATTAAATAAAGTCTATTTTTATTAATCAAATTCCAGGATTCAGTAAAGTAAAAGAATGAAAACAAAATTTCGATTGCTTTAAAAATATTATGTTTTTCTTCGGCTAAAACAGTGTACTGTTATTCGCATTTATCTGCATTTATTTTATGTGTGTGTGTGTTTGTCTGTCTGAACTCATCTGTTTGAACTCATATTACAAAAAATGAGAGGTAAGTAATTTTATAATCAATAAAATTCCTCAAAACACATTTTAAGAAAATTTTTTTAAATCAATCATTGATTTCTATTTTTGAAATATGGGACCATTTATAATTTATGTTTTTCTGACCTATTTTAGAAAATAATACAGTACCAATTTATACGTTTCCTATTCAATGCATTCTATCTATTTTAACTTTTGCACAATTTATTTTAAAATTAAATTATTGCGATTAAAGAAAATTATCATAAAATCTTTTTAAATATATTTGTTTAATAATTTCAACAAACTTTTTGTTTTGAAATTTTTTCGTTTTACAATTAAAACAATTGGTAACAATTAAATTCGATAGATGGCGCCACAAATCAAATTTTTTTCTTCGTGATTTTCAAACTTCTCGCATGTATAAGAACTTGCATCTGAAGAACAGTATTCGAAAATAAAACTAAACAAAATAAATGTCTGCTAATCCTGTAAGGAAAGGTTACACCAGAGTTGAAATCGAAGAAGATGAAGACGAGGTAAGAAAACTTTTTTTTTCTTTCCAAAAAGCGTTTTCTTATGAATTAAAAAAAATTTTTCATTGAAATAAGATATGAAATAAATATGATGAATATCAATCTCTCTTTCGAAAAGTTTAAACAATTGCACATAAATCCATTCAGTCACGCTGTCTTCTTTTATTTGCATTGTTTGCATTTAATTTAGTCTGCATCGAATTGCAACAACAGTTGGATTAAAAATGTTTTTTTGTTAAAATCAAATAATATTGTTTTCTAACTATTTATGGTCTAAATCTTAAAATGATCTCCAACATCACTGATTTGGAGTTACAATAATTAAATTATTATTTTTTTTTTTTTACACTTACACACTTTTTTTTAGTATAAACAGGATACAATATTTTTAATTTAATAGTTAAAAATTTATTTTGTAGAATTTTACTGGCTGTTCTGTCGTATCTCTTGCTTAACAATCTTAGAAATATTTGGATTTTTTTAAAAACCTTTTCCTATATTCTTTCTTCAGTATATATATAGATTTATTTTTTCGATATTTGAGAGGTTTTTTTCTAATAACAACTTGTTACATATAATGTATTTGTCTCATTAATATAAAAAAAATATTTAAGTTAGGGAAATAATTATATCAATATGTTCAATTAAATGATTAAAAATTACATAAGGTATTTTAATAGCTTGAAATTTTTTTTAAATGTATGATTTTAAACGAACCAATTATAGGTTCTAAAACTACGCGAATTTAAAAAAATTATTTATATAAATATATGCATTATATATTTTATTTTGACAATTTTCTTGCTTTTTTTTATAATTTTAAAATTATTTTCTGTTAACTTTTCATTATTATAGATGATTTTAGAGATTTCCAATTTAAAAAAAAATGTACATAAACGATCGACAACAACTTTCGTTTTGTTTTTACTGATTGCTCTAATTGCTTTAAAAAATCAAAATAAATAAACAAAATTATTTTCTTTTGTATTTTTTAAATTTTATTTATTTCCTTAAAGTTTTTCAAAAATGAACGAATTATTAATCACAAAACACATTATTAATACTAATTACTTTAAGAAGCTTTAAACACTCTTTATTTTACAAAATTTTTGTAATTGGAATTTGTCCCAATTGTCGATTTTTAAATTAAATAAAACAAAAAATATATAAAATTTTATTCTATTTCCAAGTTATCCTTCTACACAAAATTAAGCAATTGTTGCAATGTTAAGATTTTTATTATAGTACCATAAAATTTTTCGATAAAGTTAAGTTACAGTTAAGTTATTTCCTAAAAGAAATCCGCAGTGTATTTGATCAGCTTTTAGTTAGCAACTTCATTATCTCAGTAAAAGCACCAGAAATGCAGCTGTGCTCAAGTACTAGAGTGCTTTTTAATAGCACTAATTCTGCTGAACATGCAGCTTTTATTGTTTTTGGTACTCAATATTTTATTCAGCTGCGTTTTAAGGGATTGAAAAACAACATCGTTTTACTCAAAAAGTTAGTTTTTATCTTTAAGGCTGTTTTAAATGACTTTTTTCTAAATTTATAATTCCACGCGTCAATTCTTTCTTTATGGCACGCACATAAACCTTCTAAAATACTTAGATGCTTTTTAATTAAAAAAGAAAATGATCGCAGCTACAAGAATGCTAACGACATTTTTAAAAATGGCGCTGTTGTTTGATCAGAAGTTTGATCGTGCTGACTTGGCAAAGAAAATTAAAATTACTTTTAAGGACGGAGAAAATTTCGACGCAGCTTTATTAAATATATTAAACTGGCATTTTTCTTTATCGAAAAATTCTTGTAATGAATGGATGGCCTTCGACAACATGTTGTACGATCGACAAGAAAGTTTGAAAAATATTTGAACATGTTTATATTCGAGTTGCAGCAATTCTTTAAAAATAATTAAAATGAATATTTTTCGAATTAAATTTTAATGTTATTTGGTAAATGAAATTTAATTTCTTTAAATTGATTATTTCTAGTATAGATTAGTATTTTAGTATAGATCTAGTATTTCTAGTATAGATCTAGTATTTCTAGTATAATTTCTTTAAATTGATTATTTCTAGGTATCTTAAGCGCGACTTATCGCGTAAAATATTTATAATTATTTTTTTAATTTTCTCAAAAATTTATAAAATATGTCGAATAGAAAATAGTGTATGTATTAAGTGGAATAACTTAATGTTCGTTTAACGTTATGTTTCGAAATTTTTAATTATTTCAGCAGATTTCTTTTATAACGCGAAAAACACATATGCGAAAACTTTCGGGAGGCCCACTACTTGCCTATTGTGCATGCTCGAAATAATCATTCTCGAAATTATCATTATAAGGGAGTTTGTTAAAAAGCTATTAAATGCAAAAGATATAAATAAATAAAAAGCAAATATTAAATAAAGAAACCAATTTAATCTAAATATGAAAAAATTTAAAAGAAATTAACATGTTTTATTTTTTTTTTCTATAATCATGGTCTTATTATTTGGCAAATGAGACCTATTTCAAAGCAAAATTATAAAAACTTTAATAACGAATATCTCTAAATGCCTCTTCACTTGTTATCCAGGTTGCGCCCGAAGCTAGACTTATCATTGTAAGCAATCATACTCCAGTCAATAAGATTCAGGGTGAACGAGAGTAGCAGTTTACTATATGCTTAAATTTATGTGAAGTTTTAAAAAAGCAACCGAATGCGAGAGTTGAATTTAACTTTTAGAATTAAATTTCATTCAACTCAGGGTGATACACTAAATAAATTTACCTCTCTTAAAATCAACTGCAAATAACAAATCATTGCTATCCGAAGAGTTGCAACGATTGGAAAACGACTCTACTTATAATCGAGGCTATAAAGCACTGTTAAGTAACTGTTGAAATCAACTGCTAAAAAAATTTATCCTTCCTTATCCAAAGAGATGAATTCAACTGACTAAAAAAATAAACAGCTCCTAACGCCATCTAGTGTCGATATCGAGTACCACCTCTAAAAGTAGCCGTTAATTTTTCGTTTCTTCTTCTGGAGTTGACCACTAATTTTCATCAACTTAATTAAATTAACAGTTACGTTAATATTTGCTCAAGCCTACTTCCTTCTTAATGTTGTATTCTGCCATGATTCAAACATTTTTCACTATCATCATATGGTAACAGCATTCCAACTCAGACGTTAAAGAATACTTTTAGTTGACAGGCTTAGTCAAACTTTTGAATGAACCCGTTTAAATGCATTGGTGCAGCCGGAGAGAATAGACGTAATCAAATTCGAATCGCAGCTCCGACCTGAAAGTGAAATTCTCCTCTTACATCATCCCGGTGCTCATTTGTCACAGTATGTTGCTACAGCTATTGATTTTAGATTACATTGACAAATGACTTCGTTTCTGTATCCAAAATGTAATCATTTGTAGGTCGGACCGGAACATACGTATTTTTAAACAAAATTTCTATACACTCAGATAACTCTCTCTCTCTTTCCTTAGAAAATATATGTATATATATATATACACATTATATATACATTGATATAATGTAATTTATTTATTTTTAATGAAGGATATATCCTCAGGTGTGGAAACCTAATATAGCCTATCTATATGTCTTAATAGTAATTCCTTTTAAAATAACAGAGGGAAAAAATTGAATTAACAAGAATCAAAATAACATAAGAATTGGCTTAGAGAAGTTTGGTAAATGTATAGAAAAAACTATAGTATATAGAAACTGCTACTGTATAGTTTTTTTGATTATTATTATAACATAATATATAAAGCAAAGCTTATAAAAAAAACTGATAGCAAAGAATTTGATTAAAACCAAAATGAATGTGATTTTGGTTTGGTTTGTTACTCTACAGTAATTTTGTGCACACTTTAGACTAATTAGTCCGAATTATACGTTGATATAATGTAATTTATTGATTTATGATGAAAGATATATCCTGAGGTGTAGAAACTAGACATAGCCTATCTATAAGACTTAATAGTAATTCCTTTTAAAATAACAGAGAGAAAAAAATTGAATTAACAAGAATCAAAATAACATAAGAATTGGCTTAGAGAAATTTGGTAAATGTATAGGAAAAAACTACAGTATAGAAACTGCTATTGTGTAGTTTTTTTTATTATTATTATAGCATGATATATAAAGCAAAGCTTATAAAACAATCGATAGCAAAGAATTTTGTTAATACCGAAAAGTATATGATTTTAGAAAAATCAACATTATGTCAGGCATAGAAAAACCGGCAGTTTTAATTTTAACAGATTCTTTCTCCTTTCAGAACATATATTTAAGGATATATATAAAGAGGAATATATATCTATCTATATATATATATATATATATATTATATTAAGAATATGTATTTACCATTTCAATGTGTAAATAAAGTGTAAAAGCGAGATTCGTCCATACCTGCAGCTTTTAAAACTTTCTCTAAGCTTGGTGCTATTTTTATTATAAATGTCCTCATTTAATAATTGAAGAAAAAACATTTGTCATCTTTTTTTAAAGTAAAAATTGGAAATAGGTAGTTCCTGAAATATTCTTATGTTTCAAAAACAAAAAAAATGTTGCCCTTTTTTTAATTAATTAAAAACGGGATTATTGTTTTTTATGAAATTCACATCTTTATACAACAGTTTGAATAACACTACCACGGACAGATACTCGATCTGATAATAATACAAAATAATAGTTTTATTTTTCTAAAACCTTTCTTCCAAAGCTAGAGTTCCACTCAAACAAGTGTGGAAATGTTATTTCCCTGTAGCTTATTTTGATTAAATGACAATGCCGGATTGCCTTCGATGATGGAGAAAACCTTGACTATTGTAACACTGCGGATGATACAGGTTTTCCTCTTGAGCGGAAGCCTGTTTTCAAATCGTTCTAATAAGGCGGAACTCTTCCTGCTTGCCATTCTTGTTTTTTTAATTAGCGTTATATTGAGACTGCATTCGAACATCGCCCAAATAAGACGAAACAGATACTTATAAGTGTTATGTAATGCTTAAATAAGAATGGAACGATTAAAAAATGAACCTTAAATAATATTTACATTGGTGTAATGATAGGATAAAAATACCTTACTTTTCCTTTTCAACATATGACATATTCAAAATTAAAAATTCAAAGGACAAAATTGGAAGGTTTTGGTCACATTGTCGATATAACTTTTAGACTTATTTTTTTTTTTAAATAACGTAAGTTTTTTTCTTTTTTTGTCAATTATTCGGATAGTATATTGTTACATATTTTCCAACTTTATTTAAACGAGTGTTAATTTGAATAGTGTTTTATGTCAAACATTAACATTGATTGAATATTGATTGATTAATATTGATTGATCAACATTATTGAATATTTATTCGTCAAATTATTAATATTGATTTTTGATTTATTAACACATCATTCTACCCAGAAAGAGCATTGTTCATTCGGATTTTTGAAGTTTTTTAATTGAAGAAAAATATTTATATAAATCTTTATATACCGTTCCAATATATATGAATATTTATACATTGGAAATATATAAAAATTTATATAAAGATTTTTCTTCCGATTTATATTCAAAGGTACTATAATATACTAAAAGGTACATATTCATAGGTATATATTCAAAGGTACTATAATATAATGTTTGAAGTACTATTAAAGGTATAGTATTTCAAACATTAACTTATTCATTTTATTACACTAAATTTCTAATAATTTAAAAATTAGTTATAATTACAATAATGGTGACGAACAATAATTAAAATATAACTAAAATGCGCTAAGAGAAGTAATTGCAATATATCTAATAATGGATAGGAAATGTAATTGAAATGTAGCTAATAATGGATAGTAAAAATAATTACAATATAATTAATAATGGATAGAAATAATGGAATAGAGGATAACAATGGAACTTCAAAAATCAGAATGAACAATGCTCTTTTTGGGTAGAGTGATATGTTAATAAAATATTCAATGAATATTGATATTTGTCGTCTAAGACCCATACAGATCACTTTGTTTAAATCATGGGTCCCTAGGGGTGCAGTTATGTAGCAGATTCAACATTACCCAGGGCATATAAAGGGGATCAATTATATTGTTGTACCACATTTTGTCCATACAGGAAGAATTAGAATATCATTGAGTGCAAGGGAAGTACTTTACAGCCTATAAATTTATCATCAGTATGGATATGGAAACTTTAAAGGCTTTCTTGTCGGGTTTCAAACCAATCTCTTTCTCTTTTAGTTCTGAAACACAACTTGGTATTAACTAGACCCTGCTAATAATTATACCAGGATTGATATAATGGGTTAAGTTATACTGAAATAGTAGATTAAGTTATTCCCCATGGCGTCTTTAATAGTGCATAAGACGTGAAACAACGCAATGGATTTCGGATGGCTCATGATTTCACAGGAAACTTTACCAACCAGAAGATCAGTCGATGGAAATTGAAGCGTGTGATTGGGCAACTTTCCGAAAGTGGATCTTTCAGGACCAACAAATGCAGTGAGGACTGTGCTAAAGTTTTCAGAGCAAGCTGTTTTAAGTGCAGTTCACCTCAATCTTTCTGCAAGAAGTAGGGCTGTTACCAGTGGCGTAGCTATACCATCTAAGGCCCGTGGCAAATTTTCCGAATGAGACCCCTTCAATGCAAAGTATTATCATTTTTTTTTTTTTTAATAACGTACTACCTAAAGGTTCCTTTTGGTTTGCAATCTCCATTTTCAATCACAAACTTTCACTTGATCATTTAGTACTTTTAAAATAGCCCTTATCAGTAATGTATAACGAAGATGTAATTTTTTCCAAGTCAATTTCAGTCACTTCGCTTTGGTTTTGATTACGTGTAGCGCTAGTACAGTACTGTGATGGCTCTGGATCAGTGTTATCAGGGACTGTAATACTATCACTTTCGGTTCGGTTAATTTCTTCTTTTTCCGCCGCACTGTTCGTTTGTTTCTTCCTCATTCTGAAAATATTGACTTGTTTTAGGTACTTTTTTCTTTTTTTCTTGAAACTCCATCTTTCGTTTTCATTTTTCACTCCCACTAAGATACTTTCCATTACTAGACATGTTAATAACTAATTTCCACAATCAACTAATTAACTTTACGACTAATCGCGGATCCGGTGAAACAAAAAAGCAAGATAACAGTGACGCATGGAAATATCTACGAAATAAGGAACTTCCCCGCTTTCTAGAAGTTTCTGACTTCCCAGCGAGAATTTCCAGTCTTAATTTTATAAATATCTATTCAATAATCAAGGGAATTCCATAACAAATGAATTTAAAGATGTCCCACTGGCACATGGGTGGTAGCGGGAATTACCACTTCTTATTTTGTAAGGGCCTATTCACGAACCAGAAATTGGAAAGTCCCTAGCATCGGAATTACCCGTACTAAACTGTTTCTATTACTATTACAACAAGATGCGATACATTTTTCATACAAATGAATAAGCTCAAAATCTTGATACACATTTTTTCTTTAATTTATCGCTTTAGTAACTTAAATTTATTAAATGCAGAATTAATAAATTTTACTTTATTTTGTAACATTTTTTTTTGTTCTAATGCAGCTGGCAAACACTTAGACACTTGACTTGTACGCCTTAAGGCAAGCGCTGCATAGACGTTACTCACTCAGTACTACCCAGGAGGTGCGTGTAGCTTGAAGATAAGCTACGGACGCGAATAACACTACCTCCGCAACGCTCTACGATCCTGTTAGACGGAGACCTACGGTTTAAAGTGGATTCCGAACCGCTACAAACATCCATGGCACCTCCGGGGCTCGAACCCAAAACCTGTGCTACCGAGCGCCAGATCGATAGTCACTCGGCCATTCAGGCCCTTATTTTGTAATAATAAATGTTAGAACTTTCCTGTACTCATAGCCTCTCTACTCAGGCTCCCTTGGTAATTTTCCCATCTTACCACCTTAATTGTTATGCCACTGGCCTAGTTCTCAAGTGTTCGCTTGTATGAGTTTTTCATGAAGTTAGAATGCGCTTATTTTATTTGCAGAAAGATTACATTGACTTTGTCGATTATTCTGTCGTTGTAAACTTCACTCAATCGTACCTGCGAAAGCCTCACATGCATATTATTCATGACACCACTTTGTAACGGTTGTGTTGATGTGGAATGCTATTTTTTCCAATTCCTTCTATTAGCTCACACTCTTCCTATATATATCTTGTTAAAATTTTCAATCGTTCAAGAAATACTTTTTATTCATCCGCTCAAGTTCAAATACATTTTTTTTGAACTTGTAGTGGATGGCACTGGATGTTCATACACGTTTTTCAAATATTAATTCAGTAATTTAATTTAATTATTTAATTATAGTTTTGTTTAGATTTAAGTTGCATATATCTATCAATAGATGGCGCCACATACACATTGAAAAATGAATGAAAATTATTTATAAAGGACTTTTTGCAATAGAGTGAAAAAAAAGTAGGAATTGACTTTAAAATTTTTTTTTTATATATTACTTGTTTTTAGCATCTACTACAAAAAACATGACACTATACCTGTCATTTCACCTTTCTTATCTTTCTCGGCCATCAAAGATTCAATGCAGCATTTCCAAACATATATTTTATAGCAAACAAAATAAATAATCAATAGATACATAAATGTTAAATTAGATCAGGGTTGGCCAATCCGTGGCCCGCTTTGAATATTTTTCTGGCCCGTGAGATTTATCACATTTTTACAAAATATATTTGTTTTATGGCCAAAGTAGTAAAAAATATGTATTAAAAAAATTACATTATGTGTGCATCCATATATTCAAAAATTAATTGTCGAAATTACGAGAAAAAATTAACTTTGATTTTAAAATAATATTTTTGAGAATATATGACAGATATTGCCTGTTTTATTTATGAGTTCACATAACTGTGAGTTCAAAGAATAATTTAATTATATTCTGCTAACTCATGAGGAGCGCGCATCTTGGAACATCTAACATACTAGGTTCTACTATATGTTTCATTTTATGTGACCTCAGTGATCCTCCCTAGATACGCACAGTTGGTTGTTGATAGCAGAGCAAATTAAACTCTTAGTTGAAGTTGTTAGCACTTTTGGTTCAACTTATAACGTTTTTTTTTCTAAAATGAAATTGACCAAACACAAAACACACTCAAACATAACGGACGCTAGCCTACAACACTAATTACGATGTGCAAATATCCAAATTGAGATCAATTTGCAAAAGCTAAGTGAAAGAGTGGAGAAACAAATATCGCACTAGTAAAATAAATATTTTGTAATGATTTCATTTTTTATTTTTTATTTTTTTTATATTTATAAATTTTTTATATTTCATTTTTGGCGTTATATATTTCTTTACAATGTGCGTTTAGTATCATTATTATTATAATATCTATGTTTACTTGTACGAATAATAGTAAACACAAACATAATAATTCATTGTTTCAATTTTTCATTATAAAAATTATCTATAGTGGGTCTAAATATAATATGGGGATATATAATTTTATATGCGACCCGCGGAGTTGACATGCATTTCCAAAGTGTCCATCAAGATCATTTGGGTTGGCCACCCTTGATTTGATCAATCTGTTATCATTTATAATGTGGCCACCTCACTCTGCAAATTATTTTTAGTCTTTATTTGCAAATCATTTTTTTAACTACATCATAATATTTTAAACGGAATGTAGAATGACGTGAATGAATGGTCTTCAGAAAAGTGTTGTTTTGTTTTATTGAGAGATGTTGCATTACTCAAACGGGGACAGAAAGTTTGCTTTGTAATCAGCTGAAACAAGTACAAGCAGAAAGTTTTGAAATAACTGTTTGTGCAATTGTTTTTGTGACATTTTCTCTATCACTAGGATACTCTTTAATATTTTATCAGATTTTTGTAATGATGAATTTCCCCTAAGGTATGTCTCGACTTCTAAAGCGAACAAAACAAAAAAAAAATTCGGTTTTAATACTATAGCATCAATAAATTTCGTGTAAATTTTTAGAAAATATTTTGCAATTAAAAAAATTACCTTTCGAAAAAAAAATTCTGTATTTAACCAATCGAGAAGAATAAAAAACTAGAAGTCCATTTTCGATTAATTTTCCCATATCAAAAATTATTTCACTATTTTATTTATTGATATTTTCATCTCAGAATTGTATCATATACATCCTTTTATGAGTTTTCATCAATCACAAAAGTTTACTTGTTTTTTCTTTAAAAGTTCTATATGAGTTTTCATCAATCAAAAATGTTTACAATTTTTTCTTAAAAGTCTGTTTTCTCATTTTTAAAGCACTTCAATTCAAATGTCTCATATATATATATATATATATATATACACTCATGTCCATAAATTAAGGATAATTCAGAATCACGCAGAAATTGAACTCTAAAATAAAAATTTCACCTGTAGAATTATCACACACATCTTGAAGAAGAATATGCAAATTACAGGAAACCACCAGATGGCGCGGATAGTAGGTCACAATGAAGAGAGTGCAAGAGAGGGGTATATAAGGAATGGTGGCAAAGAAGTAAAATTGTTCACAAGCGCTTTAAAAGCCTTTCAGTGCAATAACCGCATAGTTATGGCACAAAGGAAGCATTTGGATGATTTTTTACGTGGTAGAATTATCGGATGACTGGAATGTGGACGTACCCAGCTGGAAGTATCCGCGGAACTTGGAATCACCCAGAGTGTCATCTCCAGGCTTTGGCAACGATTCCAAGATGATGGTAATGTGAGTAGCTGTTACAGCACAGGTCGCCCCCGAGTTACAACGCCGAATGAGGACCGGTATTTAGCAGTTACTACCAAAAGAAACAGACGGAGAACAGCATCAGACCTGTCTCGTCAGCTCTCAAGGCAGACCGTGTACAGACGCTTAGGGCACATTAGTCTATATGCTCGTAGGCTTGTCAGATGTGTTCCATTTACCGCAACTCACTGTCGCCTGCGATTAACCTGGAGTAGAGAGCATGCATTGTGGACACCGCAACAGTGGTCTTGTGTGATGCTTTCCGACGAGTCCAGGTTTAGTTTGCAGTCTGATTCTCGCCGGACTTTCATATAGAGAGCACCAGGTACCCGTTACCCCCAAGAGAACACCATTGAACGACACCGTTACGATAGTGCAGGATCGCTCGTTTGGGAAGGAATTATTCTTGGTTCCAGAACTGACCTGCATGTTCAGAGTGTAACGATGACAGGCCACATCTATCGGGATGTCATTCTGGAACAACATGTATATTTGTTTCGGGGCGCCATGGGTGCTGAATTTCTGTTTATGGATGACAACACCCATCCTCACCGTGAAAACATTGTAGACGAATGCCTTCAATTGGAGGATATCAACCGTATGGATTGGCCAGCATACTTACCGGACATGAATCCAATAGAGCATGTATGGGATATGTTTGGCCGACGAATTGCAGCCCGTCAACCCCCTCCCACCTGTCAACCGGAACTTCGGAGGGCATTGCTTGATGAGTGATTCCCCAAGATCAGATTGATAATTTGATACTCAGCATGCCTAGGCGTTGTAAGGCCTGTATTGCATCCTCCGGGAGACAAACTCCATATTAACCATCATACTAACCATGTTATACTGTTTTTTGTAAATAGGTTCTTTTTTGAAATTGCTCCAGGGAGTAAAAATCGCAATTTTTATTAATTATGTCAAACATATAGCATCTTTTTTGCTCTTTACCTTTTGTTTAATAAATAGACTTTACAAATAAGTCAAATTTGTTTTGCTTCTGTCTCTTTCTTTGCCTGAACTTCATTATCCTTAATTTATGGACATGAGTGTATATATATATATATGTGTGTGTGTGTGTGTGTAACTAATCCTGGTAGTGGATCCTGATTGTGCAAAATTGTCGTATTTCCAGTTCACTTCTTGCCTGTTTTCGTCTGAATTTTGTGTTGATGTATTTTTTTGTTTTTTTATATTTAAATATATATGTGAATATGTATATGGATAGTAGTTGAGAGGCCTTATTTAACTACATTTGTGGCTTAATATATAAGCATGTAACACAAAATATTCTTCAAAACCTATGTATAACCTTCAGTCCTTTCGCCGTTATGACTTTTATGTACCACATCTTTGATTTAAGTACCTTTCAGAAATAAAGTTCTTTTTGGCGGTGTCTTTCAACTATTATGCGAAGATAATTCAGAATGTGTTGCAACGAAGCCTCTTTTTATTGCAACGAAGCCTCTTTTTATTGCCACGAGTTGGAGCCACATTTTTAAAAAAGGCTTATCACCATTAGTTAGCGGAAATTTTCACTGTTTTGACTGTATTATTTTTCAATGTACTCAGCAAAACAAAAACTACTAAATTATTAAAATAGGTGAAATATAAGAAAAAGTTCATCAGATGAGAATTATTACTTTTAGATAATTTAAAGCGAGTCATTTAAAATGTCAAACCTTTCTTTCTACACCTATATTTTCTATTATAATTTACTAAACTGTGCTTTTTCTTTGTAACTGTGAAATACCTAGTAGTATTTGTTAATTTAAAACGGTTTAAAGTGAAATATTTTAAAATATCGTGGAAATCAAAATTTTTCCAAACAGAGAATTTTTTACAATTCTACATTATTAATGCCTTATAATGCGTAACAATTTCACATATCCCAAAAAAAAGCAATGAAAAATCTTCCAACAGCCTAATGCAGTATGCAAACTCGCTGAATGAATGGAAAATGTATGGCGCTAATTTATAGAAAACTTTTCATCCTTAATTAAACGCTAACACTCAATTTCAACATACAGCTATGCCTCGAAATATTTACTCCAGAATACAAGTTTTTTTTTTATATACTATGATCTTAATTCAAAAATGACCTTCTTTCAGACGTATTTTCGAGAAAATAATTTTTATGTTTTCACCATTAATAGATAATATTTTACGCTTTGATAATTTCATTTAAAAATGCTTTTCGATGCTCGTTTTCATTTTATCGATTCATTTAAGTGAATTTAGCTTAAATTCATCCATGTGTAAAAAGATTTGCTCCCAAAATGCAAATGGCGGCTTATCTAGTGTGTAGTGTTAAATTAAGAGGAATTAAGTTTGCTGGGTTCAGCAATTCTCGAATAATTGCATTGTCGATGAATTAATTTCAATAAAATGGGGTCACCCATACCTTTTCAATAAAGTACTCCCTGACTTTAAGAATAAATCGTATTTCAAAAATTCCCACCTTGAATCAATAGGATCTGCAATATTTTTAAATCAACCTTCTTTCAAAATTTGCTGAACTTTAAAGGAGTAAAGTTTTTTGTTCTAATTTTCAGTGTTGCAAAATTCTTTATATATATATATTTTTTACATTTTTTTTATTGTTTGAATTATTTCAGTTTGTATTTTGGTCGGCAAAAATAATAAATAAGCAATAATAAATAAGCGGCAGATATATAAAGCACAAATGAATATAATCAATCAATTGCTAATTGGCGAACAATTTGCCAAGCTTGGCGAGATACTTGACAATCTCGATTATTGATCTTTCTCAGACCACTAAATTAATTTGAAGAGACTAGCATTATCAAAAAAATTTCACCTCCATGATTCAATGTCTCATATGAAGAGCTATAAAAGTAAGAATGTTCTTTTGCAGCTAAATGTCGTGAAAGAAAGTTGAGTTTTTGCTTTCGTGCAGCTCAACGAATAAATTAGCAATTGATCTGTACACCTTTTATGATTTACTGTACTTGCGCATCTCAGTCACTTGCAAGAATTTACTATAACCCCGAATTTGGATCTGGTACTTTTTTAACGGGTCTTTTAAATTTAATTTTAATTGCTACCATAGAGTTTCGCAAATATTCTTTTTTTCCTCCTTTTCCCATTGAGCTCTTAATCTTCTGAACTTATTTCACTTTAGAATGGGGCATGACTTCGGAAGTTCAGTGTTATTCTCTAGAGCAGGGATGGGCAATCTACGGCCCACCGGTAGATTCTATCCGGCCCGCGAATAGAATTTTAATTTACCGGCCCAAGGCAAATTAAAAGAAGTATATATTTATATAATATATATCCATCTCCTTTTCTACTTTGATTAAATATTATTTATTTCTTACTTTTTTTCAAAGGACTGATGATCTTTTTACTTTCTCTATTTATGTTCTACAAAAGATAAATCGACGGAAATAGCAAGCACAGACAGCTTTCAATCGGTAAAGTGTTAAAAGCGAAAGTTCTTTGTTAGTTAACGCAAACAAGTATTATATCTTTCTCAGGAAACAGACATATGGGAATCCAATATAGGTGAATTAGACCTCACATGGGGCAGACTGCACATTTTAAGCTCCAGCCAGCGGCTTTTTCTTTTGGCGCGAGTTCTAATATTATTGATTGTGTATAGAAAGATTACGGACACATAGCATCATTGTGAATAGTGGTGAAAGTATTAAAAATGTAGCGTAGCTAGTGCTTTTTGAGTTATTCGTAAATATTTCAAAAATAGAGTATATATATATTATTGGTTAATAATATTATAAATATTATGGTAATAATAAATGGTTATTAATATTTTTAAAATTTTAGAAAAATTTATCTTGGCCCGCCAAACTTTTTTTTCTTCGATTTTTGGCCCGACTGATTTTTGCCCATCCCTGCTCTAGTATTTTAATATAAATAATCATAATATTAATGCTTACATTTATGAAATTTTAGGAAAAATATTAATTTAATAGTTGATGGTAACGATTATTTAGAATTTTTATATTATTCCCTTTTCTATAAGAAAATATAAGCTTCAATATAAAAAAAAATGCAAAAAATAAAATAAAAAATTAGCTTTAACATTTAAGAACAAATGCAAAAAAAAAAATACATAACTATTTATATATATTGTAGAGTTTTTTTTCTTATAAATTTCTGCTTTAATCAATCTTCTTTTATTATCTTAAACAAATGCCAGCAAAATTTTCAAATGCATTCGTATTACAAACAATAACCCTAAAAATAAATGTATAAATTTTTTAACCCTAAATCTAATTCTTCCTCAATTCATCATTTCGAATAAACTTTTTTTTTTTTTGCTTAAATTCATGCTCCATTTAATGGCAACAGGAAAAATGATCAACCGATTTTTTTCCCCAATCAAATAACTTCTTTATTTGGTGTTTCAAGATTCATCCGATTTGATTTTGCAACAAAACAATCGCGGTATCTGGTGTTGCTGAAAGTTTGCTGCGTGTTTTGTATCATTTGCAACAGGTTTGAGTAAAAAGATTTTCAAGGCCTGCTCTTTTCAAAAGCTAACATGGGATTGAGGTTTAAAAGTTACGTCCTACGAGTAAGTGAATGATTTTTTCTTTTTCATGCAATATTTTCTGCAGCTGAATCATGTCAATAAATTTGACAGATAAATTACATTATTTTCTTTTTCTTTCTAAAATTTTGAAACTAAATTTCTTGAAAATCTTTTTACAAAAGAAAACATTATTATGTTAACTACTTTTAGAACATATTTTTTTTTCTTAAATTTTTAAGAGTACAAAATGTAACTGTCCTATTTAAGCTTAATTATTTATCTATAAATGTTCTATTTTATCTTCTAATTTTTTTGGAAATTTTTATAGCTGCCTTTTATTAATCTTATAAAGCTTTGAAAATAAATGCAGATAGTATTACTTTAGTATAAGATATTTTTTAAAGATTACAAATTTCACTCAAAAAAGATGCATTTCAAATGCCGAAACCCTAAGAGTGTGTAAATGCATTTTCAAATGCCAAAACTCTAAGGAGTGTGTAAATGAATTTTCAAGTGTCAAAACCGTAAGGAATGTGTAAATGTAATTTCAAATGCAAAAAACCCCAATGTGTGTATAAATGCAATCTCAAATGCGAAAACCCCAAGTAGTGTTAAAAGGCAATTTCAAATGCCAAAACCCCAAGGAATTTTTAAGTGTAATTTCAAATTCCAAAACCTTAAGGAGTGTATAAATGCAAGTTCAAATGATAAACTCGTAAGGAGTGTTAAAATGCAATTTCAAATGCTAAAACCCCATGCAATTTCAAATGCCAAAACCCCAAGGAGTGTGTAAATGCAACTTCAAAATCATAACGATAGATCCATTTTTTTCCATTTGAATTCATAACTTTCTTACACCTAGTAAATAATAAAAAAATCATTACAAAAATTTCAATATTAGGTAAGTTTCTTTTAATTAAATAGAAACTATTCAAAATTCATCTACTATAACTTAACATAGTTTCTTTATTTATCACTAGTTTATAGGAGTTGGCATTTATCAGCTGCAAAAAAAAATATTTTTAATTTTTGTAAATTTCATTAAAAAAAAATTCTCCAGAAAAAATATCGTTGCATAATGAAAAGTTTAGGATCTTCTAAATAACTCGCATTAAATAAAATAATTTTTTTTTAAATAAAGCATTCCTACAACAATTCCTATTCGACAATTTTCAAAAATTTTTTTGGCATTTCATGTGTTAATATTTCTTTAAAAATATAATAGTGTTTGTAAGGTAAATTGAAAACTAGTACAATCAAATGTTTACCTTATTTTTCATAATCATTTAACTAATGGCATCGCCAGAGGGGCCAGTCATTTTTGGTATTCGGTTACCATTTCGGATTTTAAATAACTCGCATTAAATATCATAAAATACTTAAATAAAGCATTCTTATCCACTAGTTTTCAATAATTTTTTTTGACATTTATTTGTTGATATTTCTTTAAAGAATATAATAGTGTTCATAAGGTAAATTGAAAACTAGTACTCTCAAATTTCTACCTTATTTTTTTAAATAATTTAACTAATGACATCACCAGAGGTATCAAGTCATTTTTTTATTCGGTTGTCATTTTGGAATTTAAATAAATCGCATCAAATATAATAAATATCTTAAATGAAGCATACTTTTCAACAGTTTCCAATATTTTTTTCTGGCATATATTGATATTTCTTTAAAAAATATAATAGTGCTTGTAAGGTAAATGAAAAACTAGTACAATCAAACTTTTACTTTTTTGTATAGTAATTTAACTAATGACATCATCAGAGGGCGCCAGTCATTTTCTTCATTCGGTTGCCATTTGGATTTTAAATAAATCGCATTAAATAAAATAAATTTCTTAAACAAAGCATTCTTATACGCCAGTTCTTCAGTTTCCAATAATTTTTTTCTGACATTTTATGTGTTGATATATCTTTCAAAAATATAATAATATAAGATAAATTGAAAACTAGTACAATCAAATTTTTACCTTATTTTTCATAATAACTTTAATGATTTCACCAGAGGGTGCCAGTTATTTTTTTTAATCGGTTGCCATTTCAGATTTTAAATAATCATTAATAAATCGGCATTAAAATTTTAGTGCCAATAAGATTTTTTTAGCATTAAATATAATAAATTTCTTAAATAAGCATTCTTATCCACCAATTTCCTATCTTTTTTTTTTCTTGACATTTAATTTCTTTAAAGAATATAATAGTGTTTGTAAGATAAATTAAAAACTAGTACAATCAAATTTTACCTTATTTTTCATAATAATTTAACTAATGACATCGCCAGAGGGCGACAGTCATTTTTTTTTTCATTATGTTGCCATCTTATGACAAGAAAATCTAATCGCTATAAAAAAAAATAAAGTTTTTATTTAAATAAAATATAACTAATATTGTACTTCTTAATAATAGAGTTTTTGTATTTGAGGAAATACAGATAGACAGACAGACAAAAAAGTTTCTTATACAGAATATTTAGCTAATGTCTGCAAACTATATTTAACTAATTTCTGGTGACATAAGAAACATTTTTGTAAATTTTGTAAGTAGCGCTAAATTGTAAGTACGATAAGCAACACCTTACTGTATAAAGTAATTTTCAAATGATTTTAGATCCTTCAGAAGCCATCATAAGGTTCATATTATTTTTAGTGTATACTTGAATTATACCATTAATGTACCTAAATGTTCTTTAGTTTACTTTATTTAACGTAGAATAGTTTTGTAGATGGTTAAGAAATTTCGAACGCTTAATATAATACACGAAAAGCATTTTTTCTTATTGACTTAACGACGCTTTTAAAATGTCTAAAAGGCATAGAATATGCGATCATAATATAAAAACTATAAATTAAACTTAGTTTTTTCAACCAGTTCATTATATTTTTATTTTACAAATAATCGAAAACCATTGAAGACTGCTAATTATTTTTTTCATTAATTGAAAATTATAAATTTTGGTGATAAATCCTCTATATAATAAAATGGACCTCATAGTTATATACATGTTTTTATTAATGTTAATTTTATATTTCGCGTTTAATTTATTTATCTAATGTTCGTTATTTTTTTTTTTTTTTCTTACTTGGGATTTTTAGGATTATTATCTTTTAACATAGAATGTGTTTAATAAATGTGTCGATTAGTTAAAAATTATGACAGTATATTTTCTTTTAACTTATTTAAATGTTTATGCACCCGACTCGTGGCTCAGTGGCAACGCGCGCTGCTAATGAACATTAGAGCTGAGGTTCAATTTATTGGTGACATTGTTGTAGACACTGTATCAAAAAGCAAGGAACCGCAATGGCGTTTGTAATGTTCAGCATCATGCCTCGAGAGTCGGACTACCTGGTGGGATTTTCTAGTTTTTCTCCCATACGATACGCAAATGCGGGTAGTTCCTCCTAAAAGTTCTCCCGGATGGCATTTCCCTCCTTCAGCAACACGAAGCTAAGTCAGACTTCTACCTACTGGAGCTCCAGCACAATAGAAGCTGCCACTCCCTTTCTTTCCCTTCTTCCATGAGATCCCACGGGTTTTTGGACTTAGTCTAGATGTCGCTGTATACCAAGAGGGATAAAAAAAGGTTTTTGCTGTGAGACTGATGAATATATAATAGCTCATCTCATTCAATTCACATTTGTTGTAATTTTTCATCGCTATTGTATCATTTTCAGTTATATTTCTCAATTAAATACGTATTATATGCATGTCATGTATTAATTATGTATTTTTGCAATTATTCAATTCCTTCTATTAGCTCACACTCTCCCTATATATATCTTGCTCAAATTTTCAATCGTTCATAAAATACTTTTTATTCATCCACTCAAGTTCAAATACATCCTTTTTAAACTTGTAGTGGATGACACTGGATGTTAATACAGTTTTTTCAAATATTACTTCATTCCTAAATTTAATTAATTAATTTTAGTTTTTTTTAGATTTATGTTGCATATATCTACCAATAGATGGCGCCAGAGGAACTTAAAAAAATGAATGAAAATTATTTATGAAGGACTTTCTGCAATATAGTGAAAAAAAAATTAGGAATTGACTTTAAAAAAAAATTTATATTACTTGTTTTCATTTTATTAAAACTCATTAAGCAAAAGAAAAGAACTTTGTCTATATTTCTGAGTATGTTAAAATTACGTGCGAACCCAGGTTAGTGTAAAGATCTTGGCCCTCTCTTCCCAATCCCATAAATGAAATGTTTGCAATTCTTTATGGACTCTTCCCATTGAAGTCCCATTTTTTCCCTTTCTTTTTAATATTTTGCATTTCAACGAATCAGTATATTTCTTATCAGTTTATTGTTGCTTTTGTATTTGTTGATAGAGCCGATATTACTGCTAGTTCTTCTTTTTTATTGGCGCAACAACTCCATGGTGGAGTTAAAGCCTTCTTCCTAATGGCAGATTCCGAAACATGAGATGTTTTCTTTTTAAGGGGTAGAATTGTCAGTCGTGCGTTTTACAGTCATATTAGACCGAGACCTACGATTTAAAATGGATTCGAACCCGAAGCCTCTGGCTCCGAACTCAGGATATTCGGCCATCAGGCCGCTTATTGCTAGTTTAGTTTTATTAAATATTCATCGAAATTCGAAGTTCATATTCACCATATTCAAAGTTTACACAAACAATGCAATCGATGAGAAAATGATCATGGTAAAAAAGAAGAATGAATTTTAATTTATAAATTGTATATGTAATTTGTTTTAATTAAATTTGTATTTTTTGAGCAATCCTTCTTAGTTTTAGAGTTCTCTTTTTTATGTATTTAAACCAATGGGTGCAATCAAAGTAAAAAAATATTTAATTTATAAGATTTCGATTCCAGACACCTTTTTCTGTTACTTATAGTTTAGTATGACTAGGGATTGCAAAACCGGTATACCGGGATACCGAATACCGGTATTTTGAGCCTTTTGTACAATTTTGTAATACCGGTATTTACGAGTTTAAATACCGTTTTTTCGGTATTTACTAGAAATTAAAAATTCTTTTCTCTGAAAGAATTCTTATCCGTGAAATTCTTATTCTATAACAAATTCTTATTCTTATTCTATTCTCCACAAACCTATCCCCATTCAGAAGAATTCGGTACAGTTATCGGAAATTATGATGACACTAATGTCGGTAGTGAAAAGGAATTGTCTCTTCAATAAAAACTAGAATTGGCGATAACTAAAAAAAAATTCAACAAACCAAAATATAATACAGAAATCAGCTATATCCAAAACAATCCGCCGATAAATAGATTTATTTGAAGAGGACGGATTTAGGGGTAAATACTTGGAAAAAGTATATCGCGCATTGCTAACAGTACCACCCACTAGCGTAGATGCTGAAAGAGCGTTTTCGACACTGGTAATTTTTGCACAAAATTACGTTCCAGGCTTCATGATAGTACAATTGATGCATTATGTTTTTTAAGATCACATTTGAAAAATTTGTAAAAATATCACAGACTGAATAGTGATATTTACACTTTTTTGTGATTTAAATAAATAAGATGTTCCTTTAATTTTTTGTGATTCTTTATATACTGTTATAATTTATAAGTTACAATTTTTTTTGTGATATTTACATTCTCAAATAAAACTGGCAAAAAAAAAAACCTCCTGGTTTTTTCTTTCTTTTTCTAAAATTTCTACTACCAGTATTAAAACCGGTATCCCGGTATTAAGATCTAAAAAATACCAAATACCGGTATTGAACTTTTGGTCCGATATTGCAATCTCTAAGTATGGCAGATAGAATTTCCATAAATGGTTATGCTTTATTTCGTTCAACTCCTTCTTTCCCAGTAAGTCAAAAAATTCCAGGGATGTGCCTGGTTAAAATAATGGCAGTTAATTCTGTCATAAAACAAATGCGAAATAATAAAACATAAAATTGCAAAAAAAAAAAATTATTCTAAAGAATTTCGATAACTCGAATAACTCTTCATATATTTTGTAAAAAAAAATCATAAAAAACATTCTTTGTAGAATTTTAAATCCAATAACGAAATTATAAAAAAGGACTTATTTTATGGATCAATACGAGTTCCATTTATTCTGTCCAATTTCTTCGGTGTGAAGAATTTTCGCGTGTTGTAATTGAATGAAAGTAAATGCTTCTAAATTCAGTTACGTAAAACTTCGGTTACAGCTCTATTGAAGAATTTTTATTATTTTCCCGGTGCATATTCAGTGAAGGAAAAGTGCTGCGTTATTTTATATACGGCCTTACATTGAAAATAAAATGAATTTAGTATTTTTGGAAATTATTTTGATGAAAATGCTGCCCCTGTTTCTTTAGCTTGTTATTATTTAATAATAAAATTTAAATTAATTCTTTATTTTATTTCTTCATTGTGTAAATTTTATTTGACAAGTATTTTGTTGGAAATTTCTTGTAAACGAATTGTCTTTGACGGAGAGTATTATATAGTTTTTATCAATAACTTGATTTTTTTACAAGCACGTTTTAATTTGAAAACTTACTGCTTTCATGTTCATCTAATCAATGTAAATTCTTTCAAAAACAATTTCTCGTTTATAAATAAATAAAATAAGCAATATTTTATTATGCCTTACGATCAAGGATATACTACTGTGCCCCAAAAGTAAGACCAATTTAATTTTTAAAAAAAAAACTCTTTATTTATTCTACCAAATTTATTTCATCGCCTTCAAAGTAATCCCCTCCGGACACAATGCACTTATACCAACTTTTCTTCCAATAATCAATGCATGCTAAAAAGTCATCGGCAGGGATGGCCTTCAAAACTCGCGGTGATTCACGTGGAATCTCTTCAATCGACTTAAAACGGTGTCCCCGGAGTGGTGCTTTGAATTTAGGTAATAGCCAGAAGTCACATGGTATGAATACGGTGGTTGTGGAACGATATGGGTTTCATTTTTTGCGAAAAAGTCACAAAGAATCAATGCAGTGGGAACTGGCGCATTCAGTGTTTTTGGTACCAAACGAGATTTGACGCGTTGGAGGCCCAAAATGGAATTGACTCATCCTTTTGCATTTCCAACATCATCAACAAGGTCTCTAAATGTATATCGACGGTTTGCAAGCACCAAATCTTTAATTCTTTGGTCGTGAGCTTCGTCGGTTGAGATTGATGGTCGACCGTTCTCTGCCTTCTTTGAACTGTTTATACCACTTCTAAGCATTTCTTTCCGATATAGGAATGCTCACCGAATGCCTTCTATAACATTCTATACGTTTCCGCAAACAAAATAGAATGTAAGTTCTTCGCTCAATGAATTCAGACATTTCAAAAATCGCCGGAATCAGTTTTAGCGTCTCACAAAGCCAAGCGTAACTCAAACACCAATGAATATTTTGACGTCAAATTTCACACAGATGTCAAGGACAGTGCCAGCAACCTAAAAAACCTTAAGCCTCGGGAATTTAAATTGAAAATTGGTCTTACTTTTTGGACACAGTAGTATTATGCTCAAAAATAAAATCCGTTATTGGTCAAGCCAAAATATTTGCTGATTTATTTATTGGCATTTTCTAACTAACAAACTTTTTAAACTTCTAAACGTCATAGCTTTTAAGTTATGTTAGAGCATGCACAAAGACGTGTAATACATAATGTGCATTTATTTAGCAATTTAATAAAAATCACAGTTTTGTATGCATGTTGGTGATATTTCCAAGTTGTTATCAGAAGCGAAAATGCCCTCCTTCATAATAAAAAAAAAAAAAAAACTTTTTGAAATAGCATTGTTAAAAGAATTTCAGCTTTATTTTTCTACTTAAATGGCAGAAAATTACGCAAATTTTATTTTTGATTTTTCTCAAAAATTAAGATCAACCCCATTTTCGTGTTACGACCGGCCTGTTTTCAAAGGTTCCCCACTGAATCATAAAACGGTGCGTGCTGTCATACTTTAATTTTTAAGTGTGATAACTTTCGACTTTATTATCCCTCATAGTCATAATCAGAATTTTTCTATTCTCAACACATGCGGCGTAATACACCTCGGATGTTTTAACTTTATTGCGTTTCCCAAAGTGATAAAAAGTGTTATCTGTGCTGATTAAATATTCCTCATCACCAGCGGGTTTTGTTTATTTACAATTCGGACGCGCTCTGCACTTGTTTCCAGTTTTTGAACAAGCTGTTCTTAATCTTTTTGTTTTGCTTTTGACGCTGCTGATGACATGTCCTCTTCTTTTCACACCAGGGTAAGATCGAATAATTTATACTATATGATTTAAATATTTTAACAGAATTGTATAAATCATTTAATTATGGGAAATTAATGTAAATTATTTCTATAAAGATGGCGTTTATTTAACAAATGACATCTCTTGATCTGCATGCATTGTACATAAGTTTATAATTTGCAAATGAAACAGATTGTTTTACAGACTGTTTAATTTTTTTTTTCTTTTGCTAAATAGCCATTGTACGTTAAATTGTTTTACAGATTGCTTACAAATTGTTTTAACAGATTGCTTTACAGACTGTTTAATTTTTTCTTTTGCTAAATAGCCATTGTACGTTAAATTGTTATAACAGATTGCTTTACAGATTGTTTTAACAGATTGTTTTAACAGATTGTTTTACAGACTGTTTAAAAACTTTTAATTGCTTTCGTTTGCTAAATATCCATTGTACTTTAAATTGTTTTAGCAAATTGTTTTACAGACTATTTAAAAAATTAATTGTTTTCTTTTGCTAAATAGCCATTGCAATTTAAATTTAAAATAATTTTATTAAGCATTATTATTATTAATTTTTTCTCTTGCATATTTTAATATGTAAAATGCGCAAGTATTTTTACGCAAACAATAGTATTATGAATATTTTAAATGTCTTAAGAATTCAAGTTCATTTTTTTTTTCCTGTGATAATTTATTCTATTAAACTAAAAAAATCATCTGTATTTATTTAGTTATTATTATTACTTATTATTTTACTAATATTTTTTATTAAATAACCGCTGTACGTTAAATTTAAAATAGTTTTGTTAAACATTAGTATTACTATTTTTTCTCTTGTGTAATTTAATATGTAAAGTGCACCTAGAACTTATATACAAAACATTAGTATTATAAATATTTTAAATACTCTAAGAATTCAAATTAATTTATTTTTGTGATAATTGATACTATAAAATATAAAAAATCATATTGATTAATTTTATTTTTGTTTATTATTTAGTATTATTTTATTTTGCTAAATAGTCATTGTAAATTAAATTAAAAATAATTTTGTTAAACAATAGTATTACAAATATATTAAAAATTCAATTCGTTTAATTTTCCTGTAATAATTAATCCTATTAAACTAAAAAAAAATCATCTGGATTTATTTATTACAATTATAATTTATTATTTCACTAATATTTCCTTTTGTTAAATAGTAGTTATATATTAAATTTAAAATAATCTTGTTAATTATTAATTAGTATTACTACTTTTCTCTTGCGCATTTTAATGGATAAAATACACAATTATTTATACACAAATATTAGAATTATAAACATTTTAAATGTCTTAAAAATTCAAGTTAGTTTATTTTGCCTGATCCAATTAAACCGAAAAAAAAAAATATCATCTGAATTTAATGAATAATTTTGTTTCTCGAAGAAGCTGTTGCTTTATATTCCGAATTTCATTATCTCAAAATTTAAAAATAACTCTCCAGAGAAGAACAGTCAATAGTTTAGTTTTGAAATGAATAATTTATGAGAGATTTTGTCACTTTTCCTCGTAAAATGATTTCTCTGTACTTACATCGCGTAGTGAATTCTCCGTGGATTTCGCATAATCATACATTTAATGAGGATTACAACAACGCAGGGGAACAGCCAAGTAAAAGTTTCGTAAGGATTACGCAGGAATATTTCTGAAACACTCGTGTACATTAGTTAGAAAGTCTTCTGCAACAAGAGAGTATAATTAAAGTGCAGGCTTTTCCAATTTTAATAACAGCAGCTATGATACTTTTACTATTTATTTTGGAAAATTGTTTTATTCTGTAAAATATTCGTGACATATATTTTTTATTGAAAGCATTTTTGGGGCTGCCAGAAATTAATTAGATTTAATTTTGAAAGAGAAATTACATATTTATGTTTATTCTGTTGTTGTTATTATTAATTCCCCTAGTGCAGCAAAGCCTACACTAGGTCCAGAAGACCCCACTGGGCCATGGCTTAGGGTAATATGTAGCTTCACTTTTAGCGAGGGACCACGAGGGCTAAAGACTGACTAAACTTCAAGATAACTCTCTAGACCATATTAGACCAGGACCTACGGTTTAAAGTGGATTACGAGTCACTAACAAATGTCCATAATCCCGCCAGGACTAAAACCTGTGGCACAGAGCGCTAGACACTCAGCCATTCAAACCCTTAGGTGTATTCCTCCAGATAAAACATTATACTTACTGTCTTTAAAGTGATTATTTGAATTTTGATATTATGGACTTCAATAAGCTGAATGGATCTGGACTATTTTTAATTTGATCAATTTCAAGTATTAATCTCTTGTGGAAGCTGAAACTCTTGATAAGCGTGGAATACAAGTTGCATTGCCAGTATTGGAAAAGAAAAATGTCGAACACGAAGAAATTAGAATTAGTTCATTGTTAAACGATTGTTATGACATTGGGGCCATAATCTGATGGAAGCGATCCCAGACTGCTCATGCGATTCCGGAAAAATGAAATCGGACAGGTAACTGATGTAAAGAAAGGTTTCCTTCAAATCAGTGTTATGTAAGAAAAACAGAGACTGTTTAAGGTTCGATTTTTTAAGGTTAAAAAAGTCCTCCCGGAAGGCACTGCCCTCCTTCTTCAGAAACTCGGAGCCAAGTCAGACTTCTACCTACGAGTGCTCCATCACAACAGATTTGGTTTGGTTTGTCGCTCTACGATTCTTTTATGCATGCATTGGGCTAATTAGACAGGAATCTACAGTTTAACTTGAATTCTAAACCATTAACAAATATCCATGCCATGACCAGGATTCGAACCTGAAGCCTATGGTATCAAAGGCCAGAGCGCTAGCCAATTGGCCATTAAGTTGCTGTATCACAACAAAAGCTGCCCCCCTTCCTTCCATGAGACCACACTCATTCTTGGACTTAGTCTACATATATTAAGTGGAATTAGTGGCCTATTAAGTGGAATAAGAAACAGCGACGATTTGGTGCAATTCTAACCCAATTTCTTTGAAGTTTATTCATTTTCCAAAACAGCCTATTCAACGCACGCCACTGACGAAAATCAAACCCCTGTCCCTTCTCATGCTATGACTTGTCTGAGAATCAGGGAAACAGTTGTTATTTTCGTTCCTATTTAATGAGTATACAGTCCACCATATATATATCCAATATAATAATATTATACAAAATATTATTTTGGGAATGAGATTGAAACTTATACTTGTTATAAATTTATTTTCTCATTTGCACTTTTGCTTCTTATTATTTAAATGAAAAAAAAAAATGAATTTTAGCTATAATTTTTTAAAAGACTTTTTCTGTATTTTTAATCTCGTTTGAATTTATGAATATGGCAATGCATTTAATATAAAAAACTTCTAGGAAAATTAATTTCAGACTTTATTGGTTATGACATGTGAAATATATGCGAAAAATTTCTTTTATTTATTAAAAAAAAAAGATTGAACTTTATATTTTGAGACTTGAAATAAATATAACTTAAGAAATAAGCTTCATAAGAGTTTTTTAAATAAATTAAAGGCGATATAAAACGATCTATAAATGCAAATGAAATCATTTCGTTTTGAGAAAGTATCTGCATAATATGCGTCAGATTTATTTATTTTTTCCATGAATAAATCTATTTTTTAATTTAAAATCAAAATATTTTTATGATACATTTTGATTTTATATTGATTTAAAGAAATTTCATAAACGTGAGGTTTGAAATATTGATTTTTTTTATTAGCTGGAATATCGATTTTCATTTTTCTTTCTTTCTTTCTTTTTTTTTTTTTTTTTTTTTTTTTTTCAGTTTTTAATTTTCATCAAAAATTGACCTTCTGCACCTGCAAAATTGATTACGCAAATTAACCTTTTCATATTATTATTATTATTATTATTTTAATATTTCTCCATTATTTTACTTTTTAACTCTCTGCATTTTTAACTTATATTGAAATTCTACAATAAAATAATTTAATGTTATAATAAATAAGTTTAAGTATATTAAATAATTTTATAATTTGAAAATTAAAAAAAATTAATTATAAAAGTTTTTTAATTAAAATAATAATAGTTTTATAATTAAAAAAATAATAAAAATAAACTTTTTTTTAAATTTTATTAAAAATATTTTAAATTAAATAAAGTATTATTAATTTTAATAATTTTATTTTATTAAATTAAATTTTATTACATTTTTTTTTATTTTAATTAAAAAATAATAGTTTAATAATTAATAGCTTTATAATAATATAATCTAATGTTATCTCCTTAAGGGAGTTTTATTTAATGGAGACATTGTATGTATTTTATCTTGGTTGGGTATAATTGATAACAAATCTGCTTTTTTCCCTGGCGACTTTTTCCATAAATTTCTTCGATTTGCTGTTCTTTACTTTCAAGGTCACTTAGAAGTTTTTCTGTGTCAGTCTGAAATCTTAATCAAAATTCCCACAGTCCTTGCATAATCCAACTAGAACAGAGTTGCATAATCGCTTGTTTGTTTTTAGAAGAAGTCTCACTATAGATTAGTTTCATTTTTTAAGAAATATGATAGATAATTCTTTTGAAATATTTTCAGTTATGAAAGATTTAAACAGGGAATATGAACCATATTTATTTTATTAAGAAAATAAACATCCAAATATTAGAAAAAATAATTTACTATTCAGTGTATTCCAATTTGCTGCTGGTTAGAAAATCAGAAATTTTGTCAATTACGTGCTTGCTTAAATGCAAAATCCCTATCCATATATTTTTTTTAATTCTAAGATATTTATTATAAAAAACAAATTCTATCTCAAAATTACGCCTCATTAAAGGTAGATGAGGTGATTACAAAACACTGCATTAAAATGTACATGGCCTGTTGCTATTTATTCCATAATCTGCATTTATGGAATTATTACTGAACGGGAAATTTTCTTTAGTTTTAATCTTCATATATATATTTATGTTCATTGGCATTTAATGGAATGTTTGTTTTAAGTGTACTATTTTTTTATGTTGGCTTGTTTCTTATTTATTTTAATGATTGAATCAAAATTAAAATACGACAATTCAGTATTTGACAATTCGATTCGACGTTCAGTAATAATCCCCTTAATCTGCAATTATGGAATTATTACTCAACGGAAAAATGTGCTTTTTTTACAATTTTCATATACATGTTTATGTTCGTTGACATTTAATAGAATGTTTGTTGTAAGCGTACTATATTTTTACTGTTTTATTTCTTATTTCCTTTAATGATTGAGTCAAAATTAAAATATGACAGTTCAGTATTCGACAATTCAGTTCGACATTCAGTAATAATTCCATAATCTACATTTATGGAATTATTACTGAATGGGAAAGCGTGCTTTTTTGCAATTTTTATATACATGTTTATGTTCATTGACATTTAATGGAATGTTTGTTGAAAGCGTATTATTTTTTTACGTTAGTTTTATTTCTTATTTCTTTTAATGATTTAATCAAAATTAAAATACGACTTTTAACGATTTACAAATTATGAAAAGCATTATATTTTAATACTTCTTTCTTATTTGAGTGATTCAGTCTTCGAAAATATTAAAACAGAAAGGAAGTTGTTGACTTGTTGCACCTCTTGAATTGTTATGCGGTTTATCATTTGTCGCAATCGTGTATTTCAAAGAAGAGTCAAATAGTGTCACATTTTATTGAATACATGACCTGTTCGAGAATTCATGACCTGTTTTGAAAAAAAAAGTATTTTGAAAGGTACGAATGCCAGACACATGATTGGTTTTATTTGAATTTTATTTATCTTTGCCAATATTATGTACGCGTCTTTAATTCCACGGAAGATATCAAACTAATATTTCAATTATTACCATGTTCTTTTTAACACAGTTTCCTTAGCCAGGAATATGACGTTTAATGATTTTTTCTTTTAAAAGATGAATCTTAAATCTCACCTTTGTTTGGATCTTTACGATCTTCAAGAACTTTCCTCACACGCAAAATTCGAAAATGGCCTTAAAATTACCCACTCGTATCCAACCAATTCCGAGACCATATAATCTAAATAATTGTATGGAATTCTTGCACACACACACTGTGGTGACTCTTTCCTCAACAAAGAAAGAAAAATTGTCATTAAAGTGATTTTGCTTAATCAACAGCAAAGTAGTTCACTATCCGGCAAATAAATTTTATTTAAAGACTGCCCCCTGTTGACCGATGCCCTTTAACAAGCTTCCTCTTCAAAGGGAAATAGAAACATACGCTTTCTTTTCGGCAAAAACCAATTCGATTCGATTTTTACCATTTAACATTCACATGGGGAGAAGTTTTCAAAACACATTCGCTATATACTTTTAAAATTATGATGTACATAAGATACACAAATAATTGTACATTAAAACAAAACAAAATTTCACATTAAAACATTACAAAAGAAAAAATATTGTAAAATAATTTAAATATATGTTGACACAATATCACCAATTAATGTAAAAAAAAGGGTAAAAATGCATATAAATAACTTTGAAATCTGCTCTTTCAAATAATTCAAATCTTATGTGGCCATCTTATGTACTTTTTTAAAATGACCTTTCTGAATGTTACTAGAACTCGCATTCTATTTTAAGCGCGCTCTGTACTCTATTCTATTACATATTTTATAACTCTCGATTATTATAAATACAGTTATAGGTTTATTATTAAAATTTTTTATTCTATTATATCTCTATATTCTATTTCAAGCACACAATTTCAATACTTCGAATACGCTACGAAACAATAGATGGATAGAACTAAGAAAGAGATTTGTTGCTAATGGAAGAATTTTTGTTGAAAATTATTTTTATAATTCTGAACCAGGAAATTTCGATTACATCACTGAAAAGAAATAACAATTTTGATTAAACAAGCTAAATAACAGGTAATAACAAAAACTAGCAGGAAAAATAGCAACGCATGAAAATTTCCAATCAGGTTATTTTATAACAAAATGATTTTGCGTTGGTTTACTAACAGGAAAAATATCGCAAAAACAGTTGCTGAATCAAACACTCTGTTGTCTTTCCTTGCCTTTTACTTCCTCCTACCTGTGAAATTAGAACCTATTTCTATTTGTATGTGAACCGTGGAATAATTTAATGTGCTGAAATTTATTTATTTATTTACATTTTCTTTCTTATTGTTATTAAATTGAATTTATCTTTCTGGAATTGATTTTTATTATTTTTTTTTTACCAAAAGCAAACGATGGCTTATTAGATTTAGAGCATGAAATGCTTAAAATAACAAAAATTCACATCATTAAAGAGAGAATTATAATGATTTGTTAATTTCACTATGCTATGTGCTAAAGATAATTATTTCGGGCATATATTTTAACTTAAATGATATGTCTGCTTTGTGGGCCATGGGTAAGGGAGTGCAGAGGGACCCAAGCTCGAAATGGTAATGAGAATTTCAGAAATAAGGATAATGTGAATGAGAATTTCAGAAATAAGGAAACTCAATTTAGTCGTTGCTTTCAGAAATGATTAAACTCAGTCAGTGCTCTCAGAAATAATGAAACTCAATATAGTCATTTCTTTCAGAAATAACTCATTGCTTTCAGAAAAATGAAACTCAATCTAGTCACTTTCAGAAATAAGAGCACTCAATGTAGTCATTGCTTCCAAAAATAATTAAACTCAATGTAGCCGTTTCTGTCAGAAATAATGAAACTCAATATAGTCATTTCTTTCAGAAATAACTCATTGCTTTCAGAAAAATGAAACTCAATCTAGTCACTTTCAGAAATAAGGGAACTCAATGTAGTCATTGCTTTGAGAAATAATTAAACTCTATATAGTCATTTCTTTCAGAAATAACTCCTTGCTTTCAGAAAAATGAAACTCAATCTAGTCACTTTCAGAAATAAGGGCACTCAATGTAGTCATTGCTTTCAGAAATAATAAACTCAATGTAGTCATTGCTTTCAGAAATAATGAAACTCAATGTAGTCATTTCTTTCAGAAATAAATTGCTTTCAGAAGAAAAATGAAACTCAATCTAGTCACTTTTCAGAAATAAGAAACTCAATGTAATCTTCAAAAATCATTAAATCAATGTAATCATCGCAGATCAATGTAAATCATTGTTTTCAGAAAAATGAAACAAAACTCAATGTAGCCATAGTCATTTTCAGAAATAATTAAACTCAATGTAGTCATTTCTGTCAGAAATAATGAAACTCAATCTAATCACTTTCAGAAATAAGGGCACTCAATGTAGTCATTGCTTTCAGAAATAATGAAACTAAATGTCATTGATTTCAGAAATAATGAATCTCAATGTAGTCATTGCTTTCAGAAATAAAGAAACTCAAGGTAGTCATCGCTTTCAGAAATAATGAAACTCAATGTAATCATCGCGTTCAGAAATAATGAAGCTCAATGTAATCATTGTTTTCAGAAATAACAAAACTCAATGTAGCCATCGCTTTTAGAAATAATGAAACTCTATGTAATCATTCCTTTAAGAAATAGTGAAACACAATGTAGTCAGTGGTTTCAAAAATAGTGAAATTCAATGCAGTCATTGCTTTCAGAAATAATGAAACTGAATGACGAATATAAAAGTACACCGATGCACAAATTTTTTTTTGTTATACTATTAAATGAAGAAAATGGTTTAAAATGGAAAAAATTGGAACTGAAACCATTTTTATCACACATTCACTTTTTTTTTTTCATACAACAGTTGTTACAAGAGTAGAGAGTTTAAAAAAAACCACACATGCAATCTGACTATTAATATTTTTGTGTTCTCGAATGGAAACATTTTTTTTTTTTAAGTTTTGAAATTACTATTTTAGTTGATGTGTTTCTTTAGCCCTCTATCCCTTTTCAAATGTCCATTTTTTTCAAAATAAAATTGGTACATTTTTTTTGAAAGATATTTTAATGTTGATCAAAGATTAAAAAAAAGAACGCATTCTCCATGTTTAGTTTAATAAAAGAAGGTGAATATTTAAATATTAGAAAAAAAAATTCTGTTTTTATGGCAGACTAGAAGATCATATCCTTTTTTCAATAACATGTTAATTCGGAGGTTGGATCAGTATCTAAGTAATTTTTTATCTGTACGATAGTTAATGGCAGAAACATGTGTCCATTTTAAAATTATGCTAAACGAAGTAGATGGAGGTTGTGGTTGGAGTACTCTTATTTTAACTAGCAAAGAATGTGATTATTGATAGAGAGCGTTTGGTTTGAATAAAAGAATTTGTACTTACAGTCTACTATAATGTATGTGTTTTATTTGGAGACCATAAAATACGACACGCAAATGAGGGACAGTTGCACCTAAAAGACCTCTCGGAAGGCATTATCATTCCCTCATCAGCTAGTCGATGGATTATTTGTAGCATATCAGTGGAATCTGAGACCCACCGATGTTAAACAAAAAAAAAGTAGATAGAAATGTCGTTAAAATGCAAAAGTCTATTTGAATAAATACATTTTTTGTGAACAAACATTTTTATACGAACATGAATATAAAAAAAGTATACATGAATATGAAAAAAATATACATGAATATAGAAAATATGCATGAAAATAAAAAATATACATGAAAAAAAAAATAAAATATTGAATTACCCGTAGCCATCACTTTGATTATTGGTCATTACAAAAGTCCTAACAAATACTAAAATACTTACTAAATTATTATAATATGATGCTTGAAATCCTTTATTCATTCATTATTATTATATTATATATTTTATTATTTATAAATAAAAACAAAATAATTTTCTAATTTTTTTTTCTTTTTTGGCTCTCGGCCAAGTTCCAGTGAATACATTCGCTCTGTTGTCTTCGCAAATTATGCTAAACTACAACAAATTGTGCTAATGATTCTTAAAATTACATCCTTTCTCCTAAATATATGCAAAATTTAAAGGACGAATTCGCAGCCTGCAGTGCAGTATTACAGATTGTGTCGAATTCGGACAAACAACGGCCACTTTATCAACAATGATTAGTGTTAAATTCATATTCGAGTACAATGTTGAAACATGAATCCTTTGCTCTAGGTTTTCGGGGGACAATTTCTCTGAAGTAAATAGCTAATGAAAACGGAATTCTCACTGCAATAGAATTTTAAACATAGAACGTTATTTACTTTATAAATTTAAATTGGATCTTACTTTTGCACTAAATTAAATTGGAATTTTAATTTAATATATATTTACAGTAAATGTCTTAATAAACCCCTATCTTCTACTCTAAATAACCTCTCTATTTTTGAAAATAAGCTGGTTTATAAACATTATATACGATATATATGTATATATATATATATATCGTATATAATGTTCCCCTTGTGGTATTCAGGAGAAATGGTTAGTAGGCCTCGAGACTTTTTACCTTGTTTCCGAGCGACCTGATGGCCAATTGTCTAGCGCTCTGTCCTTTGGTACCACAGACTTTTCAGGTTCGAATCCTGGCGGAGGCATGGATGTTTATGAGTGGTTCGAAATCCACGTTAAACTGCAGGTTCCTGTCTAATTAGCCTAAAATCCCAAATAATGACCATAGAGCGGCAAACAAACCAAACATCGAGACTCTCATCCAGAGAGGAAGTATATTTTGCACACACTGCGCATTCGTGTTTTCGACTGAGAAGTGGAATCTTTCCACGAATCTAAAATTGTATGTCTTTTAATGTGTTAAATATTGTATGTCCCTAATTATATCTGTGTGGTGTCTGTGCGCACGTAAATTAAGCTGCAGTTCTCCAACCTGTGCCTCAAGTAACTCAGTCCAACCACAACCCGTATATCTTCTGCGGTGGCTTGTTTTAGCGAGCAATAAATATAAATATTAATAGAATGCGTTTGGTTTGAATAAAAGAGTTGGTATTTACAGTCCACTGAAGTATGTGCGTTTTATTTGGAGACCATTTGTGTTTTGCGTTTTATACAAACTTATTGAAAAGTCCTATGTTTGTTTTTTTAATTTTGATTTTGTGTTATTACTTTTTCTGTAGTTATTAACATATATGTATATATATTTATAGAGAGGGAAAATACAAAAATTTCGTTAACTACTGTTGCATAACAAAGCTATAATAGTAGTCATTATGCATAAATTTTCACGTGGTTCATAGTTACTCGAAAAAAAAAAAAAAAAAACGCTCCCAAAAAGAGAAAATTTAAAGTAAATTAATTCAGGAATCTTATATTTTAATTCAAAGCAGCCCTTTCACTTTCTTCAAGCTATTACCTTTTTACCTACTGCAATTCTGTAAAAAAAAAAAAAAAAAAAATTCCATTCATGGGTTTTTTTATATGTATGTTTGCTTGTATATATCTATATACAATAAAAAAGTATTGTGAACTTGACATCGTACCGCCTTACATACTTCAAATGGCATGTTATGAAATATGTTCATTTCAAACTATTTAAAGGAAAGATTTAAAAAACAAACATCCATCAAAGACGTGCAGTGCAGAAAATGCAATTCGCTTTTGTTTCTGAAATCTTTGGGTGCATGCTTGTACAGAAAAGGAGGTTTCGAAATCTATCGTTCGCTCACGACAAAAAAGAAAGCGATTAGAGGAAAGCAAAAAGAGAAAAAGGAACGAGGAGCGAATTCTCGGCTGTGTTCTCACTGCGGCAGCGACTGCGGGGCTTCTGGAAGAAGTGCTGACGAGTCTAAAGTCTCTGCAAAGTAGATTTGTGCCCTCGTAAAAAGATGTTTATTGCATGAGAGAAGATTGGACGCCTTTACCTCTCCCAGAGACATGACGACCAGAAACCCGCTCAAATTTCTGCAGGTGAGTCCCCAAAGGCGTCGCTCTCTCATGGTTGGGCCGTTTCTGTTTCGTTGCGATTATTAATTAACTAGCAGATAGAACTCAGCGTTACTCATTTATAAAGGGAAAGAAAATATTTTTACTTTTTGTAAATTTTATTATGATTTTTTATATTTATCCCAAATTTCCAATCTATGCAGAATTGGAAATTTGGGATAAATAATTCACCCAAAATAATATAAATTTACTATGTGAAAGCAGGGCGCCTGATGGCCGAATGGCTGGCGCTCTGGCGTTCGGTACCACAGGTATCGGGTTCAAATCCCGGCTTTGCCCATGGGTGTTGTAGTGGTTCGGAATCCACTTTAAACCGTAGGTCCCGGTCCTAATAGGATCGTAGAGCGCTGCGGGGGCATTGTTACTCCGCGTCCGTGGCTTACCATGAAGTTACACGCGCCCCCTGGGTAATGCAGAGTGAGTAACATCGGTGCAGCCCTTATGGCGAAAGATCACGGTCTATTTGCCAGCTGCATTAGAAGAAAAAACTGTGTGAAAGTATCCTTTTTATCTCAGAATACTTAATAATTCTTTTCGCTTTTAATGTAAACATTTATTTAAAAAAAAACAACTGAGGTTAGTTTGGAAAATAATATTGAAAAGTTTTGATTTTATTTATCATAAAATATGTGGGTATTGTTTTGGGAGAGCAGGGTTTTTCGTGTCCTTGACCACTTACAATTTCGAACATTTACACTGAAATTTATAAACTTTTTTCAGTTTCTTTCACGAGTTTTTTCTTTTTTAAATTTCTTTCATGTTTTTTTTTTATTACATAATATTTGTTTACAAAATAATCGAGTAATTATTAAAAATTTAATAAAAAAAAATTAATTCAGAAAAAAAATTATCATTCGGTCACTATTTTTAAATAATAAATTTAAATTATTTAAAAATAAAAAATATATTGATTAAATAATTAATAATAAGTCATGAAAAATTAATTTAATAATTTATTAAAATAATTAATAATTAATTTTAATTCATTTAATTTTAATTAATTGAATTCCTTGTAAATATTATTTGTTCACATGCGTTTTCAATAGTTTACTGTGATAGATATGTCCTATTTGTGAAAATATTTTTTAAAAAAACGAACATATCAAAAATTAAAAAGTTTTACAGACTTACAAAAAAACTTTAACAGTAACGAGATTCCATTACAACTAATTTGTATTTAAAATTAAATTACATTTCACAGACATCAATGGAAAGCTACACATATATATTATTCTCCTTTTTTTTCGCTATTTTTGTGGCACTTTAAAAAAAAGCTAGTTTTATGATGAAAGAATAGAATAATTGAGATTTCAGAGTCCTTTAAGACATTTTTAAAAGCACATTCCCATTCTACGAAGAGGAATGCCCCATCTTTTAGTGTTTTCGATATTTTGAGCGGAGAAAATATCCAATATTCATATTATGGATACTTTTTCAAGAAGCCCCGATCCATTCATTCTTCATTGGTATCGGATTTCACTTTCTCCTTCCTTGCTTGCTTTGCCGATCAATAATTCCATAAACTATTTCTCTCGTTAAAATATCGTATCCAAGCCTTACGGGTGACGCTTTTCTTTTTGTCTCTTTTGTTGTTGTTATTTTTTGTTTGTTGTTGTTGAAATTTGAATTGCTGTTGAGCCTTATGTCCCATTCACTTAAGTATGCTATGAACAACCACCGATGGGCGATGACTGTAAGGCGTTGCCATCCGGCCTTTGAAAAATCTAAGTCTTTTAGGTCTCACCTAATTTACAATCTTTTTGTCTGAATTTTGTTTCATGTTGTTGTTGTTGTTGTTGCTTATCCCCTTGATTTAGAATCCTAAACCAAGTCCAGTAGATCATGCTGCATCAATAGATCGTAAACTGTCCTCCCCTCATTCAACAGTTGCCTCACAGAGGCACCAATACAATCTATGAGATGAGAGGGAGACGCGATGGTCGAACAATGACAAAGGGCATATGTCTTCTCGTCTCCATTGAAGGTCAAACTCTTAATGTGGCCAGTTCTTAGTCTAGCTAAAGCCGTTTGAGCAGGTCTAGGACAGGAGCACTGCATGGACATACCAGGATATTTAGCGGCGTACCATGCATGAATTGGTGGCGACCTCCAAGAGGTATTCACTCTGGCTAAAGTCATGGAATGAACCTCTGAAGCTAACAGATTGGAAGAAGAAGCTTTGGGAAGTTCGCAACCTTCCCTAGCGAGCAGATCAGCAATTTCATTTCCGTAGATGCCCACATGGGAGGGAATCCACTGCAAGCACACCGGTCCGATCTGGTCCAAAACAGCTAGTTTGGAAACTATATCCTGCCCCAATTTGTCCAAGATGCTTGGCCAATTTTTCAAATACTGTATTGAGCTCTTACTATCAGTCAGAATCCAAACATCAGGTACTTTAAAGTCTAAAGCTAGATTCAGAGCTTCGCTTATAGCAGTTAATTCTGAGCGGAATACTGAGCCTGTGGTCCGGGTTTCTAAAACGATATCTAAATTCTCCTGTACTTGTCTTCATAAAAATTCCGCTACCTGTTCTTCCAGAGTCAGATTTGCTTCCATCAGTGTAAATAACCAGGTCCCGAGGAGAAATGTTATTGATGATCTCGAGAGCCAAGTGACGCAGCAACTCCGGGTGTTCTTCGTGTTTGATTTTGTTTCATGAAAAATATATATGCCCGAATCGTAGCTCAGTGGTAATGTTCACCACTGGTGTGCATTAGGGCGGAGGTGCAATCAGTTGGCGACTTTGTTGCAGACACTGTTTCAAAAACAAGGAGACTTCATAGTGTTTGTGAAATTCAGCACTTTGCCTCATTAGTTGGATTATCTGGTGGGAGTTTTTCCGGATTTTCAGCCATATGATACTCAAATACCCCCTAAAATCCTCCAGGAAAAGCACTGTCCTCTTGCACTGGGGCAGAAGTCAAAAAATTCTACCGGTGCTCCATCACAACAGAAGCTGTCCTCCTCTTCCATTCTTCCATAAGCGATGCGACAACAACAACGAGACTATAAAATAATAATTATTTTAAGATGATAATTTAACTGTAAATTGGATAATATATTCAACAAACGACACACGTTTAAAAATAAATAATAATTATTATTATAACCTCAGGAGCTCGGTACCACAAGTTTCGGGCTCGAGTTCCAGCGGTGCCATGGATGTTTGTAATGGCTCGGAATCCACTTTAAGCCGTGGGTCCCGGTCTCATATGACCGTAGAGCGGCACAGAGCCCAATCAGACTTCTTCTCACCCCCATGATTCCCAAACTATAAAGGGGCCTTTGGCCCACAGTGGGGCTGTTGCGACAATGAAGATTGGCTTGGTTTGGTTTATCCCTCTATGTTCATTTTGTGCACACTTTGGGCTAATTCGACAGTGATCTACAGTTTAATGTGGATTTTCGAAACACTCACAAACATCCATGCCACCGCCATGATTCAAATCTTATGTCTGTGGTACTAATGGCCAGAGCTAATGAAGAAGAAGAGAAAAGAAGAATTATAATATCTATAATCCCATAAAGGGGCATGATGTCCGAGTGACTAGCGTTCTGGCACTGAATGACACAGATTTCGGGCTCGAGTCCCGGCTGTGTCATGGATGTTTGTAGTGGTTCTGAATCCACTTTAAACAGTTGGTCCCAGTTTAATATAACTGTAGAGTTAGGCTGACAATCCTATTCCGTAAAAAGAAAAAAATTATTTGTTTCGAAATTTGCCAGTAAGCAGACGGCCTTGACCCACCATGAGGCTGTTGCGCCACTAATGACGATGATGATGATCTTAAAAAACAGCATTATCGGCTTTTATAAAACAACGCAACTATAACGTTCATACATATTGAAATATTTCAACGGCTTTAATACATATATAACGGTAGACAATATATATTTGCTGTCATAGGAAGTTCTTTACTGTGAGAAATTGAAGCTCTATTAGCATATTTGTCTATTTTGCTATTTTTAATCCCCAAATTAATTAATTTTACGCCTAAAAGGAATCACTTGGTGCTCTTATTACGGGCAATCTGTTCCGAATTCTGTCCTGACTTTCCCGCCACTTTTCCATAATTGCCTCCCTAACTGAATTCAGGAGAATGGCACGTGCAAAGAAGGGAAGGGAGCGAAGGTCTGGCTAAATTAACATTGATTTCTTTTCCATCGCGAAAGTGGATGGAACTTCGGAAAGGTGCGACGTGAGAACATCTAATTCCGGCCTTTTCCCCCTTTGAAAGGCATAGTGTTCGGCATTAAGAAAGTGAACTGTACGATTTCTGGAAATAAATATGTTTAGCTGTTCTCTTGCTACGTACAGTATGGTGTATTTTATGTCTCGGAAAAAAATTTTAATGTAACTTTTCTAATTTTTTTTTTTTTTTTTTTTCGCTTTAAAATTTTTTTTTTTTTAATTTTTGTATAATTACACTGTTGAATTTATGATTTTTCATCACAGATTTCTTACGTATTTCATAATGATAGTTGGAACAAAGGTATTTGAATTTATAAAAAAAATCATCTTCTTTTATTGCTGTTTTTTATCACACTTGGTAGACAGCAACATCCAGACCAAGTCCAAGAACCAGTGTGGTCTCATGAAGAGGAGGCCCAGCTTCTGCTGCGATGGCACCCCGTAGGTAGATGTCTAACTTCGCTCCGTGTCAGTGAATAAGGAGGGCAGTGCCTTTCGAAAGAACTTTTATGGGGAACGACCTCGCCTTTTGCGTATCGTTTGGGAGAAAACCCGGAAAACTCCCACCAGGTAGTCAGACCAGTAGTCGTTTTTTGAAACAGTGTCTATAATAAAGCCGCCAGAAGATTGAACGTGAGCTCTAATGCTCACCGCCGACGCACTTTGCCACTGAGCCACGAGCCGGGCCAACACAAAAGTTTAAAACACTGTATCAGTTAGAAGGGAAAAATAAAAATGTTGACTCGGAAACTTTTCCAACAGGAACTAATATAAATTTTCCTCTTTGAACCCTACAGTATTTTTCGAATTACAAATTTAATCTGCCCATACCAGGCTTACAATAGTTTTTGAAGGGTTTGAATCGAGCTTACTCAGTTCAGGTGTCCGGCTTTTTAACCACCCGTGTGCTCTATCTCCCGTCTCCTCTCTTAATCCCTTATTTCTCTCTGTAATAAAAATTATGTGAAAAAAATTGCAATGCAAAATGCTGAAGATATTAGAGAATTTTTGCATACCTTATTATAAAAATACGGTATGCAAAAACTCTCTATTCAATAAAAAGAAATCGACTAATAATAAAGAATTCGATATAAAACTTTATTAGAATAGTTAGTGGAAATATTATTAATTTTATTTTTATTTTGGAAATGATTTCCATTAACCCTAATAATTTGCTCTGAAAAAATGTGCTTGAGTTCTATGGTTCAATTTCATTGGCGACAGCCGTTACTGCCACTACTTTGAAAACCAGGAGACTAGATCGCTATTTGACAACCCGATTAGCTCAGAATCTTTAGCGATTTAGCCACACTCGGGACTCAACGGTAACCTGCGCCATTGATGATTATTAGGCTGTGATTCAATCCGCTGGAGGCATTGTTGTAGACACAGTTTAAAAAAACGAAGAGACTCGATGGCGGTTGTGATGCTCAGCTTCTTGTTTCGTCAATCGGACTACCTTTCCGGGTTTTCTCCCATATAATACGCAAATGGGGGGTAGTCTCCATTAAAAGTCTTCCTGGAAGATGCTGTCCTCCTTCTTTTTCAGCGGCTCAGCGACTTCTACCTAAGGGTACTCCATCACAGCAGAAGCTGCCCCCTTTCCTCCAATTTATGAACAGACTACTCATGGGGTGTCCTTCCGCACTACAGAACACTGAGGATGACTCCGGCGCAAATATGTTAAAAAAAAATTTCATAATATATTATATTAACAAATATAATTTTATATTATATATAAATATAATAATAGATATTTGTTAAAAAAGATAAAGCCCAACGAAAGCAAGCATATTAAAGTTCTTTCAAAAGTATGCATTAATTAAAATTTGTTATTACCATTTTCAGTTAAAAAGTGACAATTTAAAAAACAATCACATACATTAAATGACATTTGTATTTACCAGTAGAGATGGAAATATAATTACTGTTGCTAAATATACTTTATGTTTCCGCTGAACTTTACGTTATACTTTATATTTACGTTAAACTGTACGTTATGCTTTATGTTCACGTTATTTTATATTTTATGTTAAATATACTTTACTGTTGCAAATTGTTATCAGAGCAACGAAAAATATTTAAACTTTCCATATTAATTATTAAGAAGATCGCTCAATTTGGTTAATATTAACATTTTTGTTTGTTAGGTGTCCTAATGAAAGTTATTTGTTTGGATGCACACATACATTTTTTGTTTCATGGGCATTTACAGTAAACTCTAGTACCAGAAAGGATATTTTGGAGAAAGGGTGGGGCACGTGCATCCTCTGGGGTTTCAAGGGGAGACGAAACCACGTATTCGAGGAATCGATATTCCTTTACGTGAGGAGGGGGAGAAGACGTGCTTTCACGATTCTATAAGTTCCTTATGCGATTCTACGAATCGTGTTTCCACGATTGGTGGAATCGCATCGCCTGAGGTTTTATTCTTAGAAAGTATTTTTTTTTTTTTTATTCTTCGAAGTGTTTCTTACATTTTTCAGTTTTCAATGCAGAGTCGGAAAGACGTCAAGGTTAGCATGTTAGCAAGAGATAATAGGGAACCTTATTCGAAACCCAACAATCAAAGCTTAATCGAAAGTAGCCATACCGGGAAGGAGATAATAAACTCGTAGGCCAGAAGGTTATTTTGTTGGGTTTGATTAGGACGGGATGAGCATTCAGCTGTCATCTCCTCAGTTGTTTTTTCCACCTTACTAGTTGGCCAATGGCAACTAGCCCCCAGCTAGCGTACAAAAGAGCTGCAGTTTCGCTATTGTAGCCACTGCTTCAGTAAAGAGTAGACTCGATGGAAATTGTGACCGATAATCCTGCTGTCTTGGGGAATTTTTCGGATTTTCTCCTTTATAACACGCACTTGTGGGGCAGTTACCCTTAAAGGTCCTCCCAGAAGGCATTGTCCTTAACCGAAACCGAAATTTAACCGACAGTGTCCATGCCGTGGAAGAGGATAATAAATTCGTATGCCTGAAAGTTATTTTGTTGGACGGGGTTGAGCACTCAGCTGTCGTCCCTACAGTTGTCTTTTGCACCCGACTCGTGGCCCAATGGTAACTTACACACCTAGCGTACCGCAGAGCTGAGATTCGAAGCCATTGTTGTAGTCACTACTTCAGAAACGAGTCGACTCGATAGAGATTGTGACATCGTTAATCAGGATGCCTTGGGGGAGTTTTACGGGTTTCCTCCCATACGACACGCACATGCGGGGCAGTTCCCCCTAAAAGTCCTCCCAGAACGCACTGTCCTTCATCACCCATCGGTGGGCTGCTCCTGGCCTGCAAGAGGCCCACCGAAGTACGGGGCCTTAAGTACGGGGTTGAGATGTGGTAAAAAAAAAAGAAAAATTGTTCTTTGCAGACTGCAGTGACCAAATGTGGGGGTAGTAATAGCAAGCTTCTCGTGATGCACCTTGAGTAGCTTTTAAATACTACTGGTAAGTGACACCAAAATTCGAACATTCGAAAATAACAGCAAAACTTGTAGTCTTGATCTCTCTTTTACAATGTAAATGCATACTCTACGATGAAAAACTCTTCAATGCTAAAAGCTTAGAGCTTTTATTAGATGCTATATGTTCAGCATCTTGCCTCGTTCGTCGAACTACTGGTGAGAGTTTTCCGGATTTTCTCCAATACGATACGCAAATGCGGGATAGTTCCCCTAAAAAGTTCTCTTGAAAGACACTGTGCTTCTTCTTCAGCAACGCGGAACGAAGTCCGACTTTTACCTACGGGCGCTCCCCAACAGAAGCTGTCCCCCCCCCTTTCCATCCATCCAGGAGTAGATTGATACTTATGGGATGTTCGTCCTGCAGGACACTGAGGATTAGACAGACATCCCAACTTCCATGTGTTTTTTTTTTATAAAATATTTTCTTTTTTTCTTTAATCTGTTCCCGCATACCCATTATGGATAATTTCAATACCATCTTTATAGAGATTAAAATCTTGATGAGCCAACGGCTATACCATGCTGAATATACCGGTTCTCGTTAGGTCACCGAAGTCAAGCATCATTGGGCGCGGTCAGTACTTGGGTGGGTGACCACCCGGGAACACCGCGTGCCGTTGGTATTCACAAATTTGGGACCTGAATGGCCGAGTGTCTAACGCTCTGGCGCTCGGTGCCACAGGCTTCGGGTTCGAATCCCGGTGGTGCCATGGATGTTTGTAGTGGTTCGGAATCCACTTTAAGCTGTAAGTCCCGGTCTCCTATGACTATAAGAGCGTCACGGAGCCAAAGTCAGACTTCTACCTACGGGGTGCTCCATCAAAACAGAAGCTGCTTCCTTCCCCTTCAATCATGAGTACGTATGGGCTCGTGGGCTTGGCCAGCCAAGTGGGATAAGAAACAACAACAACAAAATCTTGATGACGATGTTTCTTTTGAATGTGACAGGTTTTAAGTAACAATTAAATAGAACTAAATAGAATAAATATGTTGGTACACAATCCAGATTCAGTATTTTTATTATTGAAAGTGATCCTGGGCTTTTTTTCACAAGAAAAGAACCTGAATGTGTGGATGCGTGACTTGGTGTGTGCTACACGCAAATATATCATTACAGGAGTTTCCACTATTTATACTGCGCTTGAACTGCTCCTTCGTCTGCTAAATTGGTGATTTCAGTAGTTTGGGAAACTTATTGATGTGTAGCAACACTGATGCGTCACATTTATCTGTTTAATAACATTTGTGTTTGGTTTGACTGTTTACAGTTTGGATGCACACGGTTTAGTTTGGATACACACATTTGTAAAGCCACGAACTGTATGTACTCATTGTTACTTGACCTGCAGCCTCACAAAAAAAAAATTATCGAGCATACGTTTATTTTATTTTTTATATATTACAAAATAAATATCATATAATACAGTAAAAATTAGTTTAAATAAATCATTATAATAAAATAAAGTAAATAATTCAGTCCTTAATATTACATTATTTAATTAAACCTTTTTAATATTTCTTTTTGTTGAAATATCGGTGAGTCCCGTTATCGACTTATTTATAACACAAACCGCTATCGAGGAGGGTGATGGCCGAGTAGCTGGCGCTCTGAAGCTCGGTACTACAGATTTCGTGTTCTAATCCCGGCGGTGCCTTGGCTGTTTATAATAGTTCGGGATCCCCTTTAAACAGTAGGTTCCGGTCTAATAGGGTCGTAGAGCGTTGTCTTGAGGTTCAATCAGCCTTCAGCTCTCGTGGTTCCAGCTAAAGATAAGTTAACCATGAACCAGTCGCCTGCGTCTGAGTCTCTTGGACCCTGGTTTTCCTGCACCAGGAGGATTAGTAATAATAATAGCTACTGACGACGATGAAACAGGAGATTGTCTTTTGGGAGGCTTTTTAGGGAAAATTGCACTACATTTACTTGTTGCATGGGTTGACTTTTTGAAAACAGTTAACTACTACACTGGTGTGCAAAACTTAAGCAACAATGTAAAAATTTAGCAGATAGCCATGAAATTGCAGAAAAGGAGGTCTGGAGATCAGTATAATGAACACGTAAGTCAGTAGAAACGTCATGCGTGTGCAAATATCAGGAACGAAACGTCGGAGGCGACGTGAGCGTACGCAAAACGCGTGATGTCGGTTCAACAGTAGAACAAAAGGAAGGACGGAGACGCAATTTAACATATTCGCTGCAAGTGCCAGTGAGTCAGTTCGTGAAATATGGCTAGAAGAAATCACCTGGACGACTTCACACGCGGAAGAATGATCGGAAAGCTGGAGGAGGGGTGTACTATCACCAGTGTAGCTGCAGAGTTCGGCAACTGCAGGGGACGACCGATATATCGTCCTGCAGGCGAAAAGAGGCCGACAGCAGTCAGCAAGCGCCATTGCTCAGCAACTCTGTACAGCAACGGGGCGACAAGTGTCGCGGTTTACTGTGGCCAGACGCCTTCACAAAGTGGGCCTATTCGCCCGCCGTCCTGAATGCTGCCTCCCGTTGAAAGTTGGCCACCGACACCACCGTTTACAGTGGTGAAGAGAGCACAAAAACTGGACAACTGATCAATGGAGTCGTGTCCTCTTTACGGATGAGAGTCGGTTCTGTACCAGAAGCGATTCTCGATGCGTTTTGATTTGGAGAGAGATCGGGACCCAGTTTTATCCCAGGAACCTCAAGGAAAGACACCGTTATGGTTTTTCTGGAGTTCTTGTCTGGGGAGGCATTTTGCTGAACGGGCGAATGAGCTCCACGTTTTCGACAGACGGTCTGTTACCGGGGATCGCTATTGTGAGGAAGTACTCCTTCCCCATGTGCGTCTGTTCCAAGGTGCCATTGGCCCAGACTTCATTTTTATGGATGACAATGCACGGCCACATCGGACTCTTGCTGTTGAGGAGTTACTGGAAAGTGAAGATATCACTCGAATGGATTGGCCAGCGTACTCCCCAGATTTAAATTCCATCGAACATGTGTGGGATGCTTTGGGGAGACGCATTGCAGCACGCTTACATCCTCCGGAGAACACCAACTCAAACAGATGCTGATTGAGGAATGGGCACTTCTACCGCAAGAAATGTTGCACCAGCTGGTTCTGAGTATGCGGAGACGGTGCGAAGCCATATTAAGGAACATCTGCTTGTTGTTCTTCCTCTTGGATAGACAATCATAAATCACGATACTATGCGTTCAATAAAGCTTGTTTTTGTTTGATTCTATACCGTATGCATTGTATTCCTTTTTCAGCACCGATGCTTTCGTCATCCTTTACGTACATAATACTCTCCCTCATTTCTGAATGTCATGTCTCTCAGATGATTTCTCGTGGAGTTATGGCAAAAAACCCACCTGTTGCTTAAGTTTTGCACACCAATGTGTTAAATGCCATCAGTGGATTCGAACCTCAGCCCTCTTGCGCGATAGCTGCGTCACGACTGTCCAAATTGGATAATGTTTTTATCCTTTATATGGGTATTGCATTAGAGAGAGTGGGTCAGCGATATCCTGGATTACTTTCAACTCTTCTTATTGGTTTATTTTTTTTCCCCCAAGTTATTCTTATTGATTCATTTTTTTCCCCAAGTTATTCTTATTGGTTTATTTTTTTCCCCAAGCTATTCTTATTTGTTTATTTCATTTTCCTTCACTTGTTTTTTATTAAATTTCTTTCTCGTGATTTTATACAACAGTTTGGAATTCAATTGTTTTTATCTTTTATTTTTATTTATTTATTTATTTATTTTTTTTGTAATATCTTTCAAGTGCTTTTTTTTTATTATTAACTCGTTTGGATTTCTATAGTTTTCATCTTTTATTTATTTATTTATTTTTTTAATTTCTTTGACGGTTTTTTTTTTTTTCGCTAAATCGTTTGGAATTCTATATTTTTTATCTTTTAATTATTTTTGTTTTTAATTTTCACATTTTTTTTATTAAATCGTTTGGAATACTTTAGTTTTTATCTTTTATTTATTTTTTTAAATTTCTTTCAAGTGTTTTTTTTTTTTTTTTAAAATGTTTTGGAATGCTATAGTTTTTATCTTTTAATTTTTTTTTAAATTTTCACATTCTTTTTATTAAATCGTTTAGAATACTTTAGTTTTTATCTTTTATTTATTTTTTTAAATTTCTTTCAAGTGTTTTTTTTTTTTTTTTTATTAAAATCGTTTGGAATGCTATAGTTTTTATCTTTTAATTATTTTTTTTTTAAATTTTCACATTTTTTTTATTAAATCGTTTAGAATACTTTAGTTTTTATCTTTTATTTATTTTTTTAAATTTCTTTCAAGTGTTTTTTTTTTTTATTAAAATCGTTTGGAATGCTATAGTTTTTATCTTTTAATTATTTTTTTTTAAATTTTCACATTCTTTTTATTAAATCGTTTAGAATACTTTAGTTTTTATCTTTTATTTATTTTTTTAAATTTCTTTCAAGTGTTTTTTTTTTTTTTATTAAAATCGTTTGGAATGCTATAGTTTTTATCTTTTAATTATTTTTTTTTAAATTTTCACATTCTTTTTATTAAATCGTTTAGAATACTTTAGTTTTTATCTTTTATTTATTTTTTTAAATTTCTTTCAAGTGTTTTTTTTTTTTTTATTAAAATCGTTTGGAATGCTATAGTTTTTATCTTTTAATTATTTTTTTTAAATTTTCACATTCTTTTTATTAAATCGTTTAGAATACTTTAGTTTTTATCTTTTATTTATTTTTTTAAATTTCTTTCAAGTGTTTTTTTTTTTTTTTTATTAAAATCGTTTGGAATGCTATAGTTTTTATCTTTTAATTATTTTTTTTTTTAAATTTTCACATTCTTTTATTAAATCGTTTAGAATATTTTAGTTTTTATCTTTTATTTATTTTTTTAAATTTCTTTCAAGTGTTTTTTTTTTTTTTTATTAAAATCGTTTGAATGCTATAGTTTTTATCTTTTAATTATTTTTTTAAATTTTCACATTTTTTTATTAAATCGTTTAGAATACTTTTAGTTTTTATCTTTTATTTATTTTTTTAAATTTCTTTCAAGTGTTTTTTTTTTTTTTTATTAAAATCGTTTGAATGCTATAGTTTTTATCTTTTAATTATTTTTTTTTTTTAAATTTTCACATTTTTTTATTAAATCGTTTAGAATACTTTAGTTTTTATCTTTTATTTATTTTTTTAAATTTCTTTCAAGTGTTTTTTTTTTTTTTATTAAAATCGTTTGGAATGCTATAGTTTTTATCTTTTAATTATTTTTTTAAATTTTCACATTTTTTTATTAAATCGTTTAGAATACTTTAGTTTTTATCTTTTATTTATTTTTTTAAATTTCTTTCAAGTGTTTTTTTTTTTTTTTTATTAAAATCGTTTGAATGCTATAGTTTTTATCTTTTAATTATTTTTTTTTAAATTTTCACATTTTTTTATTAAATCGTTTAGAATACTTTTTTTTTTTGTTTTTATCTTTTATTTATTTTTTTAAATTTCTTTCAAGTGTTTTTTTTTTTTTTTTTATTAAAATCGTTTGAATGCTATAGTTTTTATCTTTTAATTATTTTTTAAATTTTCACATTTTTTTTATTAAATCGTTTAGAATACTTTTAGTTTTTATCTTTTATTTATTTTTTTTAATTTCTTTCAAGTGTTTTTTTTTTATTAAAATCGTTTGGAATGCTATAGTTTTTATCTTTTAATTATTTTTTTTTAAATTTTCACATTCTTTTTATTAAATCGTTTAGAATACTTTAGTTTTTATCTTTTATTTATTTTTTTTAATTTCTTTCAAGTGTTTTTTTTTTTATTAAAATCGTTTGGAATGCTATAGTTTTTATCTTTTAATTATTTTTTTTTAAATTTTCACATTTTTTTTATTAAATCGTTTAGAATACTTTAGTTTTTATCTTTTATTTATTTTTTAAATTTCTTTCAAGTGTTTTTTTTTTTTTTTTTTATTAAAATCGTTTGGAATGCTATAGTTTTTATCTTTTAATTATTTTTTTAAATTTTCACATTTTTTATTAAATCGTTTAGAATACTTTAGTTTTTATCTTTTATTTATTTTTTAAATTTCTTTTAAATTTTTTTTTTTTTTTTATTAAAATCGTTTGGAATGCTATAGTTTTTATCTTTTAATTATTTTTTTTTAAATTTTCACATTCTTTTTATTAAATCGTTTAGAATACTTTAGTTTTTATCTTTTATTTATTTTTTTAAATTTCTTTCAAGTGTTTTTTTTTTTTTTTTATTAAAATCGTTTGGAATGCTATAGTTTTTATCTTTTATTTTTTTTAATTTCTTTCACGCGGGTTTTTATTAAATCTTTTGGAATCATATAGTATTTATATATTATTTAATCTGTTTTCTTTTGTTAGTTTTGAACAATAACTGATGAACATAATTTATTGCCTGGATATTATTTATTGATATTTTTCTTTGCTTGTTTAAGGGCGATTTTATGAATTTTGTTCTTGCATTAAAATCTAAATTTTATGGGTAACCTGTATATCGGCCCATCTGATTAAATTTTTTAAGAGATTCGTTATTGTAAAGTATTGGGTTCACTTTTTGTAATTCTCAAGAGCAAAAGTGACGAGTTGCATGAATTAAATTATCAATGTTTTTATTATTTTTGCTTACATGTTGATACAAACAGTTTTTTGTTTATTTTAATATATTATATAGCAGTTATTACGTCTATTTTGTTCAGCGCAACATTAAAATGGAAAATGTTTTTGGCAGTAAATATTGTAGAGATAAAAAAAATATTGCTCAGATATGTGGTCTGCATCAAGGCTCGTATGTTATTGAACACATTGATATAAGAAACATAGAACGAAATACTTTTCCCATATTCGACTGATTTTTTATTAAACTGTTCTTTTTTTATTTACTGTAACTGGACCTTGTTTGCTCTTTATATATTTACTTTTTTCATTATTTTATTTTTAACAAAAAAAAATTTCGAAAATAATATCTAGTAATATCAACAAATGAATTTCATTCTTTTAAAAAGCAAAATGCAGCTTGTCTGCATTTTTTTTCGAATCGATACAAAATTCAAGTTGTTTTTCCTTAAAATTTACGATATTAAATCAATAAAAAGTACTTTAAATACAATTTAACTTCAAAATTGCAGAAGGGGGACTGATCGGATGGAGCAGCTGTGAAATTGTCAATGAAACGGGAGACTGCAATTTCAAAGCCTGGGTGTTGTTGAAATAGATTTATGTGTCAAACTGTGAGAAAGTGTTTGAGGTGAAGGAGAAAAATGTGCCCCAATTTCCGAGCGTTAGCACAGTAATTAATTTCATTCCATTTCAGCGTTCATAAATCATGCCCAAACCCGTTATGACTCGACCTCAGTCGCTTTGAACTCCTCTATTCAGCGTCGAAAGGAAGAATATACGGATTTCGAGACATTTTTTGATTTATTTGCTTAAAAGTATTTTTGAAAGGTAATTTTTATCACTATGAATATTTTTTTTTCAAAGAAACTGTTGCTGGTCTAATAAATTGAATTGATAAATTAGTCAATAAATTGAGTACTAAATAATGATAGATTGTGGTACTGGATAACATTTTGTCTTTACTTTGTGGGATTATGTCATATTTAATCGAACTGTTGTTATTTATGTAGAAATCTTTTAGACAGCAATTTGTTCTTACATTTTTCTTCAACTTTTACATAAAGTTGTATAACATAAGTGTGTAACTTTTGAATAACGCAAGCATTTCAACTTAAAAAAAAAGCATTCTAACTTCTGGCGCTCGGTACCTAAGGTTTCTTGTTCTAGTCTCGGTGGGACCAGGGATATTTTTAGTGGTTCGGAATCCACTTTAAACAGTAGGTCCCGGTCTAATAGGATCGCAGAGCTTTGTGAGGGTTGTGTTACTCGCGTCCGTAGCATATCTTCAAGCTACACGTGCACACTGGGTAGGGCTAAATGAGTAACAGCCCTTGGTTATGGCATAAAAGTTAACTGTCCCTGTATTGCCAGCTGCATTAAAAAAATAGCATTCTGAAATGGTCTGTTACAATTTAGACGGCAATCGAAGTGCATGCACTTCTGTTTTCCAGTTTTCGAGGAAGCAGAATTTCCGCTCGGTCTTGTGTTGGGTTTGGTCAGGCAACAAAAAATGTACGCCCTCCCAAAATAAAAATAAATATATAAAACCAAGAGACTCCGGGGAAGATAATGGGATTTGTTTATCCAGCTATAACATCTAGGCGTGGATGAAGGTTTGGTCAAATGTTTCAAATCTGGACGCGGCTTAAGGAGCAGTGAAAAATGTATGCCGTCGAACCTTTATTAAACCTTTTTATAGCGAAGCATGAAAGCTGATATTCAACTCACCTCGATTATACATTTCACTTGTATTTCAGTACATTATTGTACATGTGTTTGTGTTCACGCGCACTTAAGGTCTAACATATAAAGTTACAAGACCACGTACTGAAACACAAGAGTAAAAAAACGGATTTCTATGGTGACATTTGACGTAATATTACGTAATTGTCGCAAATACAATATAATTCATATTCTTAAATTTTTCATCATATGATCTCTTTTTTTTATAATGGTGTTACACTTATATGAGATTTAATTTCCTTATAACTTTTTAGAGAATTGATGGTTTTAAAAGCAAACTAGAAATCTAAAATGACATCGAAACTCTCGTTGTTCTATATTTTATAGCGTATATTTGAGGAAGTTTTTATAGTTTATGTAAAGCACTCTTTTAGGAAGTAATTTTTGCTGTAAAATAATGCAAATGTGATAAGACAAATGATTTTTATATTTGTTTTTTTTTTTTATATCCATGCCTAAAATAATTTCTACTTCAATTATGTGTTGATACCAACAGGCTTGCACATTTTAATATGTTATATCTGATTTACCGGGCTTGATGGCCGAGTATCTGGCGCTCGATGCCACAGGTCTTGCAAGAGGCAAGGCAAAATTTTGACCCCTTCACAGCAACAGAAATAGCATTACGCCTAGTGAAAAACCCCATCAAAAGTCAGCGTCACGCAACCAAGTGAGACTTCTACCTACGGGTGCCCCATCACAACAGAACTAACCCCCCTTTTCTCTATTTCCATGACACACTGGTTCATGGACTTGGTCTAGATGTTGCTGCCGACTAAGTGGGATAAGAAACAACACGTCTGATTTGTTCAGCGTGATTTTAAAATGGAACATAGTTTTGGTAATACATATAGTATTGTAGAAATAAAAAGCAATTTACAAAAATAGGATCCATGCATTCAAACTTATGCAATAACAAATGATTTGATATTCTTGTCTGTAAAAAGCAGAAAATAGTATACATTAAATAAAACATTTCTTTTCTAAATTAAAAGATATAAGGATATATAATGAAGCTAGAAAAGCAACACCGGAGCTGTATATGGGCCACTATTTGCGTATTTCTATATTAGATATTGCGATAATAAACCGAGGTATTTTATATCATTACGAGACATCTGGGTCTCTTGTTTTGAGGCGAACTTTGTCACAATTTCAACAAAGAAGTTTCCTTTGAAACAAAAGCAGAATAATGGGCTAACAAAAGAAAAGTTATGTAATATTCTGTTTGTGTCATTTTTCTTTTATCGCTCTATATTTTTTCCGGGTTCTTATCTAGAAAACCCTGTTTTTAAGTGAAAAATCATGTGAAAGCTGTATTTTCACCATAAATTATCCCCTGAAAGTTCAGAGGTCTAATTTAACGCCTTAAATTTCACGTCATTTATAATTTTTTAATAAAGTTTTGCAAGTTTGATATGCTTGTATCCGTATTTAATACATTCGATAGTTTGTTGGTTATTCCTTTATTTTCAGATGTAATGTTTTGAGGTTTAGTTCGTCGCTCTAGGTTCGTCGTTTGAGGTTTAATTCGCCATCTTGTGCACACTTTAGGCTAAACAGACAGGGACTTACAATTTAAAGCGGATTCTGAACCACTAACAAAACATCCATGCCACCACCAGGATTCGAAACCTGAAACCCGTGATACCAAAGGCCAGAGCGCTAGCCACTTGGCCACTAGGCCTCTAATGTTTTGAGGAGATGTCATTTATCTAAAAGAATTCTTTGAAATCGAAGAATTAATTCTTTGTTACCCACTGACACCTCCTCGTGGTGCACCTGGAAACGAGGTATTCCTCTGGCTAAACCAGTGGTAGGACCACTTTAAAATCTATATTACTTGTGGGATGTCGGAACCTGGTCCGACCGATTTTCCATCTAAAGGGAAAGCAGAAAATTCTAATAAAAAAACGGATTTCATGCAAAGATAGAAAGACATACAAACGGAACTGTTAAAACTTATTTTATTTTATTATTAAATTATATTTATTTGAGGAACAACATTCAGAAATTATTGACAATTAACGCGGAACAATATGCAGTTGTGAGTACAATGGTTGGGAGACTTCTCAAAATACAGGAAATCAAGGTATAAAATTTAGAAATCGTTAAAACTACCAAAGAAAAACTTCAAGATAAAAAAAACTAGAAGCCGTACCAAAATTAGTAAACATGTAGTAGCTATACGTACTAGCAAAGATCTTAACACCGCCCAAACTAGAGATTTTCTGATAAAAAACATAGATATTGATATTAAAGCCCCTATAAAAAGTATAAAACCCATTTAGAATAGAGGAATTTTATTACAAATGGATTTGGAAGACAGTGTGAAAATAATTAAATCCACCTTGGAGGATAACAAAATTAAAAGAATATCTTCTTTAAAAGTTACAATCCCCCCAAAAAGGCACCCACATATCATCATTTATAATGTATCTTTTGACAAAGAAGCAACTAAAGTATATCGATTAGACAAAATATCCATTAGAATTCCTCCATTCTAATTCTTCCATTTCAGAATTATCGGATGACGCTTGCTACACTTTTGTTGTTGTTGTTTCTTATCCCACTTGGCTGGCCAGCCCCCGAGCCCATACGTACTCATGATTGAAGGGGAAGGAAGCAGCTTCTGTTGTGAGGGAGCACCCGTAGGTAGAAGTCTGACTTTGGCTCCGTGACGCTCTTACAGTCATAGGAGATCGGGACCTACAGCTTAAAGTGGATTCCGGACCACTACAAACATCCATGGCACCGCCAGGATTCGAACCCGAAACCTGTGGCACCGAGCGCCAGAGCGCTAGACACTCGGCCATTCAGGTCCCAAATTTGTGAATGCCAACGGCACGTGGTGTTCCCAGGTGGTCACCCACCCAAGTACTGACCTCGCCCAATGATGCTTGACTTCGGTGATCTAACGAGAACCGGTATATTCAGCATGGTATGGCCATTGGCGGTCACTTTTAAATTTGAAATGAAAACCCAAACAGGATTTAATTATGTGTACTCCATCGACCCTAAATCTTTTGAGAAAATTATGAGTACAAAAAAAAAAAATCAAACTTGAATGGCATGTATGTCACGTTAAAGAGTTTCTAGGACTATTGCAGTTGAAACATTGCAATGGTCCTAGACACTCTTTAACGTGACATACAGCCAAATTCTCCAAAACAATATAAAAAATGTGGCGTTGATCACAAAAAGCAGGAGTATAAAAGAGAAAAATATAAGTACGTAGGATTACAATAGAAAATTCAATCTTGTCCTTCACATAAATCATTAAATCACTGTCAAAAATTGTCATCTATCTTACTTTTTACTTTTTGCAGAATCATCTTAAAAAATTATATTTAAATAATGTACTTTGAAATGCAGCGCGTTCAATGATCGCAACTTCTTCCCAGTTGTAGCTGTGTCCTTGGTGACACCACAATTCCCTTCCAACCAATTTAAATAATTCAGTTTTTCTTAGCAAAATTTATCAAACAAAATTATATCATGATGTTTGTTGGAATTGCGAAACTTCATATCGTATCTATTGTACTTCTATTTTTGCTGAATCATCTTAAAATATGATCTTTACATAAAACTCTGAAATTTGGCGCATTGACTGATCACAACTTCTTGTTGCTGTCATTGTATCCTTGGTGCCACCGCAATTCATTTTAAATCTTCAGAGATATTTTGTCTCTGTAAAACTTACCAGACTAAATTACATTTTATTGGAGTTTAGAGGCTTTGTATCATATCTGTATCACTTTTAACTTTTGCAGAAACATCTTAAAAGATGATCGTTACATAATGTACTTTGAAATTCAGCACTTTCAATGATCGCAATTTCTTCTGGTTGCTATTGTGTCCCTGAGGCCACCGCAATTCCTTTTCAATCTTCGGAAAATATTTTTTCATAGCAAACACTTACCGTATTAAATTATATTATGATGTTTGCTGAAGTTGCGAAGCTTCGTATCATATCTGTTTTATATTTTACTTTTGCAGAAACATTTAAAAAAAAAAACTTTTACATAATGCAGTTTGAATTTCAGAGAGTTCAATGATCGCAACTCCTCGCGGTTGTCACTGTGTCTCTGGTGCCACCACAATTTAATTTCAATCTTCAGTGATATTTTGTCTAAGCAAAATTTACCTAATTAAATTATATTATGGTGTTTATTAAAGTTGCGAAGCTTCGTATCGTATCTGTTTATTTTTTTACTTTTACAGAATCATCTGAAAAGATCAGCGTTACATGATGTACTTTGAAATTCGTAGAGTTTAATGATCGCAACTTCTTGCGGTTGTCACTGTGTCTCTAATGCCACCGTAATTCACTTTCAATCTTCGGAGATTTATTCCGGAGACAGACTCCGCAACTTATTCCGGTTGTCACTGAGTCCTTGGTGCCAGCGCAATTCAGTTTCAATCTTGGGAGATATTTTTTCACAGCAAAACTTACCAAACTAAATTACATCATAATGTTTGTTGGAGTTGTGAAGCTTCGTATCATATCTGTCTTACTTTTTATTTTTGCAGAATCATTCTAAAATATGATCTTTAGATAATGTATTTTGTAATTCAGCGCATTCACTGATCGCAACTTCTTTTGATTGTCACTCTGGTGCCACCACAATTCACTTTCAATCCTTAATTTTTCATTGCACAATCTACCAAATTAAATTAGTTCATGATGTTTGTTGGAATTGCGAAGCTTCGTTATCATATCTGTCTTACTTTTTACTTTTGCAGAATCATCTTAAAAGATTATCTTTACACAATAGTTACTTTCAAATTCGGCGGTTTGGTCTTCTTGCGGTTATGCCACCTGGTCCCTGGTGCCACCTGCAATCCGATTTCTATCATTGGTTTGGTTTGTCGCTCTGCGATCATTTTGTGCACCCTTTGGGTTAATTAGACCGGGACCTACAGTTCAAAGTGGATTCCGATCCACTTACAAACATCCATGCCATCGCTAGGATTCGAACCTGTGGTACCAAAGGCCAGAGCGCTAGCCAATTGGCCATTGAACCGATTCTATCGTTGGAGATATTTTTACGGCAAAACTTACTAAATTATATTAGATTATGATATTTATTGAGGCTGCGCAGGTTATTGAAGATATAAACTGCCTAATGATCAATTGGCTAGCTCTCTGGCGTTTGGTACCTCAGAATTCTAGTTCTGGCAGTGGCATGGATGTTTTATGGGATTCGGTATCCACGTTAAACTATAGATCCCGGTCTAATTAGCCTAAAGTGTGCAAAAACATGACCGTAGAATGGCAAACCAAGCTAAGCCTACCCAGGTAGCGGCCTAATGGCCAATTGACTAGTTCTCTGACCTTTGGTATTGCAGGGTTCTAATTCTGGCTCTGGCATGGATGTTTGTGAATGGTGTGGAATTCACGTTAAACTGTTGATCCCGGTCTAATTACCCTAAAAGTGTGCACAAAAATGACAGTATAGTGACAAACCAATCCAAACCATACTGAAAAAATAAAAATTATCTCTTGTTGTATGACTTTGCTGCAAAAAGAAAAACAATTTTTTAATCTCGACTGTTATTCCGTTTAGAAAATCATCGCACTTGTTACAGGGTGCCCTGGTTTTTTCCCCTCTCTCACAAAAGGCAAGTTAAACCGCATTCAAATCCAAAGTATACCACAGTGCGCCAAATCAACAGGGATTCGGTTTGTCACATTTCAAAGTTCATTGTTCATTCGAACGAAAAAACTCCTTTTTTTTCCCGCCCATTTTCCTACTCCAAATTAGAGGGAAAACATACTTTGTCTCGCATGAATGACAGAGATGCGGCTGGCGATTCAGGCAAAAAAAAAAGTATTTTATTTTTATCTCGGTGTTATCTGATGTGAAACACGTCGATGTATTTTGAGATTAGAGCGACGCTTTTTTAAATCGACATGGTTTTGAAAAACTTCTTTTTACTGGTTAGAAAATCTCAGCGTTTGTAGAAGGTGGACAGATTGTTAAATTTGAGATATCGCTCGGGTTTTCCTTTGGCATGGCGAAGTGGTTACAGTATCAGGTAGGAAATATTTCTTCATTGTTTGAGAGAAAAATGTTGATGTGAAATTTTATATCAGAATTTTGCTCATTGTATTCGTATTATCTAAGTGTTTGGGAAAATTATTTATCAAACTTGCAAACTCTTTTAATGATAGGGGGCGTTTTATTATTTTGATTAAGATTTTTTTTTCCAAATTGTTATCTTATGGTTTTTCATTAATTATTTTAGTGGCTAGCGCTCTGGCTCTCGGTACCACAGGTTACGGGTTCGAGTCCCGCCGGTGCCATGGATGTTTGTAGTGGTTCGGAATCCAATTTAAACCGTAGGTCCCGGTCTAACACGATCGTAGATCGTAGAGCGTTGTGGAGAGTGACATATTAAAAAATAAGGAAAAAACTAACTGTTCATATATATAGTGAATAGGGGATTATAGTCCTTGTTGCTTCACATCCCCTTATACCACATCAATTCATCAAACTTAATTTTTTTAGGACAGTTAATAAATTAATTTTCTTAGGATAGTCAATAAATTAATTTTCTTAGGATAGTTAATAAATTAATTTTATGTTTTTAATATTAATTTAATTAATGAATGATTGTTATTGAGTGCAAAAGGAATTTTCCCGCAATATTTATATCATGACCATTTATTTTATTTATTTATAATTTATTTTATTTTTATTTATTTATTTAGTTTTATTTATTTATTTTATTTATTTTTCATTATTTGTTTATTTATTTATTTTCTCAAAACAGAACATGTATTAATTTTAGGTAACAGTACGTGTATGAATTGAGGCCTGATGGCAGAGTGACTAGCGCTCTGGTGCTCGGTGCCACAGGTTTCGGGTTCGAGACCCGGCTGTGCCATAGATGTTTGTAGTGCTTCGGAATCCACTTTAAACCGTAAGTCTCAGTCTATTACGGCTGTAGAGCATTGAGCGTATGGCTGACAACCCTACCCCTTAAAAAAGAAAAACATCTCGAAATCTGCCAGTAGGCAAACGGCCTTGGCCCATCATGGGGCTGTTGCGCCACTGATGATGGTGACATATATGAATTAAAAATTGTTTACTTCTTCATCTTTTTTATGTGTTGCATGAAAAGAACATGAAGGAACACTTGAAAGATAAAAATAAAAATATGTGGTCTCATATTTTCTGAAGAACAAATTAGCTTAAGTAATTCTTCTTCTTCTTCATTGGCGCAACGGCCCAATGGTTACCCAAGGCCGTCAGCCTATTGGCAGATTTTGGAACAGGAAGTGTTTTCTTTTTACAGGGTAGGGTTGTCAGTCCTACGCTCTACAGTCATATTAGACCAGGACATACAGTTTAAAGTGGATTCCGAAGATCTACAAATATCCATGGCACTGAGCTCCAGAGAGCTAGTCACTCGGACATCAAACTCCCGCTTTAATAATTATGGTGTTGATTTCAAATAGGAATAAAATTATTGGCAATATTTCTTAACATTTACTTTTGTAATTAACGTTGCCTTAACAACTGTGTTTTTTCAACTCGTCCGCGAGATATTCATAATAGAAACTCCCTTTCCACGGGAGACAAAATACATTCAATAACTATAAGGAAGTTTATATGATTCAAACATTCGGTGTTAGAACAAGTCTATCCAACGATATTTGTTGATGCATTTCCCAATGTTGTATTCAGTCATTTTTTACAGTGTAATACATTAAAAATAAGTTAATTCTCATAAAATTTTCCTGTTTATTGGTTAACAATATAAGATAGGCATCTAGGTCTTCTGATGAGATAATTAATATCTAGACATCTAGGTATTCTGATGAGATAATAATATAAATCTAGGTCTTCTGATGAGATAAAATGTAGGCATCTAGATTTTCTGATGAGATGATAATAATGAATGTAGGAATTTAGGTCTTCTGATGAGATAATGCATAATGTAGGCATCTAGGTATTCTGATGAGATAATTAATATCTAGACATCTAGGTATTCTGATGAGATAATAATATAAATCTAGGTCTTCTGATGAGATAAAATGTAGGCATCTAGATCTTCTGATGAGATGATAGGTCTTCTGATGAGATAATGCATAATGTAGGCATCTAGGTATTCTGATGAGATAATAATATAAATCTAGGTCTTCTGATGAGATAAAATGTGTTTATCTTCTGAGATGAATAATATGAATATTCCTAGGCATCCTGCAATGTAGGCACCTAATAAAAAAAAATTCTTATGAATAGTCATCGAGTCATTCCGAATGTAAAATATTTTCTAATGTACTAATAATCAGTTAATTAATGTTTCATTGCACATATATTGATATGAAATTTTTTAAGCAATAATGATAAATGGCAATGTATAAAAATTTTCTTCACTTCATCAGTCAGTGTACTAAAATTGTGACATGCAGTTTCTGAATTATTTATATATATTTATTTATATATATATAAATATATCGCATTTATTCTTATTGCTTATTTATTTTATCTCTTATATATGCTTCTGGCAAATTGCCTGTTCAAAATACACTTCCCTTATTAAACTATAAAAATTATATTGCATTGCGTTTGTTTGTTTATTTCTTTGCGTGTGAAATCATTTTTGAAGATTTCTAATCCTTTCTGCGAGCTATTTTTAAGTTTTGACATAGTTTTGATTTAATTTTCGAAGGCAGAAATTGAAAATAATAATAATAATCTCTCATGTGTTCTTTGAACGCGTCTTAATACGGCCACGAAATCCCCACGACTCGTTACGATGAGGAACGAATTACCGAGCTGCTGATTTTTCCTTGCGGCGATCATCTCTGTCTACTTTCTCGGAGTTCAACTCTTAATCAGTTCATTCCTCTTCGAGTTCTGACCTTAAAAGAAAATGATACGCTCAACACGAGTGTGACGATGATTCGTTATGCCGAGAGCACAACAACTTGATTTGCATTTCACTTGAAGACGCTTTCGTATTTGTTAATCTCAATTAACTAATAATGTAGTAGGATATTCATGAAAATTGTAATATGACGCTATTGTCAAATATCACTCCTTTGACAGTTAAATAATTAATGGCAGATTCAGCGTTTTCCAGGGTCATCTCAGAAAGCCTTTTTACTAGACATTCACTTTTTCGCTTACTTAGTCGGGAAAAAATATTTAAACTGGCATCTAATGAGTTCTCCCCCTCCTCAGTGAAGCAAAATTAAGGACTTTCTGAACCACGGATTTATCATTATCAGCTTTCGGTTCTTATTTGTTTGGCGAGTTCCAAGCAGTTTTAGCTTGCAAATGATACGCTTTTCCAATAAGCTGTCCACCAGGCCATCCCGGTGCCTAAACATCATAATATAAAAAATATTCAGTGTCGTCTTAACCTTAGCATTAATGTATAGGTTATATTGGTAAGAATACCTGAACATATTTACAGAATGAGATAGCAATGCAAGATATGTCAAATATTGACCACTCTTACAATTACCCGCACATATGACAAAAACATGTAGGGAAACATTTAAAAATGATTTCAGCGTCTCAATTATATATATTTATATTCGGATGCTATACACTGAAGTGACAAAAGTCATGGGATACGTCTTAATATCGTGTCGGTCCTCCTTTCGCCCGGCGAAGTGCAGCAACTCGACGTGGCATGGACTCAACAAGTCGTTGGAAGTCTTCTGCAGGAATATTGAGCCATGCTGTCTCGATAGACGTCCATAATTGTGAAAGCGTGGATGGTGCAGGATTTTGGGCACGAGCAGACCTCTCGATGATGTCCCATAAGTGCTCGATGGGATTCATATCGGGCGATCTAGGTGGCCAGATCATTCGTTGGAATTGTCCAGAATGTTCTTCAAACCAATCGCGAACAGTTGTGGCCCGGTGACATGGCGCATTGTCATCCATAAAAATCCCATCGTTGTTTGGGTACATGAAATCCATGAATGGCTGCAAGTGATCTCCAAGTAGCTGAACATAAGCATTTCCAGTCAATGTTCGGTCCAGTCGCACCAGAGGACCAAGTCCATGCCATGAAAAAACAGCCCACACCATTACGGAGCCACCACCAGCTTGAACAGTGCCTTGCTGACAGTTTGGGTTCATGGTTTCGTGGGGTCTGCGCCACACTCAAACCCTACCATCAGCTCTTACCAACTGAAATCGTGACTCATCGGACCAGGCCACGGTTTTCCATTCATCTAGGGACCAACCGATATGCTCACGTGCCCACGAGAGTCGCTGCAAGCGATGTCGTTCTGTCAGTAAAGGCACTCGAGTCGGTCTTCTGCTGGAATAGCCCAAGAAAGCCAAATTTCTCCGCACAGTTCTAACAGACAAGTCCCTTGTACGTCCCACATTGATTTATGCGGTTATTTGACGCAGTGTTGCTTGTCTGTTAGAATTTACGACTCTTTGCAGACGTCGCCGGTCTCGGTCGTTAAGTGCAGGCGGTCGACCACTGCGCTGTCCATGGTGGGATGTTATGCCTGAAATTTCATACTCTCGGCACACTCTTGACACAGTGGATCTAGGAATGTTGAATTCCCTAACGATTTGGCATGACCCATGCGTCTAGCTCCAACTAACATTCCGCGTTCAAAGTCTGTTAATTCCCGTCGTGTGGTCATCATCACGTCAAAACCTCTTCACATGAATAACTTGAACAGAAATGAAAGCTCTGCGAAAGCACTGCGCATTTATACCTGTTCTACGCGATGCTACTGCCATCTGAAAATTTGCATATTGCTATCCCATGACTTTTGTCACTTCAGTATATATATATATATCCGAATATAAATTTTGCCTATTTGAAAGACTTTCTAAGCTTTGAAAAATCAAATGTATGGGTTATTCGACTTTGGTGGTCGGGTAAGCACTCCTCACGTCGGAAACTCGACGAACTGTCCATCAGACTGTTTTAGTCCCAATAACAAGGGATTGTTAGGAATTAAACTGTACTTCAATCGTTTTCAGTGTCATTATTATTTCTCTTTTACATTCGTTATTTATTTTTTGCATTCATTATTGTACATAATTATTCCTCTTTTAAGGACATCAAAGCGATTGTTGTTTCTAGTAGGTTCGTGATGTGTCCATTACGTCGTATAACACAGAAACACGTTCCAAAAGCGTTGTATCTCGCCAGTTTATTTTTATTCTGAAATTATTTCGTTCTATACCTCCGCAATTTAACTTTTGATTGATTGAAGTTCTTAAATTTCATATATTCTCTTATTTTAAAAAAAAAAAAATTTCTTTATTTTGCGCATTAGTGCAGTAGCATTTTTCCCACGGGTAGAGTTGTAAAAAGAAAATGTTTACTCCAGTGGAAAGTGAGGGTAGCTGCCCCCACCCTCTCTTGACAGATTTTCTTAAAGGGAAGTTTTGGGAGAAGAGAGAGAGAGTTCTGCGTCGAGTTGACAAAGAGTGTTGTTTTTCTTTTTTCCTCTGAAGTGACTGAACAGGTCGGGGTTTTCCGTCTGTTTTCAAAGTGAGCCCCTTGTGATTTTGTGCATCACGCCGTGTGATAATTAAGGTCTGCCGCAGACCAGGTGAAATAAATTCGTCGTAGACTTGAGAACTCTGAAAATATCCGACCTTGGAGTGAATTAATATACAGAGATCTATGTAGAGAGAAAGGGTAAATAGAGATCTGTATATATGTATATATCTATGTAGATATATATAGATATAGATATAATAATGTATATAAATAAAAATTAAAGTGTCCCCATGATCCTGGGTTCTTGAAACCGTTATAGATCTAGTATAGGTCGAGACGTTACAGTGCTTATTCGTTGTGAAATTAAATAAACTAAATAAAAGCATTATAACAGTCTATTGGCCTGTTGATTTTTTCGATGTAAAAAAAGATGATCCACTGAAATGAAAATGGCATTCACATTTTTTTCAAATGATTTTTCATAAAAGATTGAAAAAACATAAATGTTCAAGAATCAAAATGTTTGGTGACAGCATTTTGTTTAAAATAAAAATATTGTCTACTGCCTTTATGTTTTATTTTTATTTTCATTTACTATTATTTCTTTTTTCTTTTTTTTTCAATTTCTCTTTTCAAATGTCAGCTATTCTTTTGGAACCAAAGATGGCTTTTCGTGCTTCTCAAAGATAAAAATTCTTATTTTGCAATTCAAAAACGTTGTACTAAAATTTATAAGTGTAAAATAAATAGCATTGTCAATTATAAAAAGAATAATCGTCAATAAATTCTTTTACATAGGAAATTCAAATACTGCATATATTCAAAATACTTCAAAATAATATAATATTTCAATAATAATAATATTTCATTAATAATAACATTTCAATAATAATAACATTGCAAAATTTCAAAATATTTTGCTGTTTAAAAATGTTGAATTAAGACTTTAAATTGTAAAATAAGTAGCATTGTCAATTATAAAAAGAAAAATCGTCAATAAATTATTTTCCAAATTTCAAATGAGGAATTCAGGAATTTCAAATGAGCACTTAAAAAATGTCATTAATATTTCCCAATGAGAAACTTAATAATAAAAGAAAAGAAACCTGATGTAGAAATAAATTTTAAAATCTTGAATACAGGTATGGTAAAAATAAATAAAAAAATAATCAAGATCTACTATTTGAAAAAGTCGTAAAAAAAATGTTCAACAACTTTTGCCGATCCATGTAAATGAAAATGTTGTAGAACCATATATGAAAATAAATGAATATTCATTGTTTCTTTCGGTGAATCATGGGTTATTTAAATGAACAGCATCAAGAAATGAAAAAAAATAATAAAAGATGCATTAACCTGATTCCCTCAATACAAAGATTCAGGAAGTTCTGCTGAGTGTCGTTTCTCTTTCAATGGTAAATCAAAAATGAATAAGTGTAAAAAAATATTCTAATCATTCCATTATACTACGAGGAAAATATTTACGTCCTATATTTGCAAAATAAATTAAGTCTATTTTCCCAACAATTTTCAAGGAATAAAACGGCACCAAGACAAAGGCACCAGTCCTACTTCGAAATCTTGTTGCTGCATTTCTTGGGAAAATTATGACAGATACAGGTTTTACATTTTACCTTTGCAAAATCCACTGAGATTTCACCTATAGATTATTATCCTCTTTGGCTACTGAAAAGAACGTTTTCCAAGTGAAAACCACAGTGATGAATGAGAAAAAGAATAAAATGCAATATTTCTGGAAATGTTAAGAAATGTCCTTGTTCAAATCACAATACAGATTTCATCCAGAAGATTGAATGGTTAAATTAGTAATATGTGAATGTTAAACGTTCATTAAATAACCACAAAATAAATAAATGGAAATAGGAATAAAATAAATAAATGGAATAGTTTCTAGTGAAAACCACAATAATGGATGTACTCTGAGAAATAGTTAAAGAAGAATAAAATGCAATATCGCTGGAAATTTTAAGGAATGCCCTTGTGGAAATCACAAAACAGCTTTCATCCAGAAGATTGAACATTTAAATTATTAATATTTATATATTAAACATTCATTAAATGAAAAGAAAAAAAGGTGCATTAACCTCGTTCCCTCAATAATAAGATTCAGGAAATTCCGTTGAGTGTCGTTTCTCCTTCAATGGTAAATCAAAAATGAATAAGTGTAGAAAAAATATTCTAATCAATCCATTATACTACGAGGAAAATGTTTACGTCCTACATTTACAAAATAATTTAAGTCTATTGTCCCAACGACTTTAAAAGAACGGCATCAAAACAAAGGCACCAGTCCTACTTCGAAATCATGTTGCTGTATTTCTTGGGAAAATTATGACAGATGCAGGTTTTTCAAAATTTTTTGCAAAATCCACTGAAATTTCACCTATAGATTATTATGCCTCTTTGGCTACTGAAAAGAACGTTTTCCAAGTGAAAACCACAGTGATGAATGAGAAGAAGAATAAAATGCAATATTTCTGGAAATGTTATGGAATGTCCTTGTTCAAATCACAATAAGATTTCATCCAGAAGATTGAATGGTTAAATTAAGAATATGTGAATGTTAAACGTTGATTAACTAACGCAAAATAAATAAATGGAGATAAATTTTTTTCTAGTTAAAGGTACAGTAATGGATGAACTCTGGAAAATAGTTAAAGAAGAATAAAATGCAATATCGCAGGAAATTTTAAGGAATGCCCTTGTGGAAATCAAAAAACTGCTTTTATCCAGAAGTGTGAACAGTTAAATTGTAAATATTTAAATGTTAAACGTTCATTAAATGAAAAAAAAAAGATGCATTAACCTGGTTCTCTCAATACAAAGATTCAGGAAGTTCTGTTGATTGTCGTTTCTCCTTCAATGGTAAATCAAAAGTGAATAAATGTAGAAAAAAAATATTCTAATCAATCCATTATACTACGAGGAAAATATTTACGTCCTATATTTACAAAAAAAGGTTTATTGCCCCCAAAGACTCAAAGAATAAAAAGGTACCTAGATAAAGGCACCAGTCCTACTTCGAAATCTTTTGCAGTATTTCTTGGGAAAATTATGACAGATACAGGTCTCACATTTGACCTTTTCTTGCAAAATCCACTAAAATTTCACTAAAAAATTTTTTCAATAGATTATTATGCTTTTTTGACTACTGAAGAATTTTTTCTGTTGAAAACCACAATGATGGATGGGCTCTGGAAAGTAGTTAAAGAAGAATGAAATGCAATATCTCTAGAAAATTTAAATGGCCTTGTGGAAATCACACTACAGATTTCATCCATAAGATTGAACAATTAAATTATAAATATTTAAATGTTAAACGTTCATTAAATAACCACAAAATAAATAAATACAAATATTTTTTCTGGTGAAAACCATAGTGACGAATGGACTCTAGAGAGTAGTTAAAGAAGAATGAAATGCGATATCTCTGGAAATTTTAAGGAATGCCCTTGTGGAAATCACAATACAGATTTAGTCCAAAGGATGGGACAGTTAAATTATAAATATTTAAATGTTAAACTTTCATTAAATGAAAAGAAAAAAAGACGCATTAGCCTGATTCCCTGAATACAAAGTTTCTGGAAGTTCTGTTGATTGTCGTTTCTTCTTCAATGGTAAATCAGAAACGAATAAATGTAGAAAAAAAATATTATAATCGATCCATTCTACTACGAGGAAAAAGTTTTCGTCCTATATTTATAAAATAAAGTAGGTTTATTTTCCCAGCGACTTTCAAAGTATAAAACGGCACCAAGACAAAGGCACCAAATCCTACTTCGAAATCTTATTACTGCATTTCTTGGGGAAATTATGACAGATACGGATTTACATTTTACCTTTTCTTGCAAAATCCACTGAAGTTTCACTTATAGATTATTATTATTATTATTATTATTATTATTTTTTTTTTTTTGGCTACTGAAGAATTTTTTCTGGTTAAAACCACAATGATGAATGATCTCTGGAAAGTAGTTAAAGGAGAATGAAATGCAATACATCTGAAAATATTAAGGAATGTCCTTGTAGAAATTACAATGCAGAGTTCATCCAGAAGACTGAACATTTATATTATAAATATTTAAATGATAAACGTTAATTAAATAACAACAAAATTAATAAATGGAAATCATTTTTTCTGGTAAAAACCACAGTGATGGATGGGAAGTAGTTAAAGAAGAATGAAATGCAATATCGCTTGAAAATTTTAAGGAATGCTGTTTAAGAAATCACAATACAGATTTCATCCAGAAGAGTGAACATTTAAATTATAAATATTTAAATGCTGAACGTTCATTAAATAATCACAAAATAAATAAATGGAAATCATTTTTTCTAATGAAAACCACAGTGATGAATGGACTCTAGAAAGTAGTTAAAGAAGAATGAAATGCGATATCTCTGGAAATTTTAAGGAATGGCCTTGTGGAAATCACAATACAGATTTTATCCAGAAGAGTGAACATTTAAATTATAAATACTTACGTGTTAAATGCTTATTAAATGAAAATAAAAAAAGATGCATTAACCTGGTTCCTTCAATACAAAGATTCAGGAAGTGCTGTTGATTGTCGTTTCTCCTTTAATGGTAAATCAAAAGTGAATAAGTGTAAAAAAAGTTATTCTAATGAATCCATTCATTATAGTACGAGGAAAATATGCACGTCCTATATTTGCAAAATAAATTAATTTTATTATCCCAACCACTTTTAAAGAATAAAACGGCACCAGTCCCACTTCGTAATCTTGTTGCAGCATTTCTTGGGAAAAATATGACAAATGCAGGTTTTACATTTTACCTTTTCTTGCAAAAACCACTGAAATTTCTCCTATAGGTTATTACGCTTTTTTGGCTACCAAAAAGAACATTTTTCATGGGAAAAGCACAGTGATGGATGGAAAGTACTTAAAGAAGAATGAAATTCAATATCTCTGGAAATTTCAAGGAATGCCCTTGTAGAAATCACAATACAGATTTCCTCCAGAAGATTGAACAGTTAAATTATAAATATTTATAAGTTAAACTTTCATTAAATGACCTCAAATCTTTTTGAATATATGTTGACAACCTTCTGAATTATCTCGTGTGAAGTTGACTTTCTTTGTATTCTTAAAAAATGAAAAAATGGCGACTATTGATGTATGAACTGTAGAAACGTATATCAAGTCACTGTTGCTAACATTCTGAACACTATGTCATTATTAGAAAATCTTTTCTTTCTGGCCCTCTAGCGGAAAAAATGAGCGTATTTCTCGTCTATTCTCAAATCATCACGTTTAAACTACACAATTGAATGCGTGCATGACACATGACATTGTACCCATTATTTGATTGATTTATGCTCATTGCGTGAACAATTGTTCATACACGCTTAGCTTACTTTTCTTTCTTTTCTTTTCGTTTTCTTTACTTTTTTCTTTCCAATGAAAGAAGTGTGTAAATTCTGGATAATCAGAAACATGAAGATGTGGTCTTCGTATAGTAATCTTCTAAGTACAGTTCATTCTTACAAATATGTGTAATAAAATCTTTTACAAGATTTATGAAGAACAAAATCGAGCATTGTGTTTGAATATCTATTTTATCTTTCCTCGCCGCTTATGAAAACATTTTAGATGTTGAATTGACGATACTTTAGGTCAGGGGTCTCCAAACTACGGCCCGTGGGTCAAATCCGGCCCACCAGTGTCATCAATCCGGCCCGCGACAGCGAATAGCTTATTGTTTCTGTAATAAGTTGGATAAAAAAACGGAATGATAATAACTCGGTTTTATTGACTTGCTAGGTAAAGCTTAATCACAAGCATAATATGCTGAAAATTTAACTTAAGCACAACAACTAACAAATAATTGAAATGAATCCCACTCACACTATAAACTAGTGAACCTCCCGCGGTTACCCTCGGTAGTTATGTTGGGGTAAAGAGTATCGCATATGTATGTATATAGATATTTGGAATGTATATATCCTGAATGAAACATATGATTTTTATCCAGAAAATCCTCCAGGGACGGAAAAGCTAAATTAACGGGAATGAAACCGCGGGGTATCCACTTGCAAAAAAAAAAAAAAATACTAATGAGATTTATGTAATTGTGATTTTTTACTGACAATAGTTTGTAGTTAGCAAGCGCATGCTCACTCAGAGAAATTATAGATAATGGCAGAAAAATTAAAACGGATTTTGCCCGTGGTACTTACTGGAGTAAACAGTATGGCCCTAAGGCTGGAAAGTTTGGAGACCTCTGGTCTATACCAAGGATGGGCAAACACCGGCCCGCCGGAAGGTTCTATCCGGCCCTCGGGTAAAATTTTAATTTGCCGGTCAGAGGCAAATTAAAAAAAATATACATTTATATTATATATCCATCTCTTTTTCTACTTTGATTAAATGTTTTTTTTTTCCCTTTATTTCAAAGGACTGGTAATCTTTTTACTTTCTCAATTTTTGTTGTACAAAACATAAATCGACAGAAATAGCAAGCACACACAGCTTTCAATCGGTAAAGTGTTAAAAGCAAAAGTTCTTTGTTAGTTATAGCTGTAGATTAGCGCCAACAAACGTTATCTTTTTCTCGGGGAGCAGACATATGGGAATCCAATACAGGTGAATTAGACCTCACATGGGGCAGACTGCTCATTTTAAGTGAGGTCAAGATTTCAAGTGAGGTCAGATTTGCAAGTTGAATTAATTGATTTGCAATTAATTGATTCTAACAATCATCTCAAGCAGTTGTTTCTAAATATGCCAAAGTTATAGTCTTACAAATCATCATCGAAATAAATTTCCCAAATTTAATATATCACGCCGAGAAAATCAATGCTATATTTGCTTCATCTTATATATGGGAACAAGTGTTTTCAACTATGAACCTTAGAAAGAATTATTTCAGAAGTAGACAGATAGATGAACATTTAGCCTCGTTCCTTAGAATCAGTACATCTCATTAACATATTTAATTTGCCCGCCAAACTTTTTTTTTTTTCGATTTTTAGCCCTCGGCTGAAAAGGTTTGGTCTATACTTTCAACCAACCCTGGTCTATACTTTCCTTACGATCGAGCCTCATTATATATCTTAAATAATATATGACTTGTTATGATATATTATTATGATTGGTTATATGACTTGTTACTTTTTTAAAAAAATGAAAAAAAAAATTACGATTTTGATGAAAGATTTAAACAGGGAACAGGATAGGGCATTAATTTTAAACAAGTAATATAAAAAAAATTTTAAAGTCAATTCCTACTTTTTTTTCACTCTATTGCAGAAAGTCCTTTATAAATAATTTTCATTTATTTTTTTAAGTTTAACTGGCGCCATCTATTGGTAGATATATGCAACTTAATTTTTTTAAAAATTAAAATTATTTAATTAAATTTAATTAATGAATTAATATTTGGAAAAACTGTAATAGCATCAAGTAAATCTGTAATAGCATCAAGTAATAGCATCAATCCACTGCAAGTTAAAAAAAAATGTATTTGAGCTTGAGTGGAGGAATAAAAAGCATTTTATTAAAGATTGAAAATTTGAACAAGATATATATAGGGAGAGTGTGAGCTAATAGAAGGAACTGAAAAAAAAGAGGGGAGGGAATTACGATTTTGCTGAAAGATTAAAACAGTGAACAGGATAGAACATTAATTTTAAAAAAGGAAATCTTTTTAAAGCAGAAAAATAATTTACTCGATTCTCTGTTATTGAAGGATTGACCTTCATATATTGAAGGATTGAAATATATGAATGTCGAATTCTTGGTCAATAATTTTTTTTTAATTCGAAGGCAGGATAACTTTCTCTATGATATTTAATAACCAAAACATGTTATAACTTATACTTTAAGTCAAGGATACACAGACTTGAAGCCCGTCTATACTTTCCTTGCTGTCGAACCTCATTATAAGATCTATTTATATTTTAAATAAATATATGACTTGTTATGATATATGATTATGATGGGTTATATGACTTGTTACTTTTTTTTAAAAAGGACGAAAAATTATGGTTTTGCGGAAAACGAAAACGGAGAACAGGATAGGACGTTTAAAAAAAGGGAAAATATTTTAAAACAGAAAAATGTTGTTTTTCTAATACAGCTGGCAATGCAGAGGCAGTTAATCTTTATGCCATAAGGAAGGGCTGTACCGCTGTTACTCATTTAGCACTACCCAGGGGGCAAGTGTAGCTTAAAGATATGCTACAGACGCGAGTAACACTACGCCCACAATGCTCTAAGATCCTATAAGACGTGGACCTACAGATTTAAAGTGGATTCTGAACCACTACAAACATCTATGAATCGCCAAGACTCGAACCCGAAACGTATGGTACCGAACGCCAGAGCGCGAGCCACTCGGCCATTAGATCCCAAAACAAGAAAATAATTTACTCAGTTTTATATTATTACATTATTGATTGAAATATATGAAGATCGAGTTCATTGTCTATAATTTTTTTTTTAATTTGAAGTCAGCAGGGCTATCTCTATGATATTTAACATCCAAAACAGGTTATAACTTAATATTGTACTCCATAAAGTAGATGGGGTAAATAATGCATGTTTGCTAAATAATTACATGATGTTGCTAAATAATGCATTAAAATGCGCGAAAAACATTTACTCGATTACTATTGCATTTGGTGACTACAAACATTAAACCAAATACTAAAAACAATTATTACGTAAATATAATATAAGACATCTAATCCTTTTACTTTACATCTTAGAATATTTATTTTTTTATTATTATTATTTATAAAGAAATGAAATATATCTAGGTTAGATAATTTTCGACCAATTTGCGTGCGCGGGCGGTGGCCTTTGATATTCACATGTCTGCTATGGGTGAACAAAGATGTCCGACACATCAGAGAAACATAAAAATTGTCACAATAGTTGGCATTATTTGAAATGCCATAATTATTTTACTAAAATCAATCCCCTTTTAAGTGAAACTTTGTTTTATTAATTATAAAGGTGTAAAAATTTATTTTTTTAAAAATAATATTTTTTTAAATAATGTAGTGTGCAGGTTAGGCAACCAGATTGTATCTGGGTGTAGTTCGGTTGAGATACTTGAGGCACAGGTTGGAGAACTCACAACTTTATTTACACGAGCACAAACACCACACACATACAATATTTAACACATTTAAATATTGATAATTATAGATTCGCGGAAGGGCTCCACTTCTAAGCCGAAACTCGGTTATGCTCAAGGTGCGCGAAATATACTTCCTCTCCGGGTGAAAGTCTGTAGGCCACTTAATGAACCGGATGCGCTAAATATATTTCCTCTTAGGGTGAGGCAGACTGATGGCCAATTGGCTATCGATTTGGCCTTTGGTATCACAAGCTTCAGGTTTGAATCCTGACGGTGGTATAGATGTTTGTTAGTGGTTCAGAATTCACGTTAAACTGTAGGTCTCAGTCTAATTAGCACAAAATGACCGTAGAAAGACAAACCAAACCAAACAAATCTCGGAATGAGAGATTATAAACTAAACGTTTCTCACCGGAAACGCAAGTTGCTCTATACTTTCTCTGGTGAGAGTCTTGAAGCCGACGGGTCATTTCTTCTAAACGCCACAAAGGGGTGCTCTTGTCAGTGTGTAGGAAGAAGGACGGTTACAGTAATAATAATTTTAATTGATAATTTTTTTTTTTTTTAAAAGGCATATATTTGAAAGGATTTTTTAAATGAAAGATGTTTTTAAAACATTAAGGACGTTTTAATTAACCAATGACATTTTTTGTATACACATTTTTATTGCAATAGGTTATGCAAATTTTAGTTTCATTAAATTGTTGATTGAAATATATAATTTTTGTCACTATTAAAAGGAAATAAGTACTTTTTAAAAATAATGTAATACTAAGATCTAAGTTAAAACTTGTATTTTACGTTTTTTCATAATCTCTGAGTTCTTGATATAAAAAACAAATATTGTTATAATTTTGAAGTCAGAATTCATCTAAAATCATTTTTAATTTTTATATCAATTCGTTTTGTATTACTGAAAATATTTATTAAAACTCTTTTCATTGGTGAGGGAGAAATTCCAAATCTAAAAATGTTTCGTGTTTCAATTTAGACCGAAATTTCCTGTTTTAAATGTAAACACTTTTTAAAACATTTCTGTATTATAGTAAAATATTAAATGTTTATTTCTTTTTTAATCTAAGCTTGTAAATACATATTTGATCCTAAAAACAAAATTTTTTGTTTAATCTTTTAATTTCACATGTCATAAAAAGTATTAGTTTTTATTGTACATAGGGATCAAACTTATGTATACTATGAAAAAAAAATTTTTTCTATAGCAAGTTTTTTTTATGTGCATATTACATTGGAAATATTTCAGAAATAGTAAGATTTTATATTATAATCATTTTCTTTAATTTCATTTAAATTTTTCTAAGAAAAGTTAGAAAAATCTTAATCATAACTATTAATTGATAATATTTAATAATAACTATAACTCATAATCATATTATTAAATCTTAAACTATTAATTAATAGTTAGAGAATCTTAAACTATTTCATGATCCACGAAATACAGAAAAACCGACATGGCAAGAATTTTTTTAAATCTTTAGTGGGCGGGGGCGCTTTAATTAAGGGTCTGAGTTCAAATCTGCTACATTCAGAATCTAGAAGATCCCGTGGTTATCATGGCATCTTGTGTAAAGCGTCTCTCATCTACAGTTAGGCTTGCGTAGTGGGAGTTTTCTATGTTTTCTCCCATAAATCATGCAGTTATCTCTGAAAAGTCCTCTCGGAAGGCAGAAATTCCCTTCATCTTCTGTCGATGGATTATTTTTGATATATATACACTCAAGAGCCAAAACATTAGGACCACCTGTCAATAACGAGTTGGCCCACCTTTGGCGCGCAACACAGCTTCAACCCCGCCTTGGCATGGATTAATACCACCGCTTAATACCAGTTAAATACCACTTCCACCTGATCACGTGCCTTCCACGTCATCCAGGCGAGTTCATTGCAAAATGTAGGTGTGGTCATAATGTTTTGGCTCTTGAGTGTATATGAGGCGCACTAATGTACAACAATAACGGAAATTTTTTTAAAAAGTTGGAAAAAAACAGAAGCATTTTTAAACACAGTAGAAAGAAGAAAAAATAACGTCGTCACAGATTTGTTTTAATTAAAAAAAGAGGAGCTTAAACATCATGTTTCAATGTAGTTTAAATATTTAAACTCGTTTACATGTAGATGAAACTCTTGATATCTGTAAAATAAGCTATTAAAAATTATCACATGGTTTGAAATGATTTTATTTTAATGCAAATCATAAAACTGTATTGTACTTTAAATATTATAAATTATTAGATATATAAATAATTTTTGTAATTAGCTCCAATAAAACATTTTTTTATTAATTTGATAAAATCAAACTCGTCAAAATTAGATATTGAAATGAGTACAACAAATTGGGCAAATGCAATTTGTTCAACTTCCCTTAGTGTGTCTAGAAAAACATTTAAAAATAAAAACTTTCTTCATTGATGCATAGAAATGCGCAAGTTTATTTGCGTCAACTTGCATCTGTAAACAAGCTTTTACCGTGGTGAATATTGACAAATTGAAAAATAACAGCTGCTTTTCAACTCGTCGAATACAAAAATCAAACGAACTGCAAAACAAACGTTAAATCATTTCAATGTGAAGTAATTTAACATTCAACATTGAATTAATTTTAATTCATTTAAATTTCTATTTGCGGTACTTACGTATTAACGGTACCTTGGCGACAGACTTGGCGGTTTTTAAGTATCGCCAATCTTTTATTATTTGGAATAAAAATTTATTTTGAAAGCGTTTTGATTTTAAATGAAGTGTTTCATATATATTTTATTATTTGGAACAAAAATGTTAAGTGTAGATTTTCGCCAAATCTGTAGCTGGCGCGTGTGCTCTTTATTGGCGCAACTGTCGCCAAGGTACCGTTAATACGTAAGTACCCCATTTGCTTTTCAATATACTAACAATATAACTTAGCTTTGATCGATTTGTTTAAAAATAATATATAAATTTAAATGATTTTTAATGAAATAAAATATTAATTGATAATTTCAAAATTAAATTTTAATTAAAAAATTAAAAACATTTAGTTTAAGATTTCAATATCGCTAATGAAAAACTAGAAGTCTTGGAAAAAACTTTTTCCAAGTATTGATTTAAGTATTACTTAATATTTCTTGGAAGTAAAGCATTTGTAAATGTCGATTATCATTTTTGTAAAAATGTAATTCAATTTTATATAAATTTTTTTTAAACCTTATATTCTACTTCAGAATATTTGAATTAAAAAATATAAACATAAAAAAAACCAAATTGTTTGTTATCAAGAATTAAAGGCGATATTGTTATACAAATAAATTGTTATTAAATATTAATATTTCCTAAATAATATAAATATATTGCTACTATATAATATACTAATATATAATTAAATATTAATATATTTATATTTTAATATTAAAAATTTATTATTAATTTTTTTTAAAGTATTATAAGAATTTCATGCTTTGTGAATCGGTGTAGGTGAACGGAGTACCTTGGTCGCAAAGCGACCAAACCTCCTAGTTGCAACATAAAAATATTGTCAGTCGGCTCAAGGCCCATAGTAAATGTAAAACACATTGCATAATTTTAAAGTAAAAATAAAAACTTAGAACTTGGAAACTTGGGTTGTTTGAGTTGCTAGGCCATTAATGAAGACCTGCAATTTATCTACCTTGTTATCAGCGTTTCTAATTTGTTGGAGAAGTTCTCCAGAGTTTTTTAATTCCGAGAAAATGAATACAAATTCTTTCATAAGTAGCAAAGCATTTTGGATAAAGGGGGCTTGATCCGCGATGCTCCGTAAGTGAGTCAATTGATTTTGGGAGAAGTCATTGTTGATGGTGGCAGTAGTTTCATGCTTTTTTATGAAGATATAATATATTGTTATCCGATAATAGCATATGCGAGTCCAGTCTGGGGCTCTACAGCCAAAAGCAATTTTATTATTTTAGAACGGCTTGAAAACAAGGTTATCCGCATGATTGTTGATGCCCCATGGTATTTTAGAAACGCCGAAATTAAATATGCACTTTCCATGCCTAGCTTTAGGGAATATGTGGCTAAAATTGCAAAAAACTTTTATTCATCACTCAATAGATCTAGTAACTCTGTCATCCAAGCATTAAATCAATTTGAATATGATATTTCTCTGCACTCGTCTCGTAAAAGACCTAGATGTGTTATAAACATCAATCAGTAGACTGCATTTCTTCTCTTGCATTTTTCTATGGTCCTGGTAACTTCAGGTTAAGTTCGCGCTCCGCGTATATTTTTGTTTGTTCTTTTAAATACTCCTGCGTGGGTGCTATGTTGTGCTTCGGCTTTAGGTTCTCTCCGGTCTTTTTCTCTTTTTTTTTTTTAGTAGTTGTGCTTTGTATTTTCTTGTATATGTTTTCTTTTATATTTTCGCTTTTTCTATATATTGTGCAAATTGTTTTTCGTTATCAATGGGCAGTGACCGACTACCACTGTTTAATTATTTCTTGCTAATAGGAGGTTTGGTCGCTTCGCGACCAAGGAACTCCGATGAATCGTACCGATTCAATATATTGTTATAATACATTAAAGTTACAGTTATTTTAAATCAAAAATGAGCTAACGAGAAATCGATGTCTGTTTTCGGTTACAATCCAGATTTAAAAAAAATAATAATAATAATTAAAATCAAAGAAAAAAAATTTGACTTCTGAGTGTTTTAGTTTTTAAATTTAAAAAAAAATATAAGCAGTCAAATTAATCTCTTTTATATAAAGTGAGATTTCTTTATAACATATAACATACTTTTATTGTAAATCCTTTGTACCTATAAAATTATGAGTATTGCTTTGATGAGTCGGGGTTGTCGTGTCTCTAACGACTTTCAACGTTTCTTATTGCTTATTATTTTTTTCACGAGCTATACTTATCGATTTATTTAAATATATTTATGGCTTCTTTTATATAATATTTATTTAAATTTCTTTATCGTTTTAATGATCATATAATTCCATAATTAAATAATGTAAAATTATTCTGCAAAAATGGTTTGGTGAAAGCAAAAACAATTTTATTTCAAAATAAAAATGAGAATTTTAAAGAAAAGAAAATCATTTGGAATTCTGTTGTTTAAGAATGCTGTTATGCGTTTAGTTCTTACATTAAATTCTAAATTTTATTGGTAGCCTTTTTTATCGAGCCAACTAATTATATTTTTATATGAATATTTTTATTATTGCATTTACTTCCAGAAGTAAATATAACTCTGTAAAAACGCTTTTCTTTCTTTTTTTGCCATACTTTCAGTAAAGTACAATGAATTCACGTTCTGTTATTTAGACAAATCCGTGCATCTGAAACATATGGCACTTTACTTGTTGAACAAAGCTACTTTCGGTAACCGATTTTTCCTGCAATGACAATTTTCGGCAGAGATGCCATTCCCATCTTCTTATTTGGCTGGAAGAGTCTGCTGCAATTGGCGCTTTATCGCCAACTACGGCTAGGTTTGTTTGTTAAATTTTTTTTTTTTTTTTACTTTTGTTGATTAAATGGTACGTTCCGTGACGAACTATCGTGACAAGCACGGACTTACCGGTGGCACGGCTTGGCAGAAGCATGTAAAGGGGAAAAAATAAAATTTCACAGAACTAATCAATGTTTAACCTCAAAATCTATTTTGTTTTCGTTGTATGCAGTTTACTGAATGCGAAAGCAATAGCAGGAAATTTTGGAAGTGGAGTTTCCTTTTATATGAAAAAACAGTCTTAATTGTATATTTTTGTTTAATTAATCGTTTCAAAAAGAATATATATATTTATTTTGTTTGTTTTTATTTTTTTAATTAAGTTTAATAAAAATTTACCATGGATAAGAAGGGTAAATTTCGAGTCGAACAGGTAAGAATTTTCCTGCAGTTAAATTTCAATTTTATTTTTAAAACGAGCAATGATTATAAAACGTACATATGAAAAGTTTGTGACAATAAACTTTAGGCGGATAAAATGTAAATCAAAGCTTTTTATGTCTATCTTACTTAATTTATTATTTTTTTTTTAAATCCCACTTTAAAATTTTATATCATATTGTTTTATAGAAGACTTTAAATTATCAAGAAATCAGGATAGATTTGAAGGAACTCATGAAAAAAATCTACGTTAAATTCTAGAAAATTTTTTATTGAATATAATTAAACACAAAGGCAAACATTTCTTTACTATTTAATTGCAGAGATCCATTACATATTAGATATTTTACAATTGTATAAAAATAAGCAATATCAATAGAGAACGGTTTAATTTGCATTATCAGTACAGAACGGAGTTTTTTTATTCATCATAAAACTATGCACAAAATTAGGTTGAAAATAATTATTTTTATTGAAATAATGCGTTAAATAATTTTAAAAAGTTGCATTTTTTACTTTAAAAATGTTTATATTTCAGTCCAAAATAATTAAAGCAATATTAAAATATCGCTAAACCATTTACATAATAGCTAGTTCAATGGTAAATTCAAAATTTGAATATCTTGAGGATGCGTATTCCTTGATAAAACTATCCTCAGGATATTAAATTAATTTCTTTCGGATTTTTAACCATTTCATTTCGATTTTACTACTTTCTGTTGCTACAGATTTTCTCGACACCATGCTTCACACTATGTAGTTATATATTTAATGTTCTTTCCTATTCTGCGTTTTAATGCATTTTTCTACAAATAAGCAGGTATATTTTGATAAGTCCAATTTTAAAATAGAATGTATTTTTGACAATCCCATAAAATAAGTTAAAAATAAATGAAACAAGTATTATTGTCTAGATAGTAAAGAATCATACTTTAGTTTACGAAAGAAATAAAATTTAAAAAATATATTAAATAAATTTTTATTTATTTTCCATTCAACTGAGTTCTAAGTTTCCTTTATACACTAAAAAAAAAAAAAACCTTAACATTTCGAAGTGTGGATTATAGGCCGCTATATATAATCCCTGGACTTTTTTTTTCCTCGTCAGTTTCATAAAAATCAATTTTATAAAGCCGCATTCTAAAAATACTTTTTCCAACAAGAATTTACCAAACTTTGTAAGAGAGGAAAATAAATATATTTAAAATTATAAATAAATATAGAGAGAGAGGTAAATAAATAGGTAATAAATATGGATGGTGGGAGGGAGCCGCACTTTTACAAAAGTGGACAAATTGCGATCAGCATCATACCTCGATGTATGTTAAGCGGCGTTGAGACGCTAGTGCCAGACAATAATAAACTGGTTTGTCTCAGTGTGGACAGAACCCTCGCAGTGAATTAACTGTCTCAGTCCCGCTCCAATCAGTGTCGGTTTTTTTCCCGCACATCAAGGATTTTCGCGTGAACGCCATTTTCGACCACCTGTCACTCATAGCGAGATATAAAGTGGCTTGTTTCTCGTGGACAGACGGAGGAACTCGGAGCGAGAACGACTTGCTTGTCTCGTTCTCTAGTCTGGACGCCACTTTAGAGGATGAAAAAGTCTGGAAAGAATCTATACATTAGAATTTTAGAAAACGCTTTACTGAAGGCCAATAATAATAAATTGGTTACCACAATTTATTATTATTGGCCTTCAGTAATCAAAATTTTCTTCTCTGTAGCAAATATGAAGATTAGAAATCAGTTTCTTTATTGTTAAATACATCTCTTTTATCCGGTTGCAGTACGCTAAGCAGCCTGATGGACAATTAGCTAACGCTCTAGCCTTTGATACCACAGGTTTCAGGTTCGAATCCTGGCGGTGGCAGGGATGTTTGTTAGTGGTTCGGAATGAACGTTAAACTGTAGGTTCCGGTCTAATTAGCCCAAAGTGTGCACAAAATGACCGTAGAGCGATAAACCAAACCAAATACCTGAATCTGAATCTTTTTGAATCCAAATCTCTGAATCAAATCACTGAATCTCGTGTTTGTAGGAATCATATCTAAAAAAAAAAAAAAGAGAGAGAGAAATCTACGCAAACAACGAACAAATGCTATTTCCACTTAAAAAAAATATCTGTTGTTGCTCTTTCTTATCCCACTTGATTGACAGCAACATCTAGACCAAGTCTATGAAACTGCAATAAAAAAAATTCGTATGGGTTCAGGTTAGAATAGCCTCATTGTAACCCATGCATGTCGTAAAAGACGACTAAAATGGGGTATATTCGGGCTTCTCCCTTTGTGAGCCCCATGTCTTTGTTGCCTCAAGGTCAAGGACAAAAAGAAGCTACATTTTTTAACCCTTTTAAAAAATCTTTAATCATGCTAATTGCTCAACTTGTGACCCAGCAATGAGCAAGAGAGCTTAGATTCAAATTTGATGGTGGCGAGTGTTGCAGTCGCTAATTTTAGAAACGAGAAGACTCGGTGGCGATTGCGAAAGTGTTTTGCTTCTGCAGGCAAGGAAGGAAGGGGAGTTTTCTTTAATATGACACATAAAGGCAATTCAATTACCTTTGAAATCCCTCTTGAAAAAAATCGCATGTCGTAAAAGGCAACTAAAATGGGTACCAGTGCCCAGGGTTATAACCGAGTGGAGTAAGTCAGACTTCTCCTTTTGGGTGCCCCATGTCTTTGTGCCGCAAGGTCAAAAACTAAAAGAGCTGTATTTTTTTTTTTAAACCTTTTAAAAAAATCTTGGTTATTGCCCTATTTGTGACCCTGCCATGAGAAGGAAAGATTCAAATTTCATGGCAACTACTTTTATAAACGAGAAGACTCGTGGACGATTGTGAAAGTGTTTTGCATCTGCAGTCGGGAAAGAGGGTGAGGAGTTTTCTTTAATATGGCACACAAATACAGTGCAATTACCTTTAAAATCCTACTCATTTTTTTTTCATTGATGGACGGATTATGTCGTTCATAAATTAAACACGAGTTTCTCAATGAAAAGGAAAAATAATATTGATAATGATAATCTCCTTTTGTACCTTCTTCTAGGTGAACTTTATACAGTGCGCTCATGCATTTCATTGCCGTTGGTTGGAATATTTTATCACTCTCTTAAAAGTCGTAAAAATTTCAGGTTTATCGCATGCTTCGTTTGTGGTGCTGCAATTTTATCGCCCATAATAAGTTAAGCAATGATGCGTTAAGTTGAACAAAATGATCATATAAAGCCAGAGAACCATACACTTGAAATTCTTCTTTACGCCATACTGTTTTCGGAAAGTCCACAAAATTAATGAAAATCTTAACTGTCATATTTCCTGAACGTTCATCAATTAATTATACGTATTTTTATCCATGAAATTATGGGTATTGTTTTGGGAGCTGGGTTTTTCGTTTCTTTGATCCCTTTTTTTCGTGTCTTTGATCCATTTCCGTTTCCTTGAACATTTTTTCCGTGTCCTTGATCAGCTTCTCTCTTCCTTGACCACTTTAAACTCTCTTTTTTTTTCCACGAATTCTTCTTATTTGTTTATTTAAATTTCTTTCACGAGCTTTTTTTTAGGCATAATATTTATTAACATTTCTTTCACGTTCTAATAATTAAATAATTAAATAATATAAAATTGTTTTAAAAGATCGTTTCTGGTGAAAGCAAAGACATTGTTATTTGAAAGTGAAATTAAAAAAAAAAAAATATTGCAAAATGCATTTATTGGTTTTATGGTCTATAAAAATGTATAAATATACAACTAATTTAAACTTAAATATACAACAATCCAGTATATTGTTAAAATGACCTTGATACAAACGAGAAAAAAAGGAAAAACATTTTCATCAGATGTACGACTTTTTAGTTTCATTGGACTTCATTTGAAGGGGAAAAAAATATTGGTGCTGCCTATAAAATGTGATAATTCAATAAGAAAATTTGTTCAGAAAAAAATAGTAAGTAAATAATGTAGATTCCTTCAATAAATAAATAATAAACATTCTAAAGTAACCATCCTGTCAAACATAAACAAAATGTCGTCCTAAAATAATCTTTGATTCCTTTTCTGCATAGATATATTTTTTCTTTAGTTATTAAGGGCACCAATAAATATATTTTAGAAAATAAAAAAAAAGTAGATCATTATTTTAATGAACTAAAAGTTTCATTTATTTTAGAATTATAATAACACCAATATTAAGAAAGAAAAAAAAAATTAGGATTTGAAGTTGGGCTCCATTTATAGTAACTTTGGATATACAATTTATTAGGCATATTTAAAAAAATTAAATAAAATAAGCTTTAAAAAAATAATTTCGTTCTTTAAATAATTGTTTTCTCACGTTTTAGTTCGTTATCCCTTGCTCACTCTTTACTCCATCAGGTTATTCGGAAACCCGCCTTGGCGCACCCTTTTGGCGAGAATCGGGAGGTTACCCTGCCCTCGTTATTTGTTGCTTCCCCATCCTCCCGAGAGGCGGTGCGGAGTAGTGATGTAATCCAGCTGTCACAGTGGGAAGACGTTTGCACCTGAGATGTAAAACAGCATCCCAAATAAATAAATAAAAAAACCCTCTTCAACTATTCCAAGGCCACTGGTCAGTTTTGGCGGGAAGGAGGAGATGACGGCCAACAACGCTAAATTGAACCCGCGAGAAACGCCGACGCAGAATAGCAATGCGGCCCTGCAGCCCCAACAAGAGTCTTTGGTATGGATCATCATCAATGTGTTGTTTACATGATCGAACTACTGTGCACCCCCATCTCTGTGAAGATTTATGCGACACATAAAAAAAGCCGGCAGTTTATTTTAATTGTCTGCAAATTTGCATATATGTCGTGTTTAGTACGGTTTTGTGGGATAAGAAACGTAGAATGCAATGTTTGTTAAGTTAAATGAAACTGAAATAGGGAAAGTTTTGACATTTTGCGATCGTCTGACTTACTCCATCGGTAACGGAGTGACGTTCCTTTAAAATGTGATTGGCGAGATTTTCGTTGCGGTTTCGTTTTTTGTTTATGTCAAACTAAGTTCGATAATGGTTTCACTCGTACTAATTTTGTATTACTAATATTAAAAATTTATTTATATCTATATATTTATATTAATTTATATATTTTTTTCAAATAAATAAGGTTAAAATTTTATATTTTATTATTTAAAAATTTAAAGCAAATTTTTCAACAAATTAATTGTGTATTATATTAGCATATAATTTAAAAACAAAATTACGAGATCAGGAAAATCTAAATCAATTTACTTTCTGTACTATATTATTGATCCCAACTGTACTAAATTAATTATGAATAAATAGAAAGTGTCAAAACATATATAATAGTATTTTAAAATTTTGTCAAATAGGGAAAAAATGCAGAAATGTACAGATCAAATAAATATTATTAATCAATATAAGAGTAATAAATATTAATTGTAATTAATGTTTTTCCATGTCATAATTTCTTAGTGTTATGTAAAAAGTAGTAAACATTTTAGTTGATTAATAATGTATTTATAAGTTTCCATAACAAAATTATTTCAAATTAATAATTAAATTTTGATGTTTAAAAAATTTATGGTCAAGTTTGAAAAAGACTTAATCAACTCTTATAACTTTTTTTTTAAATTTAAATAAATTATAATTAGTTACTCTTTACCTCAAACATCAGAAATGTCCTGCCTGATGATTTACAATATTCTAATTCCAAATCTATAGTGCTCTTTTAATTCATAGTTTCATCAATAATTGTCATGTAATTGGTACTTGATACAACTTTTAATTCTTATAAACTGTTTGAATTAAAAACAAGTTGCATGTACTTTTTCTATCTTGTGCGATTTTACTGAATATTTTTAATTTATTGTTCATAAAAGAAAATAAGCTTCAATTGTTGATATTCTGATGAATGTAAAATATTTTATTGCGATGCATACAAAAGAAACCCGAAATATAAATATTGGATCAATACAAAAGATCATTAATTAATATGACTTTTTTTAAATTTTAAGGACTATTTCTATGTAATAAATTGAATGAAAATAATGATAATATTTTTCTGATCAACAATTCTATGTCTTAAAGCTTTTTATTTCTAAACGATTTACTAAATTTTTGCTAATTAATTAAATGCTAATTTTTTAGATTATATTAATTATTTATTTTGACAATAATTTGTATACATGAAAATTGTTTCTCTTTAATGCTTACTAAATAGTCTAGATGTAGTGAACATAACACCGTTTAGATACACACTTTACTAAAAATAAATTTTCAGGAACTTGCTGCTTCTGGGCCTGATCAAAAAAACTGGCGGGGCATTGGAATAGCTCTCTTGGTGATAGTTGTAGTGTGTGCTCTCATAGTAGCAGCTATAGTTCTACTTACTCCAGGTATGTACAAATTCCAAAAGTAGATATTTATTAATTAAATACTTAGGTGTATTTATTTATTGACATTCATTTGTTAGATTATTTGGTGACACTATTTTCTATTAAACTGAAAACTACCAACTTTTATGGTTTTGTTGTTTAATACATGGATTTTGTATGTATTATAGGTTGTATTAATTATGAATAAATCAAAAGTGTCAAAACATATATATATCAGTATTTTAAAATTTTGTCAGATATGAAGAGAATGCAGAAATGTACAAGTCAAACAAATATTATTAATCAATATAAGAGTAATAAATATTAAATGTAATTAATATTTTCCTATGTTGTAGTTCTGTAGTGTTATGCAAAAAATAGTAAACATTTTAGTTGATTAATAATGTATATTAAGTTTTTATTCTATTAATGATCAATAAGATTGCATTATTTTTTGCATAATTTACAAATAAATAATAAAATACATAATGAATATAAAACTAGAGTTAAATTTTTTCAGTCTGAATACTGTTAATTGAAGATTTTTAAACTCTCACAAAATGTATTAGTACAAATATAATGGATTTAGACCATTTTTTTAAAAAAGAGATGAAAAAAAATATAATAACATCATATACCCGCGGCGCCCCCCCGATCAACAGATCTAGTGGCTCAACAAAATGTAATACAATTTTTGACTTCTGTTATGTATGCTAAACATAAAGAGAAGTTTCAGAAATGTAAGAAAGAAAAATTTTTAAATGCTCTTTTTTGGATGGTGATTCATAAAATATTTTAATTTTTAAAATCCTGTAAACGAACATCAATTTGTGCAAAAATCTAATGGGCATTTATGAATGTCTTATGTACCACTAAAAAAGAGGTATAAAGAGAAATTCATTGAGAAACAAATTTTTGTAAGGTTTTTACTGGTAATTTTTAACGTAATCGAATCATGGATTATAATAAATATAATCATTGATTATTAAGTTTAAATTAATACACTTAAGTATGTGCCCTAAAAATGTATACAGTTTTTAGATTTGACATATTGTCTAGTTTGAAATTTAAATTAGCTACAAAATGTAAGGTGGGAATAATTGCTGAAGTATACTTATAAATGGAAAAAAAATAAATAAATGGATAAGGATCCTTAATGAGATTTCAATAAGTATTAAAAAATTTAAATACTTTCTCAACAATTAGAGACATCAACCCTAAGAGTTATTAGTATAATAAAGTTTTTTCCCATTTTTGGGATAACAAAATAATAGTTTAACTAACATAAGAATAAACAATTAATTATTAATGTACACCTATTTATTTTTACTATACATTTTGGTGTTTTGTGTGTAATTATTATATCAAATACATTTATATGGTATTTATTTGACAGATACTTCAAAAACCCCTTTAGGTAAGCAATACTTACGTGGTATAATTTCTTATTAATTGACAACATTTTGTTTTGTCATATACAATACATTTAAATTTATTTTTTTAAACAGTTATTTTGAAGGACCAGGTATTTTCCTCTTTTCATTAAAAGTAAAATATAATTTAACTATTTAAAATAAAATTAACACTTTTTTAATAAATACTTGGAACTCAATAATATCTAAACAAGAGCCAAGAAATGTATTTAAATTTAACTTTTAAACATATTGTTATAAATCTTCATTGAATTAAATGACTATTTTCATATCAAAAAATGAAATATAAAATTATGTAATAGTTTCTTATATCTGTGTACTATTTTATTTTATTTATTTTTAGGAGACAGAGGTTTTAATATAAATAAAAGTAGAATATCTCTAGAAGAAGTTGTTAAGGGTCAATTTAGCTATAGAAGATACAATGGCACTTGGATATCAGGTACCTGAGAATATTTGTAGTCAATAATGTATAATGTGATACTGTAAGATTTAGTTCTGTTCTATGACATTCTTTTTTATTGTATCTTAAAATTTAAATAGGTTAAGAGCTCAATTTTAATATGTTTCTTTTCAAAAAATAAAAAATGATTTAGGAGTGTTTGTTAATGTTTTTGTATTTGCTTAGTTATTTAATACATAAATGATGTTTAATATTATTTTCAAAAAAATATTTAACATTATATAATTCTATCTTATATTTCTAAAATAGTATTTTACTTGTATTAACATAAAATGTGCATTAGATATATTTTGTCTTTTGTAGAATATATAAAATAAACTAAAAACAGATATCCAAATAAAATGACACCACAAAAATATAAAAATTTCTACTAATGGTGTTAAAAAATACCAAAAATGTGGCAACTGCCCTGATGTTAAACTTACTCCTCATCATGTCTTTGACCAGCTGTTGCAGCCGCCATGCATTGTCTGGACCATCCCTAAGAAGAATATCTATACTACGAGCTGGCAAATAGAGCCAATATTATTCAGGGGCACCATGATATTTGATTCACTTGTACTCTTCAGGGGATACGACGACGACAACAACAACAACAATTTAAAAAGACATAAATTTTTTTATTGACTAGTTAGTACATTGAATATTAAATTTTATTTTTTGAATAAATACTATAAATATATATTACATATACGATTGATTACACAAGATTTTTTTTCTTTGTCTGATCGCTATAAAAAGTACAATATGCTTAAAATTATTTGTAATTTGTAAATAATACTATATCAAATAAAAATAAAGAATCTGGAAGATTTGGAAAATGTAAATTTCTATTAATCTTGTGTTTGATTACATATAAATTTCAATCATATCATTTTATGTAGATCATGAGTTTGTTTTCCAAGATGCCTATGGTGCTATTGGAATTTATGATGCTGCAAATAACTCAGAACAAGTTATTATGTCTAATACCACATTTGTAAGTGCTTTCACTGCTATACTTATAAATTATTAGTTAAATTTAAAAAAATTTATGATATTTTTTTATTATAGTTAGATAAATTAAGATTTTTATTCTATTCATAATCTGGTAAAAATGATGTGAAAGTAAAATAAATGAGAAATTCTATTTTTCACTCATAGTTTTCTTGTGTGCACACCTTGTTCTATAGTTCTCTACATTTTTTGGTATTACAGAAATTTCACTTTATTTTAAAAAAAACAACTTTTTATTTTGGTTATAAACATTTTTTAATTTAATTGACAATTTATTTCAGCGTCATTATTTGGTAAATATTTTATTATTTATTTAAATAAATTTATTTACTTATTTACTCTAAAAACTAATAGTCTTTATCTTTTATTATGTTATCTTATCTAAGTTACAATATTACTCTGATAAAATTTTTCATAATAAATTTCCAAATTTTTATTGTTGTTATTATTATTTTCTTAACTCAGAGGCAGTATAGCATATCTCAATATTCCCTCTCTCCTGATCGACAATTTCTTCTTTTATCACATAAGTATGAAAGGGTAAGTAAATTAATAAGATTAATTGTTCAAACATTAGATTTTTAAAATTGATTGAATTTCAATAAAATTTATATATATATATATATTTGTATATTTACAGATTTTTAGGTATACATTTAAAGCAGCCTTTCTATTATATAATATCAGCATCGAGTAAGTAAATTTTGTCAAACTTAATCAATAAATTATAAAGCATTTAAATTAGTTTAATAAAAAAAGTACAATTTCTTGATAAAGAAATCCATTTGGTCTATCTATTCATTCAATCTTTAATTTCTTAAAGTTGTGTAACCTTGAAATATATATGTTCGTAAATGATTACAAATATTAGATATAGATATTCCAGATCAAATGGTACAGAAAATTAAATTATTTGTGCAAAAGTATTTTACTTTAGATGTATTTAACAATACTTTTTCTAAAATTTCAGCAAAACTTTATTTTTTTATTCCTCTAGTTTCTTAACACCGCTTTTCCCCCAAACCCCTGATTTGCTTCTGCAGTATGCTTCATGGGGTCCAACTGGAAATCAACTAGTAATTATCAATTATCATTCATTTTTCATCAATAAATTGAAGTATATTATTAAAATTTTTAATGCTTAATTTTTGATTATATAATTTAAAAAATATTATATAGAGTGTTGAAAAAGAATTTTTGTTATTGTAAAGATTAATGACTTAAATTTGAGATGATTTATTAGAAATTTTATTTCCACTGGGAAAAAAATAATAAAATCAATTTTTTTTTTTCCTTCAATGTTTCTTCAACATAGCCCTGTGTAAGCTCTTTTTGTAACATGGAGAATATCCAGTTTGTAAATCATTTCCTTCCACTTGCCTTTTAACATTCATTGTGTAATAGAGAAGATTACTTGTTTTTACATTATCAATATGAGAAACTGGTGTCTATTAAACATTGAATTTTACATAATCTCATTAAAAGAAATCCAATCAAATAATATATGATCTAAGAGGCAAAGGTAGTGGTCCTCCTCAACCATCTCCAGAAAACACTTATAGAACTTATTCAATAGATAAGAACTTAAATCTTTAATGAATTTTTTTTTCACTGTGAACTATATTTCAATTTGCCATTTTTAACATTATTAATTTTTATTATAATGGAGGTTTTTATCAAATATCCTGCTTATTGCATTATAATTTCATATTAAAAAAAACTGGTCTATTCTAAACTGGAAATTCTGTGTTAAAGGTTTAAAGGAAATAAAACTTTAATGATTACAGGCATCATTTATTAAATGGCTTATATTTTATTTACTCGTCGTAATAATATATTATGTAGTCCTAGTAATTCTGAATAATTATGTAATTTATACAAGTTTTCATTGAACAAAACAATTTATTTTTACGTTAACATGATATAATTATTTCTTTGATGTAAAGTGATTTAAAATTAATAAGTATTTTTAACTTTAATTTACAAAATTCTTATATACTTTCTAGCTATGTTAAACAACTCAAGCAAACTGTATTCATTTGACAATTTCAGCAAATAGATTTTAATAATAAAAATTAAAATAGAAAATTAAATTTATATTAAAAAATATATTTGTTTTTTATTTTAGTTTAATATTAACTATATTAAATAATAATTCTTTTATTAATTAACATTAAAAATTAATGTCAAATTAATTATTTAAAAAATGTATCTTCATACAGTATATAATGTTTCATTAGCAATGTTCCTGGCCAAGAATAAATCATAATTGAAATTATTTATTTTAAAATTTGCTTAATTTCATATGTTTTCAATTATTGATGGTTAAAGTAATAAATATATATATATATATGTGTTTTTCATTTTATATTCTTCAGAATTACTTTATTTACTGAATTTTGAATAGAAATTAAATTATAAATGATATGATAGTCATTTAGTTATTCATAATATTTTATTTATAAAATTTCTGAATTTAATATGATATAATTAATTTATAGGTTTATGTGCTGGATAATGATGTATATTATATGTCTGATGTTACTGCTAAACCTCGCCAATTGACTAAATCGGGCATTGAGGGAATTATTTTTAATGGCATTCCTGATTGGGTCTATGAAGGTAATTGTGAAAACAACTATAATGATTTAAAAATATAGATAATATATTGTTTTTCTATAGCAGTTTAACATTTTATTATCTAATGTTATTGAGAAATATATTTAATTGTGGATCCTGTTTATATTCAGTAAATGCAGTAAACCTCCACATTTAATCTCATATTTACAAACTTTGTTTGTGATCTTAATAAACTGTTGTAAAACAATGGCTCAGGTGAGATGTATGATAATTTAATTAGTTTTTTTCAATTATAGTATTTAATTAAGCACTTTAATTTTCTTCTAAAAGTTACCTAAAATTTTAAGAATTGACAAATAAAATTTAATCATTTGGCTTATATTGTTAATAATAAAACAGACAAGTGGCATTCAGGGATTGCTGCTTATCGTGGATTATGTTATTATTTGAAACTATTTTTTGTCACATAATTAATGCCATCTTTATGATTAATCATTTTTTCTATAAATTTTTTGCCCTGAAATATTATTGTAACTGAATAAATAAGTTTTAATTATATTATTTAAGTTTTTTTGTGAAACTGATTTAGATTCATGAAAATCACTATAAGATAAATGTTATTTTATGGCTTTGTTATTCAGACTGATTGTGCTCCTAATAAATCTGTTTTGTGTTCTTCTGTCTTTTGTAATGTTTTCCCCAAATTTTTCTTTGTTAATAAATAAGAATAATTATCTTTGAAGTTCTTTCTATAAATACATATATATTTAAAAAATTATATAGAGATGCATATTTTTTCGTATTTAAAAATAATAATTTACAATTTTTTATCAGTCAGTTTCTTGTGATACTGTATATTAATAGAATAAAATGATATATTATTTCCATAACAGATGTAAATATTAGCTGTTGCATGTTATGCATCTGAAAGATATAGTGCATGCTTTTTGCTTTTAATGCATTAATGTTTTTCCTGTCTATATTTCTTTTTTATTTTATGAGTATTAAAGGTAAAATACTTTTTTTCCTTTTAGAGGAAATATTAAGCACCAACAATGCTCTTTGGTGGTCAAAAGATGGTAAAAAACTGTGCTTTGCTTCCTTTAATGATACAGAAGTGGACATACTGCAGTATCCTCACTATGGCTCTTACAGTGATGTAAATAATGTTTATCCAGAGCTTATGAATTTAAGATATCCAAAGGTAAAAAAAAAAAAAAAAAATTTTTATATAATTATTTAGTTATTTTCCTTTTTAACGAAATAAAAAAATTTAACTTATTTTTCTTTTCTTAATTTTTGATTTTAGTAATTTATGTAGTTAAAAATTGTTTAATGAAATTAAAATATTATCTTTTTGTTATTATTATAGTTATAATTATTGAAATGTTAATCTGTTTTCAGTCTGGAAAAACAAATCCTAATTTTACCATTTGGGTTGCTGATTTAGCATCTACAAAAGAATTAAGCAAAGTTCAAGCACCAAAAGAATATAAAAATTTGTAAGTTTTGAAGTGGTTTAATAATTTTCATTTATTTATTATTTTTTTTTTTTTTTCTATAATACAACAAAAAAAAATTTTATTAAAGAATAAATATTATTAATCCGCAATATAATTGCTTACTAATTTTTCCATTTTTTTTTAGAAAAAGTGTATTTTAATAACATGTAAAATGAATAACTCAACATTTTCATTTTAATTATCATTTCTTAAAATTAAATTTTTTTGTTCATAAATTGTTTTTAGCATCTGCATGTAATTTCTAAATTCAGACATTATATACTTCATATATGATGTCTGATTTTTTATTTTTATTTTTTATTTATTTTTTTTATTTATTTATTTATTTTTTTTTTTTTTATTTATTTATTATTATTTTTTATTAATAAAAGTACTATACATTAATCCCTGGTGATTCAAAGACATAAAATGATATTTGAGGGCATGTTAAATATTCTATTTTACAAATTTTAAAAGTTTACAACTTTTTTTTAAATATTCTTTCTGTGACCGTGAATTTGTATAATTTTAGATTTTAATAAATATAAATTAAATAATAATTGAAATACAAAGTAATTCTATTATTGTGCTTTTCAAAGTAATTTATTTAGTAAGAATGATAAAATAGTAATTATGAAATATATATTACATTACAATTTCTTTTATATAATTTCAAGTAGTGAAGTGAGAATTATAATGTAAGCAATTTTTCTAATTTATATGTCTACAATTTCTAATATAAGCAATAGAAGTTAATACTTTTATTTGGATATCATATTAGTTAGTTTAATTTTTTATGTAAGTAACTTCAGATTTGTTAAAACTTTTGATTCTAATTTGTGTTTATATTACAAGAATATTTTAACATAAATTTTTGTTTGATACAACTACTGAGTAATGCAATATACTGTTATGTTTTGTTAGGGAATATTACTTTACTGAAGTACAATGGGTTGGAAACAATGCATTGTCTGTTGTATGGCTGAAAAGATCTCAGAATACTACAATTATTAGCCTTTGTCATGAAAACGATAGCTGGATGTGTAAAAAGGTAATGTGAAAAGTTTTATACATAGTAGCTTTGTGCAGAGATAGTATCATAGCTAATAAGTTTCTAATGAAGTATGACTACTGTTAATTAAAAACATTACTTATTTTTTATATTAAATTAAATCGTAATATTAACAAAAAGTTAAGTTATGAGTATTCCATAAGTGATTATAAAAATATATAGTAAATTGCCTACCCTCTGATAAATTATCACTCTCATTTTTCATGCGTGTCTTTTTAAACCAAAATTCTGTATAAATTTAAATTTCTACTGGGAAATTGTTAAGTGGCAAAATTTAATTGATCTAGTACAAATTGTTTATTAATTAAATTATTGTTGAATTTGAATTGAAATTGTTTATTGATTTAATTGATCTAGTACTAATTGTTGTCTAGTACTAGTGACTAATTGTTTCTTTTTTAGCTTACTTGCTATCTTGACATTAATATTAAAAGTAATTTTCATATCTGCATGATGAAAATGCTAAAACCAAGTCTTTAACAATTTAATTCGCTACATAAATATGAGATATAAAAAATAATAATATTGCCATTAATTCGAATATGTTTTATAAATTGAATTAGAAAATATTAACAAAAACCCTGTTTAAAAATATAGCAGGCAATTTATACAAATTTTCTATACAGTGCATGAACTTTCAGTTGATTTTGTGGTTGTACAGATGATTACAAAATTTTACAAACTAAAAATATGCCAAATAATAAAAAAAACTTCAGTATTTTATCATGGAAAAAGATCAAAATCTTGTAGAATACTATTAGCAGATAGATTAACTTTAGTGACATTGATATCTACCACTATTGACCACATTATCCTCCCAATGTAGAACTTGGAGAATATCTGTAGAAGTTTTTTCAGACATGTATTATTTGGAAAGGAGCTAATACCATTTAATTACAAAATGCCACATTTATAATAAAGATTTAATTTGGTTTACACAATTTTAATAGATCTAAAATTTCATTTACATGAAAAACTGTAATTTTATTCTTCCACAATTCAAATATGCTAATCATTTAATTTGAGTAACTTTTATATTTATTTAATAAATTTCATAATTGTAGTTTTTGTTTCTTTAAAAATGGTTGTACTGAAATTATAATGTAGTGAAAAAGGAAATGCCAACAATTGTGAAATATTCTTAATTATGCTTTCTATATGTATTCTATAACTTGCTGTTTTAAATATTATTTTGCTTTTTTTAAAAAAAATATGGTAATTTTCAGTAAAAAGATGTAATAATTTAATATTTTCCTTAAAAATATTAAAAATACATTATTTATTTCAATTATTATTATTTATTTCATTATTTATGCCCTTTTTTTAACTCTTTCAATAATTACATTAGATATGTAGCAAAACTCAAATTTTACCATGTTTGATCAAATAAAAAAAAGGATCTTTGTATTCAAAGAAAGAAATGCAATTATCCTATTGATTTTTTATCAAATTGTCTGAGATGCTACTCATTTGGCATCATGGCATCTCTTCATTTGTTAAATTTTATTTATTTCAGAATAGTTTTTAAAATGTATTTTTAAAGAGTGTCTTATATTTTGTAATGAGTATTCAATTTAATATTAATTTTAAAAAGGAATGATTTTATTAAAATCCATTGCAGAACTACCAAGAGGATAGCAATGGACATGGGTGGGTAGATTTGTCCACAAAGACAGTATTTTCTGCTGATAACAAGAAGTACTTTTTGAGGCTTCCAGGTCCTCCAGAAGGTCATCTTGGACGCTTTAGACATATTGCTGAAATTGATGTTAAGGTATTATTTTTTTAAAAATATTATATGGATTAATTGCGCAATATAAAAATATATAACAATACAATTTAAAGTAAATTTAAGAGTTTTATCATATTTAATTTGTGATGTACGTAGTGTGTTAAAAATTAAAAAGGGAAATATTTAGTTAATAAAAAAATATATACATTTTCACAAATTCGAATGAAAGTTCTTGTGCCCAGTTATTATTCAATAATTAATCTTGTGCGTGATATTTCTTTTTTTTTTCTTTTCTTTTTTTATATTTATATATATTTTTCCTGTATATTATCTTTTTATTTAATTAGATTTTAAATTATTATTAAAACTGAACTAGTGAAATGTTTAAATGTAACATACTTACTCAATTTTTCAAATTTTAGGAATGATATTTGCAATTATGTATTTTTGTATCCTAATGCAATAATTTTAATATAAAAATTCAGTTTCCCGTATTAATAAATTTTATTATTGCTTTATGATTTGCATTTACTTTTTTCAGACTGGGAAAAAGACCTTCCTTACTCATGGAAAGTTTGATGTTGCATACATTATTAATCATGATGCAAATAAAAATATTTTGTAAGCAAATTTTTTTTCATTTATCCAATAAGTGTATTTGTTCTGATTACAGAAATAATTTTATAGACTAGTTAATTGGTATCTATAAAATGGTTGATTAAACCAAAATAATATTTACAGACTAAATTTTATATATTAATTATTTTTAAGATTTCCTTTTTACATTATTGTACTTTCAAATCAGTTTGCATAAAGATGTAATTCTTTGATTTTCTTATATGAATTATATCTAGAATAAGTATCTTCAGTATTATTTTCACATGGTCTTTTTTAACATATTTTCTTTTGAAAGCACTGCAGTTTGGAGACAATTTCTACTTAACATTAAATCTGTTAAATTATATAGATCTATCTATATTTTGCAAAGACTTATTTTTATAATTCAAATTAAACCAAATTAATTCATAATATAATTAAAATTAAATTTTTATTCGAAGGAAGTGGAAATTAAATAATTATAAGTGAAATAATTGAACAAAAAAGCTTTCGTTTTAAATTAAGCTTTTTCCACTTCTACATACAGTGTCTTTACAAATTCTTTGCTTCTCTGCAGTCAGATTATTGTTGATTATTATTACTTCAGTTCAGAAAAAAAATTCAAAGTAAGATTCCTTGTTATCCTTAAAATGTAGTGAAGAAGGAAACTTTTTTACAGTTGTGTGTATAATTATTATCTTGAATTACTATGTATGTAGAATAATTTTAGAATTGACAGTGCTTTAAAAAAAATAAAATGTTAAACTGATGAAATTATTACACTCAATAAAAATCATAATACATATTTAGAATCCGGAAGAAAAAGAAAAATAGATGCTGCTATCTTTATTTTTAAACATTCTGAGGAAATTGATCAAATCAATTGAGTAAATGCTTTAATAAGTATTTATTTCAATATTTTCTAACTAGTAATTTCTAATTTTGAAATAATAATTTATAGTTCTGAACTTAATGTTAAATTTTTGCTGTGTTTTTCCTATTAATACGGGTGCTTCCCTTTTTTAATGCTTTAGCATTTCTTTGAACAGTTAACATATTCTGTTTCATTGTTTTCAACAATTTTCAAATTAAAAGAAGATTTACAATGCAAAATTCGTAGATAAATTTATTAAAAAATAAGATTGTGGGCTGTGTTTTCAGGAAGCTTAGCATCTATAGCTTTTATTTCTTGAATTTTGAAGTTGTGTCTTAAAAATTATGTAAAACTGCCACATTTTTGCAAAAATTGGAATAAGAATATACTTTACTCTATTCTTTTACTTTACTTATTTACTTTATCTTATTCTTTTTTAATATACTCTCTTCTGTTTTTACTTCTTACTTTGTGTCTTCCATTACTGGAATCTTTTTGGGATATTATATGCAAGTCTCATAACAAATTTTCTTCAATAACCTCTAATATTTCAAATTGTTCGTATTTCAAAATGGATTTTAACTTTGTTGAAAAACAAACATGCAGGTTCGAAATCTATAAGCAGGGAATAATGGCCAAAAATTCACATACAAGGAATGATGAGTTTGCGTGTGCATTATCATGGTAAAGCATTAGAGCTCTGTTTCTCCAAACTTCCTATTCCTTCAATATCATTGTTTTTAAATACCTCAATAAAGACTATGTGGGCCTTAGTTGCGAGACGTCATTTAATGAATTCACAATAAACAATTCCTTACCAGTCAAAAAGATTATCAGCATCACATTCGATTGATACTGCTCTGCCATGCTTATATATATATAGATATATATTAGCAACTATATTCTTACCCACTGCAACAATTGTCTTTTTGTTTCCTTATCAAAATTTGAAACTCATGTTGTATCATTTAGTATAACTTAAGTGTTCATCCAACAATTGAGGGATTCAGCAGTTCCTAGCTAACTGCATCCTGATACATTTTTTGCCCATCAGTCTAGAAATGAAGCACTTATTTCAGCTACAACATTATGCATCTATATGTTTTCAGCCAAGTTAGGCAAATGATGATTTGCAAAAATCAATGCATGCACTTTCTTCACATGAAAATCACCTATTAACATGGAAGAAGGCTGGGTTTTCAGGCCGTTTTTTATTTTGCCTGCTTTGAAATTTCAAAATCATTCATAATATTGAAACAGGCTAAAACAATCTCTCACTAACTTGTTAGGACATCTAAATTGTTTAAGGCGAAAAAATGTGCCATTTTTATGTAAAACTTTGCCTAAAGTCATTGAATTTTAAAACATTTTATTTTCGAAAATGCGGATTCATTCCTTCACTTATAAAACAATGACAAAATGGGGTGATGTTCTAGAGAAAAGAGAAGTCTTAAAGTTAAAGTTACACTATATTATTGCAGCAGGTTGACATATTAACACTCTAGTTTCAAAGTTGAGTGAGGTTTTTTTCTCATACATACTTTAGCAGTAGTACATATACATTACATTTATATTCACATATAAATGAAATCCTAATTATCAGTATGAGGAATTTAAATTAATGAAATTAAATTGATGTTCAAAAAGTTAAATTTAAAATATAAAATGTTGAAATGGAAACAAACGAATTAGATTTGAAAAATGTGGAATTTGAAGTATAAAAATTATATATATCTTCTATTCCTTACAACATCTATTCGAACAATTTTTTATGTAGTTTTTCTTCAATCCAACGGCTTTTGTATATTTATGTATGCATAATCAATTTTATTCTGGAAAATAGAACTTTTATAAAATAACCCAGAAACATGTAAAAAATAGTTTATTTTTTATATTTGTACTTGAAGAGTTTTTGCTCCTCTTTTTCAGTAATGTTAGCTGAATTTTTTATCCTAATTTTGCTCAATCATTATAATTTTTAATAGAGAATTCATGAAAATGGGGTCCTAGTGTATTCAATTTTATTTAAAAACAAGATTTTTTTTTTTTATATTTTGTTTAGAAAAAATTAATTATGTTATTAATCTTTTAATTAGTAGGATCTTATCCTTCATATTAAATGCTTTTATTTTATTATTTGATATTTGTTAGCTCAAACTAATCAATATTTAAGCTCAAATTAATCACTAATCAATAAAAGTGTTTTAAACTTTTAACTTAATTTTAAATTTTACAATAATGCTTTTTATTTTCAGATACTATATTACAACTCTTGAAGGTAAAGCTGGTGAAAGACACCTTTTTTCAGTAGCAGACTCAAGCCACCCAAAACCTAAACAAACAACTTGTTTTACCTGTGACATAGATCCACAATGTCTGTATAACGATGCTGTTTTCAGTCGAAATTTGACATATTATGTTCTAGAATGCTTGGGTCCTGGAATTCCAAGGATAGAACTTCGTTTAACAGCCACAAATAAAATTGGTGAGCTTTTATGCACATTTTTTTATTACTTGTGAATTGTATATTAAATTTAAATATTTTATGCATAGATAATAATTTATTAAAAAACTATTTTTTTTTTATTTCTGTGCTATCAGCCACCATACAGTCTAGATAATTCTGTTTCCTTTTCTTATGTGGTAGGGATTGTACATTCTGTGCTATATACATTGCCTATAATTCATTTCATTTGAATTGTGTCAGCTCTACCCAGTTCTAAAATGTTATGGAGAAAATTATAATTTTAAGAGCCTTATTTATTGCTGTAAACCTTTAGGCATCTTTGCATATTTTACAATATTTATTGCATATCTCTGAAACTCGGTATTCTATGAAATAGAACCAAGATAAAGCTTATCTCAAAATTTGATTATCAGAAAATCGATATTTTATGTACTTTTCTGTTGTGTAAAATGTTTGCCTATGTTGCCACTATAGCGTATGTAGACCTTAAAGTTGCATTTTTTCAGGAAAGCTATAGGGTTTTTTTTTTTCTTGTCTTAGACCAGCTTTTGTAGTTTACTTCTGACTGTTCTTGCTCTTATTGAGTGTCCAGTTCTACAAAGCCAACTAAAATGGATCTTTTATTTTAGATTTCTCATTACTTCTGTAATCAAATAATGGTGTTTACATTCCTAAGATATATTTTTCAAACAATCCTTTTCCAATATGCCAATTTGATTTTATAAAATGTCCAATGTTTATTTCACATCTCACCATAAATATTTTAAACATGTGGTGAATTAATCATAAACATTCTTAACTTTTGTGAAAATAAAATATAAAAGCTGCATTTTCTAATATTGCTATATATAATTAACAAGCCAAATTTTTAAAAAAAATTCTTAAAATTGAAGTTTTTTTGCTATTTGAAATGAACTTTGCTCTATAAAGACTAATCAAACATTGTTATTTGTATTTCTTAAAATTATCGAAATTAATTTTAAAATCGCCTGCAATAAAGGCAATCAAAAAAATTTAATTATTCTAGAATAGTTTCAAAAAATGTATTTTTAAATTATGTCTTATTGTTTTAGTCATGGCTGTATTAGTTGTATTAGTTTGATACATTTATCCCAACTGATTAGCATAATCTCAGATATGCAAATAAACTGTAAAGATTTAAGATATTTATTACCTTTGTTATTTGCATCAAAACTGTATTAAATTGTATATTAAAATACGCTATTTCATAATTTTCAATAATTATTTCTATAATTTTTTTTTTATTGTAGATACTTCTTTATGTTCTATCGTTTGTACTGAACAAGTTAACTTAAATTAAAAAATAAGTTTATATAATTTTAATAATATTTTTGAAAGAAATTGAAGCTACTGTTTTCGGAGTACTTTTCTTTATTGAAATTAAATTACATATTTTTTTAAATCTTTATTTGTGTATGTAAATATTTCAATAATTACTTTTTATATAGTTTCTGTTATGGATACTAATACAGAACTTCAAGAACTTGTCAATAAAAGGGCAATGCCTGTAATTAAAGATATGCAAATACCTATTGATGGAAATTATTGTAAGTTTATTTGCTTAAAATGTGAAATTTATACTTTATATTAAAACTGAACAAGTTAAAAATTATATATATATTTTTTTCTTGAAATTATATAGATATTAGGGTATTACTATATACTTTTTTTTTAAACTGATTATAACAAATACATTTATATTAATATTACAAAGCAAAAATCTGCTTCCTTGCTTCTAAGTAAAAATAAAATTATAAACCTAAAAATAGGATAAATATATTTTATACTAAAAATCATGATTTGATTTTTCATTATAAAATGCTTAATTTTAATTAATATTAATTGTGAAGCTTTGATTACACTCTTTCAATATTTTTAAAGTATTATTTGAAATAATATTTTTTTTAATGTTCGTCAAAATTAATCTAATTTATAATTTTTAAAAAAATGAAAAATAATTTTAATATAAATATAATAATTTAATAAACATAAATAAATAATAATTTTTTAAATGTTCAATGATTTCATTATTGTATCAATTCACTTTTCCAAATAAAACTTTGTATTATCATTGGTAAAAACAATGCAACTTTTTATTTATTGTATATGAATATAAAAACTGTTACGAAATGTAAATCATAGGTAATTTCTTTATATTTCTTTTACTTTAAGATGAGAGGTTTATATATTAAGTAAGTACAATCAAGGCTGGTTATCTGAAAATTCAGAGAATTTGATGCAATCAGTATATTATTAATTTATTTTCCAAATTTTATTGGTTATTATTATTATATTTATTTTCACTTTAAATTTATTTATTACCAGCAGATATAACTCCGCATTGCACTGCTTCAGAAAATAAAATTTATTAACTCTTTAAACTTTGTATTTTCTTATTAACTCTATGATTTAGATTCATGTCTGCCCCAGGCAGTGTCTTCACTTTCTTTAGCTCTAGCATTAGTCATTCTCGACTTATTAGACTCATTTCGATCTTCCCATATTCCAATTAGGGAAAGAGCTGGAAAATTCAGACAGTACAACAGAGTAAAAAATAATCATGAAAACTCATCAAATTAGCATAACATCTAATTTATTCCTAATTGGATAGTTTTTAAATAAATATTAATCCTATCGTGAATTTTTTTTTTGCAGTTGATTTAGATTTTGTATTAGAAGTATCTTTGCCAATTTTGGTGAAATTTAAGTGTAAATTGAAGCCATGCATAGGTGTTCACACATACACACACCAACTTTGAGAAATATATTGCAACTTAATAAGTGTTTTTATTTTGCAATTCCTCAATTTTATATGATTTCTTTACTTAAAATTATTGCCTGGGACTAAAATATTTTTTTATAAATTTCACTATACAAATGTTCAATTCCACTTAATTTTTTTGTTTGTAATTTAGTTTTAAAAATAAATTTTATATTTCAGAAAATATATTATTCTCTTTTTTGTTTTAAATCGTGAATTTCTTTCAGTTGCCAATGTACGTCTCTTTTTGCCTCCTGTTTTGCGTGAATATGAAATAACAAAATATCCAGCTCTTATAGAAGTGTAAGTGTTCATTCATTTTAATATTGAGTACTTTAAATGTCCATTAAAATATCAATTATTGTTTTGAATAGAAAAGTAAAGTAATTAATAATAAAATGATCTGTACTTACTTATTATTTTATTCACCAACATCTATGATGCATCCACATTTTATAGATATGGTGGACCTGGAACTCAAATGGTAACAGAGAAGTTCAATGTAAATTGGGGTTCGTACCTTGCAAGCAAAAAGAATATTATTTATGTCAACATTGATGGAAGGGGAAGTGGTTTTCAAGGCGACAAAATATTGCATGAACTGTATCGTCGATTGGGAACAGTTGAAGTATTTGATCAAATATCTGTAGCAAGGTAAAGAAAATACTAATGTCTTGTACACTGACTTATTCAACTTCTGTTAAGTCATTCTTAATAAATATTTTCTATTTAAATTAGGCAGAATTTTAAGTTTTGTTTCAAAATTCTGCAAAAAAAAAAAAAAAAAAATTAATTCAATATTTTTTAATTTTTCTTATATTAAAGTGCATTATTATACAATTATTATAATTATGAAATTTATTCAAATTAACTAATTGACTTTAAAAAACAGGATATCCTATATCCTTCATATTTTAGTAATCTTTATATGCTTTAGGTGAATTTTTGTTGTCGTCATTATTGTTCATTAATAGAACATATTGATATGTTGTTTAAATTTGGAATCTATCTAAATTTGGAATGTACTAAAGATAAGCTTCATTAAAAAATAAGTTCAAATTGATAACATTGTAATTATGTATTGAATGCAAAAATATCATATTTCAGAAATTAATGCATGTTTAAATTATATGTCATTGTCAATATGACATGTCATGTTATATATTGTGTAACACATATAAAATATTATATATAACATATATTTTATTATTTTTTATATTGTGCCTTTTTTCTTTTTTTTTTGATCAACACTGTTTTTATCTTCTTGTGGTTTGAAAGGTATAATTGTACTGTAAAACAAATCATAACTTGTAAAAAAAGAAACATGTAAAATACTTTTATTTCTATATATAAAAGTACCAATTAAAAAATTGTTCTTGATAATGTGTATATAATTGTAATAATTTTTTTCTAGTTATTTGAAAGAGCATGTTTCATATATTGATGGGAAGCGTATGGCAATTTTTGGTTGGTCTTATGGTGGCTTTGCATCAGCATCCGCCCTAGCAGATGATGAAACTGTCTTTAATTGTGCCATTTCAGTTGCACCTGTAACTAGCTGGTTGTATTATGGTAACAATTTCTTCTATATATTTAGCAAGTAGAATTTAAAAAGTATTTATGCTTTCAAATGTCTCATTTCAAATTAATTTAATTTATTCATTTATAAGTCCAGTCTACCTTTTTAAACTGCCCCTGTACTTATAGTTAAAATAACAACATTGTAATCTAATTAATAATGATAGTCAAATATATATATATATATGCATTTAAAATGATTATAGTAATTAGAGAAAATATCTGTAAGTGTTTACTTTTTATTAGTAATTTACTAATCTTGCCAGAAAATTTTATTTAATTACTACATTGTTTAGGTTTTACTGGTATTTTTAAATATTAGATTTTTATGAATGCTAACTTAATAAATAATTTAAAATTTATTTTAAAGCAGTATTTTGCAGCTTCAGTAACTTACAAAATTTTTATTCTTGTTAGATTCTGTTTACACTGAGAGATATATGCAAAGTCCATCTCCTAAAGATAACCTGATAAATTATGAGAAATCTGATGTAATGAATAAAGCATCTAATTTCAAAGGAAAGAAATTTCTCCTTGTTCACGGCACAGCTGATGGTAAGTTTAATTTTGCATTTACGTGTACCACATACTAATTTTTGAAGAATATATGTTTGATAAAGTTTTTTTTTTTCTGTGCGCTATTCTCTTATATTCAGAACTATTAACAAAGCAATTTTTTTAGTTTACCAAATTTTTGTCCATTAAAGATGAAGCCATGCCTCATCAGTTGATCATGCTGAAATGATTAAATTATTATATTGATTGTAATAATATTATTATTATAATTATTATTTTTATATGTTTTGCAATAACTTTTGGATAGGAATGAAGAGCAAAATAAAATTTCATAATAAAAAAATTATTTTATCTAGAAAAATATCAGAAACAAATCAATCATAGTAAAACTTTATTTTTAAAATTCAAGTTATGAATCAATAATCATTTTAAAATTGTCTTTTATACAGGAAACATTAGGATTTTTCTTTAATTTTATACCATTATTATTTTTGTAATTTTAAGTTGTATGGCTTTTTCCTATAGCTTTCTCCTCTTCATTTGTATTTTGTTCATATCTGATTATTTCTTTTTAGTAAATCATGCAAAATTTGTTAAACTTAAGCATAAGATATATTAAAAGGTATTTTTAATTTTCCTTATTTTATAATAAATGATTTTTTTTTTATTATTATACTGATAAATTTTATTAAAAGTTATTTTAAGATTAGTAATGTCTAGTTACTTTATGGTTTAATTTTCTATTATAAAAATATGCACGGTTAAATTTTTCATTCTTTCAGACAATGTACACTGGCAGCAATCTATGATGCTTGCCAAAGCTTTGACCGATGCAGGAGTGATATATCGGATGCAGGTACATCATGTTTTTTACATACATTAATATGTCATGCATCATGTTGTTGTTATTAAATTAATTCCTCTCAAATTTTTAATATTTATTATTTTAATTTTCCAATTATTTGCAGGTTTATCCTGATGAAAACCATGGACTTGGACATGTGAAACTGCATCTTTACCAGACTATGGATGATTTCTTAAATCACTGTTACTCTGAAGCCTTCAGAGATGATTCATCAGTTTCACAATCTGCATCTTCGGATTCAGAAAGATAAACTTTCAATTTTTGTTATATTTTGCCAAGGGCTTTCATTACCATTTTGTACATAAGAACTCATCTTTGGGAATTCATTCATCCTGTCTCTGTACACATAGTGGCTTCGTATGTGGTGCATAAATTTATCATATTTTTATTGTATATCTTGAAATAAAATTGCAGAACCAAATATATGTGCAAAAGCAGTTAAATGCATCTGTGTGTCCATTTTGTTATGTGTAATAGCTAGCATGTTAGCTATAACTTTTTTATGTGAAAACATTTTAGATTCTGCTAATGTGAAGATTTGTTGAAATTCTGCATTTGCTGTCATTTCTAAGTGTGTAATAGTGCAATGTTTTTATGAACGATTAATTTTTAGCTGTATATTCTTTTATAAAATTCATTGAAAAAAAAATGTTGCATTTTAATTTTCACATATTTGGTTCAATTCATTAGTAGTAATGTGTACATAAAAAAAATAGAAGACTTTTGTCTTCTTTTTAGAATCTAATTAATCAAAAAATATAAAATTTTGAGAAAGAGCATTAATTGAACTTAGAGCTGATTGTTATTCTTGTAAAGCGAATTAGATGTTGAAATATTAATATGCGTGTTTGATGTGCTTTTTACTGATGCTTGTTAAATAACCAGAAGTTATTTTTTATAATATTTAAGTGTATGAAATTATTTTTAACTTCTATTTCTGTATCATGATAGATACATTGGCATTTGCTGCTTTTGAATTTCAATCCACACCATTTCATTAAAAGTGTGTGTATATGATATGCATAAGAGAAGCATTTTAAATTATGTTCCTTCATTTTATGGTCATTTTAAACCATTTTTTTTTTCATAATTACTTTAAAAAGTAATAATTTTATATGTTAGATTAGCTTGTACTGATGACATTCCAATTATAATGTGTGTGTGTGTGTACACATTTTTTTCTGGTATTATTTTCAAGTACAAAATAATTATCAATTCAAACTTGCATGCTTCATCATTGCTTTTCAGCTTTCATGCAATTTTAAATATATTTTTACTACATACAATTTGTAAAATAATTTGAGATGTTAACTTTATATATGAACTAAACTATTGCAAATTACAACTTTAAAAAAATTGCTCTGTTACTTTTATGGTTAATTTTTTAAAAATAGTTCCATATACCAACAGAAAATCAAAGTTAAATATCATTATAATCAAATTAGATTATAATTAAGATAATGTTCTTAAATAAAACTAACATGTGTTAAAGGAGAAACATGATTATGTTAATTTAGATTATATTAATTTAATTATGTTAGTTTATTTTAATTACAATTTTATGTTTATCCATAATTATATTAAATTCTTTCAATATTGTACTGACAATTGAGAATCCATTAATAATAAAGTAATATCTCCAAATCAATTAATAAAAAAAAATACTTATATTATTAGTTTTCAGATTGTATAAGTAATTTTTTTTACTTTAAATTTATTTTGTTTGTGTATTATTTCAAGCTTGATTTTCTCCAAAAAAAACCAAGTAATAAAAATATTCTGATGAATTAATATATTATTATTAAAAATTATTATTAATATTAGTAGATTGAAAAATTTTTTATATTGCTTATTTCAATGAAAAAGACTAATTTAAATTTATCACTCATTTATTAACTTTTTTATAGAGTGAATATGGTGCTTATATGAATGAAAATATGTATTATTAATGTATATAAATTTAAAGCTTGATTCTAATATACTATTTCCAATATTTGACAAATTAAGATGTAAAAACATCTTTTTTTCTTTTTGAATTGTTTTTATATGTAAAAAATGGGCAGCAAATTTTGATGTATAACAGTAGACTTTTCTTCATTTTAGTAAATGTATACTGATTGTGTTTCATCTGTCATAAATTTGTAAATAAACTTGTTTTGTGTATTTCTATATTTATTGAAAAAAGCATACATATTTCTGAACATTCATAATTTTTGAAAAATTATCTTTAAATTATTAGTTGTATCTCTTAAGAAGAATAAATAAGAAATCGAAGAAAAGAAAATAATAATAAACCTAAAGGTTAAAATTTTATTTAAATTGCATTCTTTGTTTATCAAGTTTTCAAGCAATTAAATGTTTAAAGGACGATATGTTCAAATATATATGGTACTTACAGTTTAAAGACTAAATTATGTCGATTTCTATAACATTTAATTAGTAGTGGCAAAAAGAATGCAGATTTTCAGAAATAGTCAAATATTTTACATTTATCAGGAAAGTATATATTCTGTCTTTATAAATCAAGATAAAAAGTAATGTCGATAATAATTAAATTGACATTTTTATAATTTTCAACTATCTAGCATAATAGAAAAAAAGCCTATTATATTTTGTATGTATGCTATGTATTAAAAGTCTCCACTTCCGTTATATTTCAATGTCTTTTATCAAATAAATATTATAAGATATATGTAATGCAAAAAAAACAAAAAAAAACTTGTTACTATAAATTGAATTATCTGCATCGTCTTCATTTTTAAGAACAGATTCTCTAATTTCTTTA
>BPLQ01005692.1:24685-84368 GCA_021605075.1 Caerostris darwini | reverse complement strand
CAAAGCATGTTGTTGGTAATTTAATAAACTCTAATGTCTCAAAAGAAAATCAAAACGATATCAAAAAAATACAATGAGGAAAAAGTCAACAGTAATTCAAAAGAAAGTAAATCCTTGTTCCATGTATTATATATTTGTATTACTATTGATGGAAATTGGCAATATTTTATCACATATTTTCTGTAATTTTTAACTTTGATGCATAAATATGCATAACATTATATAAAAATGACATATATATACATTACTACAAAATGATTGCAAATATCAAAATAACTTATATAATTTTAGATAAACTGCAAAAAAAGGAAAAAAAAATTTCAAATACCATCAAATCACATGGTTGCACAAATTCTTAGTAAATAAGTGTTTTTTAATTCATTTTAAATATTAGTGAAAACATGCTTTTTTTAGTTTTGCTTTATCTGCGGTCAAATCGCAGAGTAGGGTCTTGTTAGAATTTGGCGTCAAAAAATCTTTTCGCCAAAGTGGGCTAAGTAAAGGGTTGCGATTGTAAGTGCTGTGAATTGCAAACAGAACAAGAATTCCACGTTACCACATTTGCGACTTATCGCCCATTTGGCGCCACAAAAAAAGATGGCCAAATTCAGCGGCCCCTATTTTGCGATTTGGCCTCATTTGCTACATAAAATCGTAAATTTATTTAGATATTTTTCCCAATAGTTAATTAAAATTAGTTAATAAAAAATCAGCTCATAAAATTAAATAGCATTTTCAAATTGAAAGCTACTTTTTCCTATGTTTTGATATACTAAAACTATTTTTTTTTTTCCATTTAAATATTTGATTATTTATGTAGATGGAATTTAAATGATCAAATACACTTATTTTCATTTGTAATATGATGGGAATACAACTGAGAAATTCAATTTAATATTACATAACAGACCCATCAAAGTTGCTTTTAATTAACAATCTATATACATTTACAACTCTAATATAACTACAGCCCATTGCATGCAAGAGTCTAAGACTACATAAATTCATTAGATAAATTTTACTTGTAATTATAACAAGTGTTGAGACTTAGAATACATTTGTATTAAATCACTATGGACAATATATGCACTACAATAAAAAATTTCAAGATAATTATTACTCATGGAGTAATATTAATAATTACTCATAGAGTAGTATTTATAAATATATTAGTTCATTTTCCACAATTCAAAAATTGGATGAGAGATAGCAAATTTTTTTATTCTTCAGAATATCTATAAGAAATTGTTATATCAGATTGGTACAAAAATAATTGTGGATTTCTTATTTCAGCTTTGAGGCTTATTTTGTAATAAAGTTTATTCATTTATGTTCATGCAATATACCATTTTGAAGAAAGAATTTTGCTGTATTGATTTATGCTAATCATGTTTACTTACATATTTTTCCTGCTAAAAAAGATCTTTAACAACCAAGCAGCAGCTAAAAATGTCTATGAAGAATTTTTATCAATTTTAAAATTCCAGAATTCAATATTGCCAGAATGATTAAATTTTTTTTTGTTGGCAAAGATATATAGACTCTAGTGGCTTTTATTTTGATTAATAACCTTTTATTCTAAGCAGAGATACACTGCTTTAAGTTTAATAGTTAACCACAATTATTTTTGCACCAACTTGATAAAAATTATGTGCAAATTTTTTTCATTACAAATACTATAATAATATCATTTGTATTTATCAATCATGCTGAAATAAATAATTTATTTAGAAGTTTCATAACATATATATTATGGAAATTTTTATTAATAATTTTATATGAGTAATACAGAATGAAAATTCAGTTATATTTGTAAATTTACAACAGACTAAAATTACTATGCAGATTCTTTTCAAATTTAAACATAATTAACTTTGTTCTAATTCTATGAATTACTTGATAATAAATCTTTACATTCATAAAGTTAAGTTATGAATAGAAATATTTATAATATCAGACATTTTTATAACATATTGTGGATTGTATGAACAAAATTCATTCATAAAATAATTATTTTTTAAAAGCTTGCATTACATAACCCTAATTTTATTCAAGAATTTTTTTAAGTTCTTCAAATTTCAAAATATAATACATAATTATTAATATACAGAAATAAAAAAAATGTTAATAACTTTCATGAATCCAGAAAAAAGAAAATAATGACTTAATGTATGTTATACATGTGTTAAGTCATTATTATCTATATAACTTAACTTAATGTATAGCACACATTTAGCAAATGAAGCATATTTGCTATTCCATTAAAAATTTCATGAAACATTATTCATAGCAACTGAATCAGGAAAAATTTCTCTATTTTAAAATATTAAGCAATGCAGAAACGAGCTATTTTAAAATATTCACAACAGAAATAAATATTGATTTTATCTACTTATTTCTGAATTGTTGAATATTACGTTATAATACTTTTAACATTAAATAACTTTGTATGCATAATAAAAAATAGTAAATTATAATTGATGTGCAGACTAACAAAGTTACAATCTTTTGAAGCAAAGATTTTTTTTTAAAAGTAAGGATATCAAGGTAACAATTGGCTTGAATTTCATTAATATTTTCTAATAAATGGATGCATGTAAATAATTTGAGGAATTTAATACAGATCCAGAATGATTTTATGTTGAAATAGCAATTCATATTAAATTAAATGTAACACATTATTCTTAAAATATTTTAAATTACAACGAGATGAAAGACAATTTAATATTATAATAGTTACATCGTTTTCAGAAAAATTGTATAATAAAGATTAAGAATTATTAGATTATTACCAGTTCCATAAATAATTTTTTTTTGTGAAACATGATTTATATATTTTTTTTATTTAATTTTTACTTAAAATTTTATAATTTCTTCATTTTTATGAAAAACTTCAAGATAACTATTACTCATGGAGTAATATTAGTAATTACTGATTGAGTAGTATTCAAAAAAAATAAATAGTAATAAAAATAATTAAAAAAAATACATCAGTAAGAAATTATTTGTTTTTAATGTATTTATAGCTTAATATTTGTCATAAAATAATTGATTGAAAATAATAAATACATTAAGAAATTTCGTCAAAAGGGCTGTTAATTTTTTTTTTTTTTTTTTTTTTTCAAAAAATAAATTTTTGGGTAATCTCATAACATATATAAAACAATTTAATACATAGCTTTTCAATTGTTACATAAATAATTGAGTGGAACATTTTTCAATAAACATATGCATCTCACAAAACACTAACAATTTAAAAAAGATTTCTTTAAAAATTTATAATATTTAGACATTTGAAAAACCCCTCTTAAAATAGTTTAAATCATGCAACACAAATTAAAAAGTAATAGTTAAAGTAACGATTACTTAAAACAATTCATTGTAAATTAAATTACTTACATAAACTAAAAAAAATTTAAGCATTAAATAAATCTTTCTAAAACAAAATTAATTTTAAAAATATCTGAAAAAATTTGATTTTTTTTTTCAACTTAAAATTTTTTTGAAATGTATAATATTAAACAGGAGAAATTACCATAGATTTCTTGGAATGTAGTTTTCAAAACATTTTCAAGCCAAAACTACATTTTAAAATGCTGAATTTCAGCAATATAAACAATATGACAACAATCCATTACACAAATCTAACTATCAATACCACATACAATCTATTAGTCCACTATCTTACTCTATATTATCTAATATTACAGCTACAGATTCATATAATGTACATGAAAATATATGTAGATTAGAAAATTAGTCTAAAATACTCTGACTATATGTTCCCATTTATGTAAGGCTGCTTATATAATAAAAGGCAACTACGGTTTAAGTTTGGAACACATTTCCCACTGGTTACAGAAGACAATTCTTCAACATTTGCCACAAATACCTTCCTCTGATTATGGACCAGTGAAAATATTGAAAAAAGAATTAGGTGCAAAAAAAGCCTAGGTGTTTAATTTTTTTTTTCTTTAAAAAGTGAATTAGTGTTTTATATTTTCAAATTCTTGATTACATTTTTGTTTGTTTCTAATGAGATTTTGACTAAGATAAATAACAACAGCTTTTGTATAGACTAGGTGCCAACAACTTCTATTCATACATTTTTACAAACAGATAATTTTATATGTAAAAGAGAGATGCAGAAAAGATGAAAAATTATTTAAAGCAGCATTTCTTAATTTTTTGACTTGGCAATAGGTACATCACAAATATTATATCTATTAATTTTTACTTAAGAAAATATACATAAATGAAATATCTCACCCCCCCCCCTTTTTTACAGAATTTTTCTTATAATATTTAAGAACTAATAATAATTTTTAAAATAACTATAACTGTTAGAATTTTTAATATGTTGAATATTAAACATTTAATAACATAATAATTTATCCACGCACAAATAAACTTCAAACTTATCACAGGAGATTTAATTCATTCATCAAACTTTTGATGTTTTATAATATAAAGTAAAATTTTAAACCTGAACAATCAACTTAAAAATTTAAGTACTATAATTTATTGCCTATATAACCAACCACTTATGGTGGCTAAAATAAAATGTTTTTGTATGATACTCCGGGGATATAATGTACAGGTAATTTAAGCTTTTTTATATATTTTCTTTAACTTAACTTTTATAAATGAAGAGTTGAATGTTATACTAGTATATCTCATGGTTGAGATAAACTAATAAAATTGTTATACTAGTATAACAATTTTTTTCTTCCAATTTAAGAATCTTTTTAATGCTGAAATGATATAAAAATTAACATTACACATGGAAAACTGTATTAATTGAAGAAGTATGTACTGGTTATATTTTATAGAAATACAAACAGAAAAACTTCCAGTAAGCATTTTTAACTTATTGTTACTTCCTTCACAATAAACATTGACATATAACATGCATTTTCCCTCTTATCATACAAATGCAGCAATTTTGAAATTCCTCTCTTAATTTTTAAAAGAATTGCTTTACTTCTTCCTCGCATTTAAATCTCATCTATAATCTTATGATATATGCAGATTCAAGTGGTGTTTATCCAGGAAATAATTCTTACCAACAATTACAGAAGGGGGTTATCGCAGATCATACATAAGCAGCCCATAATCGACACCAACAAATTCTTAAATTTTTAATATATATTCCACAGATTATAAACATGAAATATATTTAAAAATAGTAAATCATGCTGATTTTAAAGCTCTAAATTATACACAACAGTTTCTCTCCTCTTGCTAACAAACTATTTTAAAAAGTGTATGTAAATGCATCTCAGTTTTATTGTGCAGTGAATAATATAATTTTTAAATTCTATTTTACCTATCACTGAAATTTGTAAGCTTTTTTTTAAGACAAATTAAAATTATTTTTAGCATACATTTGATTAATTCTTTTCCACAATCTTCTTAAATCTGAACAATTTTTATGCACAAAATTTGGACAATGAGTAATTCTAATGAGTATTAATTGGAAATTATATCATTTTAAGATAGGATATTATAGTACAATGAAACAACCTGCACAGTAATTCAGTTATGAAAAATTAATACTAGAATATGCATGTACATACTTTATGTTAAACATGGTACATTGGTTCTCAATTAAGCACTTTTTTTTATGGACACAAAAAATTTCTTCTAGAACTTTAAGCGTTTTGTACATTTGAAAGACTTTTCAGATCTCAAACATAGTATAACAAAATTTTAATTTTTCAACAAATCTATGAGATTCTATTTTTAGTAAGGTTAAAAACCTTAATTTGGGCTGCAAGACACAATTGGAATTTGAGCTCCAAATGAATAAAAAATTAAGGGCTTTTATCAGCAACCTCATGATAGGCAGGAGGTGGCTCATTCCAGATTAAACGATCATCACCAACAATATCTTCATAAGATGGTGGTGCATCTTCATTTCTTTCTCCAGATCTTTCTGTACTTGATGGACTAGTTGGTGGGCAAAAGTCAGTAGTGTTAGAAGAATGCAAGCCTAATAAATTATGGTGTGTTTCAATTAAAAACACATCCGGCAACGATGAGGTGATATGTCTATTAGACCTCAAGTTGCTTCGTGTATAGGATACTGAAGGCAGCGGTACAGTACGACTAGTATTCAGCCGGTAACAACGCTCTCTAGAACCACTCATACTTAAATTTTGTTGCTGCCGTGAGCTGGTTCGTCCTCGCATCTTCGTAAATACACGAGATGACAACAAAATTACAATAAAAGCAGCACCGCCAAAGAATGTTCTCTTAATATTTTCATGGCATATGCTACAACCAGAATACCTATTGATGGTGGCACAATCACACCTCCCAACACAACGGCATTTGTGATGGTTATCTGCAAGCCTGCTGCACTGTTCATCAATATCACAGATATCCCCTTCTTTTTCCAAGATCTTATAACAGCGCTTATTGTAAGACAAAAGATTGCGAGATCCAATGTAATGGGTTCCATTAATGCACTTACACATGCCCTCTGAACATACTGAATTAGAATCATATCCCAAACAGTCTTCAGAAAGAGTGCAGTGGAAACCAAATTTGATTTTTTTCCTGCAAACTGCAAGTTCTGGATCAGAGTGAGGCACATAATTGTAGTAATCATAAGGACAGGAACATAAACCGCTCACACATAAGGCAGTGGGTGGACAATCTCGAAATGTGGAACACTTCTCTCCCAGGTTTTTACGAGATGTCCGCTTTCTGATTTTGAATTTTGTAAGTGGTTTCTTAGTTGTTTTCAAGTTATTCCACAAAGAAGAATCTATTAATATAAATTTAAAAATATTTCATAATCAGTTATTTAACAGAAAATTATAAAATATTTTTAATAGAGAACATTACTAGTCTATACATCATGAAAAGAATCATAAAACAAATAATAATGTGAAAGCATTTTGTTACCAGATTTGAAAAGATTCATTTTTACAACACATAATGAAGCCTTTTTTGCACCTTATTACTTTATCTGTAATAATATTGCATTTCTAAGCAAAACCTCTAAACAATGACAAATGTAAAAAAAGCTGAAATTGATTAATAGATTCTAAATAAAAATGAAAGCATTATACAAAATAGTACTAGGAAAACAAAATTTCTATTGTAGTATATTTATTAATTTTATACCCAATTTTTTATGTCTTTAAATTATGAGAAACAATTAAATACTCATACAAAAACAAATTTTGCTAAGTAGAAAGTTTTTGAAGTGTCTTTAAAAAAAAAAAAAAAAAAAACCCCATTCTATGCCAAGTAATTTAAATCTGGAATTATTTATTTCTAACATTAGTTTTGTTCTTATTTTTCTAATTAGTTTTGTATTATATTACTTTACTAATTAAAATACTAATAATTATTATACAGGAAATTTACCATTAGGATGAAATGAACAGCATTTAATTTTGTGTATGGAAATTTCAGGAGAAAAAATTAATTAAAAAAAAAATTGAGAAATAACATGAATTTTAAAATTTATATAATTAGTTCATTTTTGATAAAAAAAAAAAATAGATAGGAATATAATAAACAATTTTTGTTTCTAAGATAATACATAATTTTAAAATTATTTGCACATTAAATATTAATAATTTAAAAAGTCACTACTTTCCCAAAAGTTCAAATATGTATATGAAGCATAAGTTGATTGAAACAATTCATTATGATATTCTCCCAATTTTTTAACAAGATAATAAAACAAACTTGTGTAGAATATTTCACAATTTTTTTTTTTTTTTAATCTTTTATTATGGAAAATTTGAAAGATTGTTGTACTTAATTTTACAGTAAACAGCTTTAAAACCAGGCAGATAATTAAGTATAAGTAGGTTAAGATAATTATTATCAAGAATTCTCTCGCAATATTCTGATCAACTCATTTTGAAACTTTGCCAAATAGCAATTTTGTCCTTTGGGAATAACTTAAGCATTCATTATTTGGAAATATTTTTATCCTTACAAGTACATCAAAACATTATACTTAACAACTGATAATTTTTTGTGCTTCTCTTCTCTCACATTAAATGGATTTTTTTTTTAATTTTTAATTTTAAAGGGGTTTTAAAGTAACGTCTAAAAGGTAATTAAAATTTTTTTTCAATATTACTTGAAATTAATTTTTGTACACCATTATATATTTTTTACATTACATTCTAGTAAAACAATCCTAAAATTATATTGGTATAAAATTCAATAATATATAACAATAGTCGATTCTATTCATACAGATATTATTATACATTAATAACAATAATATTAAGTCTGATTTTATTTGATGATTTGACATTTCTTTCTTGATACTGAATTTATATTTTTTACAATTGTTTGTCCAAAAAATAGGAACATAAAATAATACTTTTTATAAAACATGTAAATAATAATAAAAAATAAAATAAAATATTTCATTTTATACCAAATTAGAAATTTAATATATCTCCTTTGAGACAAATATAATTATATTTTTTTCCAGTGATATGCATACTTGTAAAAGGTATCAGAAATTTATTTTATTTTTAAAAGTTAATGAAGAAAAGTAATCAAATTGAAAAACCAAATAATAATATTGCTAAGGCTATTATAGCAGATCAAAATTTATTCAATTCTGACCCAAATAGATACATCATCATCAATTTCACCCATATTATAAATAAACCACTTAATAGCAGCAGAATAGCAATCATAATAGTAGTTACATGATTATGTAAGCATTACACATGGATAAAAATTAATGCAGATGAAAGCCAGGTATACAAAAGTGTAATAATTATTCAGAAATGGAATTTTTTATTGACCATATCGTCACTAGTGTTGCCAAGAAAATTTTAACTCAATTACTAGGGCTGACATATCAGTTCAAAATTCTCTCCGATACTGGATTCAAATGGGAACAATAACATCATCATATATTTCATTTATATTGCAAATCTGAAATATTAAGATTAGTACTCTTCTTAATAAAATATTTTTGAACTAAATGACGAATTTCTACCACAGCTTGAAACAAATAGCATAATAATATAGATATTCTAAATAAATATAGATTAAAATTATTTCTTGTATTACTCAATTTTAAATAAATACATAAATTATAAAATAATCTTATGTTTGTAACAATATATACATGATATATATGCATATAACATGATTAGTTAAAATAAATTTTATTTAAACGATAAATTACATGTTTAAATCGTTACTTAAAAAAAAATGTATTAATAAGAAAATTCAATTATCTTTTCATCTCTTAACATACAAATAGAAAACAGAAATGAATACAATATCATGGAAGCATAGATAAAAGCAACAGAACATTGGATAGGTGGAAAATATGCTGAAGAATTCTGTCATTTGAATAGTCTTAAACCTTTTCATAGACTTCTTCCCAGTAATTGAAAATAAGACATTCTTATGTTTAGGTTTCGCCCAGACAAAACTTTCTAATTCTAAACTCCATAGATTTGGCCTGACTTCATCTCCATCATACCCATTCTGTAAAACACTTGAAACTGCTGAACATATTTTGTTTCAATGCACAAAATATGTCGAACCAAGAATAGATATCTGAAAGATATCTAGTTCTCTCTTGTTCTTGGATATTTGATATGTCTGAAGATGCATATTTTAAAACAGCAATGATACTTCAATTTCTATGAAAAATTTCTTAACCCCATAAGCTATAGGGCACCCCATGTTCTCTTTTTGGGGATTATTACTTTTTATACACTTTTATTTCTAGTATTAGTTGTTCTTCATTTTCTTATCATCCTTCTATAGTTAAAATATTATGGTCTATTTGATTTACTGTTCAATCCATTTCTTTCCTTTTAATATTTATTCATCTTATTTACAATTTTTTTTTTGGTTGCTGGAAAGTATGTGCAATGATTCATTTATTTTAAAATTGAATTTGTGACCCACCATAGGAATTGGAATAAAGAATTTCAAGTTTTAGAGTAGTTCCAATATAAATGTTTATTTACCCCTTTTGTTCAGTTTTCTTATCTCTAGTATTTTAACAGCTATTGACAAATTGAGATAAAGCAGCATCAGTGAGCATAAATCTCAGAGTTACAGGATGAGACAAGACGAGATACAGTATTAAAATCAGTGAAACTATTATTAATTATGGAAAAGAAAATATTGAAAGTAAATTTGAGAAAACATTTATATTTTTTTATTTGTATCATTTATAAGTTTTTTTTCCCCCTGTCTTTTTAAAATACAGAAAGGACTAAGGACAGAAATTTCATACTTAAGAGTAGCGAAGCATTATTGGAAAAGTTTTATTTTTGAAACTTTTTCAATTGAAATTAATAAACAATTTATATAAATAATTATATGGTTATTTATTCTGGACCAGGAATTGTAATGGAAAAAAATTTTAAATCTGTAAATTTTGAGAAAATTTAAAAAATCTATGAAATTTAAGAAAGGAAATTTCATTTTTTAAGAACTACATATTCATTTGTAAATCTTTAATTTATTCTACAAACAATTTTAAATGCCTTTAATAAGAGATAAATGTTAATTGTTAAATAAAAAATTTTCAATTTTAATTCATAAAATTACATAACAATTTATGTATATAATCCATGATATTTAATGTTAGTACTATTAAGCTAAACAATTAAGTGAAGCTAATAAATTAAGTTTATTTTCCATTTATGGTATTATAATGCAATATATAAATACTATAATAAATTTTAAGACTATCTTAATAAAGTACATTTTCTTTTTTAACAAAAAACATGATAGAATGATTTTAATCAAAATTACTAGATACAATATTTAATATTACTCTAAAAATCAATAAGGAATGCATAAAAATATGAATACAATATAAGAAAACAATCAAGCGTTAGCATGAAAGAAAGAAAAATAAATCCATAACATAATATATGAATGTTAATCATAAAATTCATATGACAGAATTACAATGCTTTACATACTGCACTATATAAAGTTATATTTTTTAATTCCTCAATTAATTCTGTTTTTTAAACAACGAATGTTTTCAAAACGAAACAATTTTATGTTCGAATTTCAATTTTTAAATAAACAGGACAAAAAAATTTGAAAATTATATTTACCAAATTCAGTAGTCCATATAAAACTGTCATTTGTGTCTTTAGAAATCAAAGACTGAGATGTAATTGAATCAGCAACATAAAATCGAAAGTTCGAGAAAAAAATAAATAAAAATCCAGCAACACAATTGTAATTTGGTACCATATTTCTATTATGTTATTCAATGGTATAAATTTTGGTTTCTCTATTCATGTTTTTTCTCTAATAAATATAAATATACCTAACATCCATACGAACAAACAACTCACAACACCAGATTAGGTAACATTTGAAAAAATAGAACTTCCTCAATTATATCAAAATAAAAAGATTATTAACATTTTGTACTTTAATGTCGTATGCCAATTTGACATTTGAGACTACATGAATAAAACAAACCGTTCGAAACAGAAAAGAGCGTTTCTTTGCGCATAATAACTTAACCAATCATAAACGTCTACTCCCTTTCATCATGCCGTATTTTATTGGTTCGACTTCCAAGATGATGACTGTCGCTAATGCATTGAATGACACACAACTAAAATCGACAGACACTCCTATACGGTGAAATTATGGAGTTGATTATATTAAATCTTTACTGTGGAAAATTTACTTGAAGATTAAATACAAACACACACAAAAAAAATTCGTATTTTAAGAATACTATTTCCTGCACGGAAAAATATTCTGTGTTTTATGCAGCTCATTCAAGCGTTAACGTAATAATTTTATTAACAAATACATATCCGTGTAATTAATATTTTTTTTTTAAGTATAATCTTTGATCACAATAGTATTTAATAAAAATGGAAGCTGAAGATATATTTTACAATAAACAAGAATATATTGAAACAGTAAGTATAAGCAATTTTTCAAAATATTTTATACAAATTTTTTTATGCAATGAATTTTAGCAAGTAGTTTTATTTTATTTTAAATTTATATTTTTTATTGAGAAAATTGCTAGTTTCTTATACAAATTTACATATACATTTGTTCCTGTTTCAAAAATATTAGGACAGTGGCTATTTACTTTTATACACATATTCCTTTTTATGTCATAAATTTTTAATAAAATGAAATTTTAAAATAATCCATTTTAGTATTATTCACTTATAAGTTTTACAATTATTTATTTTTATCTTTGGCCACTATTATTATTTGCTTGCTTAGTTATTTCTTTAAAAGTTGGACAAGAAGAACTTCAATTTATTTTTAAAAATCATTTGTTCTGGTCTTTTACAAATATGGTATGACTTTAAAAGTTTATTAACTTAAATATTTCTAGAATAAGTAAAATCCACATGTTTTATTTTTTATCCAACAGTGCTGTAATATTTGAAGAATTAGTCAAAATGTTATGTAACTATAAAAAGTTCTTATTTTATCATACATTTTTATAACACAGCTTTAGGATAAAAAGAAATTATGGGCTATTTATACACTGTTGAAAATTCTTCAACAGATCTTATTACTCTCTCTCTCTCTTTTTATTTCTATTAACAAATCAGTTATACTATTACCTCAGCTGATACTCCACTATTATTAAATTATCTTAACCATTTTAATATTATTATTAAGTATATTGGCAATTTTATTATATTGCATATAGTAGACATTTTAATTGCATCAATTTTAGATTTTCACATTATTTTCTAAAATAAATAAAATTTGCGAATATTGGGAATTAAAGTAATTTCAGTGAAAGAAATTAGTATTATGCCTGCTTATTTCTCTTATGAAGTTATACAAGTTAAAGTATAAACTATATGTATAAATAACTTAAAAACTATATGTATATAGTTAATATAGTTTGACGACCAATTAGTAGGTAAAGCAAACATTCATTTTAAAAGCAAAAATGGATTACATGTTAGGGGAATAGTCAGATATAGGCAGTGTAAATCAGCTTTGGAAAAAAAAAGTTTAATAGTTATTAACATTTTTTCTTCTAATGTTTCATTTGATATTATGTAATTTAGAATTTTAATTATTAAAAATTAAAATTATTTTTATTGTTATTAAAAATCTTCCGAAAATACTTCTTTCCCCTATTATGCCACTCTATTTGGATTTGTTGAACTAGGCTGTTTGCCAATTTTTCACACAATTGGTTGTTAAACTATTAATTTTATTTTTACGATTTTAATGGAAGGAACGAAACTTTGAAAAACAAATGAATATCTTGGAAGCGATGATATTTTATATGGATGAATAAGGTTAATCAAATGTAATTAATTAGTATTTTGTTTGGATAATTAAAAAAAATATTAAATTATTGTAGCCATGGAACTAAACATATTTCTTAATTAATAGGATGAGGTTTCTAGATATTTCAAGTAGAAAATATTCTAATGCTGTTAGTCAGCTAAGTAAACTATATCAATTGTGATTTTTTTAACAACATAATCAAAATTTATGATGCCGATCAGGATGATATGTGTTTATTTCAGTACCTTGTTGTAGTAGCTACCTTGATAAAATTGAATTAGCAAGTGAGAAAGAGATTGCATTGTTATGTGTATGCTGTGTATCATATAATGTAATATTATTTTGTCTAGGTAAATGTATTGTTAATAGATATAGTTTTGTTACTAGCTATATGTATTGTCACTAAGTATTGTTACCCCCTTCATATTACTAGACTACTTAAAGAGAAAATTTTACAACCTTAATTAAAACTATTTTTTATGTATCAAAAAGTTAAAAATTTGAATGATTTTTGAACAGTGTTTCACTTAATAATTAGAGCAATTGAGAGCAAATTTTATAACCTTTGAAATATGAGAATTTTTTAATAATAACTGTATATATTGAATATTAAGTTTTAAAAATAATTAATTAGTTCAATTAAATGATATTTATTTTATGTTTATTTTTAAATTTCATTACTTTTTTTTAGGCATCTGGTAATAAAGTAAGTCGTCAGTCTGTTTTATGTGGTAGCCAGAATATAGTCCTTAATGGAAAGGTAAATCTTTTAAATATACCTTCTAAATCTCGTTTTTAAGAATTTGTATTGTTTGGCATATTTCTCACAAGTATATTTATTTCTTAATACTTTTATAGACTATTATTCAATCAGAATGTGTGATCCGTGGAGATCTTGCCAACGTAAGAATTGGAAGGCATTGTGTAATTAGTAAAAGAGCTGTTATCCGGCCACCTTTCAAAAAATTTAGTAAAGGGTAAATATTTATATTTATTAAGATCAAATGATCCTATAAAAAATTCTAAACAAAATTTTTTTAGCTGCTTCTTTATCTCAATTTATCTAAATGCTTTTAAAATAAAATAAAGACATTGATGTGATGAACGAAATAGCATATTCAAAGCCAAAATTCATTCCATGGTTGCCTTCTAAATTTGATACATCTCAAGTTGAGCTTTGAACATGATTTTGAATGAAAGATATTTCTGGCAACCAAAAGAAAATAAAGAAATAAGCAGAATGGAATATTGTTACCGTTTGTGATATGCAGAATGGATACAAAGGAGATGGGGTTAGAACAAATCTATGGAGTTTAGCGTTTGATGGATATGTTTTTTTGTGCAAAATCTATAGCAGGGATGGCCAACCCAAATGCTCTTGCAGACCACTTTGGAAATGCATCATAACTCTGCGGCCATATATAAAATTATATATCAACATATTAGATTTGGGCCCACTATAGACATTCTTTTGGAGTGAAAAATTGAAACATAATGAGTTTTTATTTTTGTTTACTGTTATTCTTATATGTAAACATCGATAATATAATAATAATGATACACAGATTGTAAAAAAATATATAACACTAAAAAGGAAATATAAGAAAATATATAAATAGAAATGAAATTCTTAAAAAATATTTATTTTACTAGTGTGATATTGTTTCTCCACTCTTTCATTAGCTTTTGTAAATCGATCTTAATTTGGATATTTGCACATTGTAATGGATGTTGCAGGTTAGCGTCCGTTATATTTGATCGTGTTTTGTGTGTAGTCAATTTCATTTTTGAAAAAAATCTGATAATTTTTTGTGCCAGATTTCTCAAATTGGAAAATTTCTCTTTTGTGACTAAATGTTGTAAGAATCTATTTTTGATTTTGATGTTTCAAAAATGTGTTTGACTTCAATATTGCATTGTAAGTCAATCAGTTCCTGTCGAAAATGATGTCGAACTAGAACTTTTGATTTGTATGTCACGTGAACACTTTCCCCCTCTTAACTGTAACCAACCGTACTTCGGTTTAAGAACTGTACTTCCTTGTTAGTAGTTAGCCGCGCTAAGATGCGCTTTCTCTGTCTGTATGTCTGTCTGTAAATTTTTGTATCTTCTCGTCATTAATATTCTTAATAAAAAGTAATTGAAATAGAATATTGGAATTATCTGCCTACTTCCCGACCCTTTGGATACCTCTTAATAATCCTGGAACTGGAATGGTAAGAGAAATTTTATATGAACCTTTCTAGTTTTATTTTGGAGGATTGTTTGGTGAGGTAAAAGTTCCATTTCGAGATATTCAGGGTCCGACTCGATTTCAACATAAAAGGGAAATGAATGTACACTACTGGCCATTAAAATTGCTACACCAGGAAGAAATGTAAATAACAAAATGATATTTATTGGACAAATATATTATACTGGAAATAAGTGATTAAATTTTCAAGAAATTTGGGTGCATAGTTCCTGAGAAATCAGTACCCAGAACAACCACCTCTGGTAGTAATAACAGCACTTATACGCCTGGGCATGGAGTCAGACAGAGATTGGATTGCATGTACAGGTACAGATGCCCATGCAGATTCAACATGATGCCACAGCTCATCAACCGTAGTGACTGGCGTATGGTGACGAGCCAGTCACTCGGCAACCATGGACCAGACGTTTTCTATTGTCGAGAGATCTGGTGAACGTGTAGGCCAGGGCAACAGCCGAACATTTTCCGTAACAAGGAAGGTCCGTACAATACCGGCGACATGCGGTCGTGCATTATCCTGCTGAAACGTAGGGTTTCGCAGGGCTCGAATAAAGGGTAGAGCCACGGGTCGTAACACACCAGAAATGTAACGTGCGCTGTTCAAAGTGCCGTCAATGTGGACAAGAGGTGACCGAGACGTGTATCCAATAGCACCCCATAACATCACGCCAGGTGATGGGCCAGTTTGACGATGGTGAATGCATGCTGCCAATGTGCGTTCACCACGATGCCGCTAAACACGGATGCGACCATCTTGATGCCGTAAACAGAACCTGGATTCATCTGAAGAAATGACGTCTCGCCGAGGTTCGTCGTTGATCACACCATTGAAGGCGCTCCTGTCTGTGATGCAGCGTCACCGGTAGTCGTAGCCATGGTCTCCGAGCTGAGAGTCCATGCCGCTGCAAACGTCGTCGAACTGTTTTTGCAGGCACTTGTCTTGAAAACGACCCCAATTCTTGACTCGGGGCTTGTGACGTGGCTGCACGATCCATTAAGGCCATGCGGTGCTTCTCGGCTGCTAGTGATAGGGGGCCGTTGAGATCCAGCACTGCGTTCCGTATTACCTTCCTAAGTCCATCGATTCCATATTCTGCTAATAGTAATTGAATCTCGACCGACGCGATAAGCAATACTGGGATACGATAAACCGCAATCCTGGTACGCTACAATTCGGCCTTTATCAAAGTCAGAAACGTGCTTTCTGCTGGTACGCATTTCTGCTTCTTACACGAGGCATCACAACAACTATTCACCAGGCAACAACGTTCAAATGCAATTTGTGTATGAGAAACCAGCTGAACAATTTCCTCAATTAAACACACTGTAAGTATCGCTACCGGCGCCTGCTTTGTTGTGAATGCGCTGAAAAGCTAATCATTTGCATATCACGGCACTTTCTTCCTGTCGTTTAAATTTCACATCTGCAGCATGTCGCCTTCTTGGTGTAACAATTTTAATGGTCAGTAATATATTTCAAAAATTTTGGTGTATTTGTCTAAATTACTGAATCGGCTTTCAAAAGCAGCTGTAAGTTTTCTTATTTCTTTTGCATATATTTGATGTAATTTTCAATATATGGATACGCAAATAATGTATTATTTTAATACATTAGTTTTCACTACTTTTGCCATTATAAAATAAGTATATTTTGTAAAAGTGAGATAAATCTCACGGACGCACAAATATTCAAGGCGGGCTGCGGGTTGGCCACCCCTGATCTAGAAAGTAGCCTCTTCCTTTCGATTTGTAGGAAGTCAATGAGAAGGCTTAAGGCTATTTAAATAAATTCTTTACGGTATTTTCCACTTAGCCACTGATCTGTTGTTTATTTATAGTATCTTTTTTGTTGAAATATAAGATCCTCTTGTGATATTCAATGAAAAATACAGGTGTATGTTACTAATTTTACTAAAGAATCTGCTTGTTTATTCTCCGTAATGCCAACAGCTCTGGGGCACAGACGAGTTCAATTGTTTGAGTGCTTAAGATAGTTTTTATTTTACTGATGATGATGCAATCGTATTTCTGCAGTTTGATGATGCAATCGTATTTCTGCAGTTTGATGATGCAATCGTATTAATAGCTGCAATTTTTGAAAGAAGAACAGAAAGGCTGTCTATTATGATGATATAGTTGTGAGTTCATAGAGCATCATGACGAAATGGTTAAAATCAGTGCAAACATTTCACCTATGAAAATGCTATTGTGATTTGAAAAGTTGATCTGATCAAAATTATTGTGAAAAGATATTGATAACATCTATAGAATGATTAAGTTATGTGTTAGGTGCGTCTGGGGTCAAAATACCCTTTACATTATATTTGAAAAAAGGAGGAGATTAAATGGGATAACTGTTTCAAAAGGGTAAAACATCGAAATGAAATGTTAATTTCTGGTTCTGACTAATGGGAGAAAAATTGGAAATTAAATTGGGAGGTTGGATGTTTAAAATATGAAGAAGGTTTACAAAAAATGTTTGATGAGAAATGGGGTATTTCAACCTTGGATTTCGATCTTAGATAAATAGTAAGAGGAATCGAAAGAAATTTGTTTCAGAAAAAGCACTCGCATAAGCTGCCTCTGAAACAACGGAAGTTGACCGGCTTCTTTTGTAAAATAAGTAGTGGAATTAGTTCGGAAGACCTGCTATGAAACATAAAGCTAAATGGTACATAGTATGCAAATTTATAAGTCGCTATAGGTTGAAAAGATAAAAATAGGCAACCCATATTCAAGCTTCGTATAATGGAATTTGCAATTTAAATGAGGATCGACAATTCCAATCGGAATTGCTATTGCTTTGATTGCATTTTACTTTTTAATGGCTGTTTTTAGATATAGGCAGGGCCGGATTTTCCTATCAAGTTCCATTTTTGGTTTAGTTTAAAACTTAAAATTCATAATAATTCATACTTAAACTTTAAATGCGAATTATTATGAAATAAATTTATCTGAATTAAATTTGCTTTAATCTTCAATGCATTGAATATATTTAATTTAACTGATAGAAAATATGATACTTTTTGTTGCGTATTTTATTTTCGTAGTCAAAGACTTTTATTATTTGAATTGTGTTTCTTTGTAAATGTTGTGTGTTATGTTTGATTAGTTATTGTTACAAGTACTATATAGGGTGCTGAGAATAAATGTCCAAATAAGTGTTCTCGACTTTTTTTTTTTGTGCTACATTTTTTATAAAGATTAATACCAATCACAACATGTTTCATTTAACATATTGATATATATCACAGTAATGATGTATTTTATGATCTCTCATGTAATTTACAAACTTAAAAATGGGAGGTGAAAGGGCCTCATAAGTGGAATAGCCTAGGGCCTCTTTTCATCTAAATCCAGCCTGAATATAGGAAGTGTTCTTTGAAAGTGACGTTATGAGAGAAAATGATGCTAAAAAGTTGGGATGTTGATGTTGTCAATCTGCAGTTATTGAGTCAGTCTGGAATTTTTATTTGAAAAATTTACTGCTTCGCATTTCTCAGACTAAATGGTACGATACATGGAAATTTACCCTTAAGTGATTTTATGAAGATTAACGAGAATGTTTCCGAGACTGTTATCACTGCAAAATAGGAAAAAAAAAAATGTAATAAGCATTCAATATGAGCGGGCAAGATATCAAAAATATCGCGCATAGAAAATAGGAAAGGAATAGGGAATGCTTGAATAGGAAAGCACTTAAGAATACTGCCTTGTTGAACTCCGCAAATGGAAAATAATTTCGTCGAAACAGAGTTCTCCATATTACATAAAAATTTCTGTTATTGATAAAATAAAGCCACTAAGTGGATTTATTTAGTGGAGGTGTCCTTTGTACATCTTGTACAAAGGACACCGCCACATCCTGTACCATTTTTTATAGTAAACTATCTCTCCAATCATAATCAAAAGCCGAAGAAATGTCTAGTTTAATAAATCTGAAATAATTCTTGGCGTTTTTAGTTTCAACGATCTTGTGATGAAGAAGATGCAATTCATACAATCCTTAAAGGGAATAAAACCAGAATGATAATGATGAAATTCGTCGGGAACAGAAAAATGAATGAGATTCTAAAGTACTATCCGTTCAAAAATTTTACTTAAAATAGAAGTTAAGGCAATCAGTCAATAGGAGGTAAGAAAAGTGCTGTCTTTTGTTAGGCTTTAGAATGGGGATATTTGTGTGGTTAATCATTCTTGTAGAATATTGCCGGAGAGCCAAATGCTATTAAAATGCGATGAATATAATGATCGGGAAGAATTTTAATGAATTAGCTGAAATGCTGTCACTGCCTGGGGATGTATTAGGTTTGGTTTGTCGCTCTACGGTCGTCTTGTGCACACGAGGGCTAAACAGTTGACCTACAGTTTAAAGTGGATTCCGAACCACTAACAAACAGGGGGAGTATTAGGAGCAGCGTGTACAGCATCTTGTGATTCACAAAAAGTAAATGGTTCATTATAGTTATAAGAGAATTGTCAAGGTCAAGGGAATAAGTTTTTGAACACAGGAGGGTTTATTGAAATGGATGCCAACAGATTAGGAAAAACCGTGGTTGATCCGGAACTGTGATGATCAAATTAATATTAGTATGAAGGACCTTGTTGACGAGATGATTGTTTCTATTGTGAATAATTTTGATTATTTTATATATTTTACCTTTATTTCCAGTAGAGGCACAAATTGAATCCCGATAATTCCTTTTAAGTTGTAATACTAAATGATGAAGTCTGGAAGAAAGTTTCTTCTATATGTTGTAAAAGTTTATTGCAACCTGTATTCCATCTAACAAGGAAGTATTAAATGATGAGATATACTGTAGGTTTTTTAATTGTTAGTTAAAGTATTGGACAGGAAAGGCTAAATCAGAATATGTTTCAAATGCGCGTGTGGGTTATGGGATTCTGTTCATCTTGAAAAAAAAAAAAAAAAAAGAACAGTAGGCTACAATATGGTCTGTTTGCAAGTTTTTGAATATAATTTAGTTGAAATGATAATTGGATTGGTAAGTTATCACTGTCGAATGTCAACTGTAAAAGTCAATTCCTACCTTTTTTTTTCACTATATTGCAGAAAAGTCCTTTACAAATAAAGTTGAAATTTTCCTCTTACATCTGGCGCCATCTATTATTAGATACATGCAACTTAAATCTAAAAAAACTAAAATTAATTAATTTTATTAATGAATTAATATTTGAAAAAACTACATTAACATCCAGTGTCATCCACTACAAGTTCAAAAAAATGTATTTGAACTTGGATGAATAAAATGCATTTTATTAACGATTGCAAATTTGAACAAGATATATATAGGGAGAGTGTGAATTAATAGTAGGAATTGAAAAAATAGGCCGAAATTACTTGTTAAGTGCTCTTAACTAATTGTTATATCCTATGATGGGTCGTGAGAAACTGTGATGGAATGCCATGTTCTATAAGTTTGCTACTATATTGGCAAAATCTTGTAAGACATCGAAATCCATTTTTTCCCCTTTTTATTGTTCCCCTACTTTAAATGGGGATATGGAAGCTGTACTGTTCCAAGGAGAGAGCTCTTTATTGCTTGATTTTTTTATTATTTTAAGCTAAACTTATAGAAATAAGAGATGCTGTTATATGGCTTTGAAAAATGAGGTTTGCGCATGACGAATTATTTTGATTAATTATTGGGTTTCAAGGCTTTCTGTTGTTATAATTTAGTGATTTTATATTTTGTAATGTAATTGGAGAAGAAAGTCATGCCAGATTTCAGTTTAGATGAGAGACTCAGCACTCCAAAGGAGTTTAATATAGTCTCTGGGCTTCTATAAAAGAAAAACGGTTGAGGGTTTTGAATTTAAGAACCTTTTCTTAGGCTTTGTATTTAACACAGTTGCTGTTTGTGGCATTGTATTCTTCACTGCAATTAGCGTATTTGAGAACTTGGACGGAACATAAGGCTATAAATGTTGCCTCTGCAGAATTTGCAGACAACTGGATTTTTACAATTCACGGTTGGGTGTGTATGAGAGGCATTTTTGGCACTAGTGGGATTTATTGTAAAATAGAGAAAGTTCTTGTTTACATAAATATCTGGCATGCTCTGGTGAAATTAATGAAAAGGAATTCTAAAATAGTGACCAGGACTAGTATGAATAAATTAGGTGTAGCTCGTTTTCTTACAAATTTGCAGAATTCTGAGACTGAAAAGTTGTTCTGCTCTTCTAGTTCTTTTAGTTATGTATCAGTGGGAATATTATGATGTAGAAATTGGGTTGATATTTTTTCTGGGTAAAAGAATGCAGATTGTTCTTGATAACTTCCATGTTTGCCTGTTCCCTGGTGGTATCAAAGTAATCAGCGGATATTATTAACTGGCCTTTTAGGGTAATTTGCATGTATTCACTGTATTTTAAAGTAGTGACATCCGATAATATAGTATCTTTCAGTATTTTAGGATGCACTAGCGAAATATAAAGCGAAAGATTTCGTGCATTGATTGAATATTATTTGTAGGTCTTTTAGTATATTACAATGAACTTAGCACCAAAAAATCTTAATTGGTACTCACGGGAATCACATTAGTACTTAAACGGGACTTCAAAGGAAGGACTGCTATCTTTAGCTCTAAAGACACATTTATAACTTACAACTTATGAGAAATAAAAGTAGGGCGTCAAGGAAGAGGGGGAAAATTAGATAAATGTATGTATATCTAAGAGAAAAACTATGTGAAATGAAAAAATTTTTAACTGATAATCAATGCATTTTAAAGAATTAATTTTAAATTTTCGTGAATAAGTTACAATGCTTAAATTTTGTATGAACAGTTATTTTTAAAAATATTTTGTATAAATTTTTATTTGTAATTCACATTGTAAATATTGTTACTTAAATTATAACAATATCTTGAAATAGAAATGTTTACAACAAAATGAATTTTTCTAGATTTGGATCATTTTAATTAAAAAAAAAAATACATTTTAATAATATATGCCATATGTTTTTAAAAGTCATATTTTTTTTTTCAAAGGGTAGCTTTCTTTCCCTTACATATTGGGGACCATGTCTTTATTGATGAAGATACAGTAGTAAATGCAGCGCATGTTGGTTCTTATGTCTACATAGGAAAAAATTGCGTTATTGTAAGTATATTTATAACTTTTCAATTTCTTTCATGCGTAATACGAGGGTAAGCTGAAAAGTTCTCGGCTTCACTCAGAGATGGCGCTCCAATCAGCATAAATTTTATGTTTCCTGCCTGGGTGCACGTGTCATTAGTTCGTATGACAAGTTTCAACTTGTTTTCTCAATTATCTATTTACACAAATTTTTGCATTAGACGTCTTGCGAGTTTTTCGTTAAAATAGATAAACTTGAATTTCGTGCAGTCATAAAATTCTTAATTTTGGATGGATTAATCCCTAAGGAAATTCATCTAAAGATGATAAAAGTTTACGGGGACGGTTTTAACGGTTGACTTCCTCCATTTCAACCGTTAAAAAGTGAGCAACTGAATTTAAACGTGGTGGCATATCCCTCGAAGATGACCCACGTGAAGGACGGCCAAAAATCGCAACCACGCCGGAAACCATTGAAGAAGTGCATATCGTGTTGGACGATAGGAGAGTGAGATAACTGAGTCTGTGGGGATATCGGAAGAAAGGGTGTGATACATCTTGCACGAAGAATTAGGGATGCGAAAGCTCTGCGCAAGATGCGTGCCACATTTGCTGAATGTCGATCAAAAGCAAATGCGCAAACGATTTTCACAGCAATCTTTGGACCAATTCAATAGGGATCCGTCCGATTTTATGCGGCAATTTGTCACCATGGATGGGACATGTGTCCACCACTACACGCCAGATGCAAAAAGGCAATCCAAGCAGTGGGTGGAAGCTGGTGGTTCAGCGCCAAAGAAAGCGCAGTCGATCGCATGTGCCGGAAAGGTCATGCCCAGCGCGTTTTGGGATGAGAAAGGGATCCTGTTAATTGATTACCTTGCAAAACAATAACAAACGAATATTACTCCAACCTTCTTGACCAGCTGGATGTCAAAATTCGCTAGAAAAGGCCTGGATTGAAGAAGAAAAAAGTCATCTTTTCCCATCGCCAACGTACTCTTGTGCGTTGTCTTGGTGAAACTGCGGGATTTGGGGTACGATTTGCTCGGCCATCCCCCCTGTTCACCTGATTCGGAACCCTCAGACTTTCATTTGTTCCCGAACTTGAAGAAACATGTTTCTGGGAAGCAGCCAATGAAGAAGTTGAGAGGACCGTAAATGAATATTTTCGCAACATTCCAGACTCTCACTTCCGGGAAGGAATATTGATATTGGAGAAACGTTGGACCAAGGGAAATTATGTACAAAAATAAAATCATTTTTTAACTGAAAGTCGCAGTCTTTCATTGTCAGGCTGAGAACTTTTCACCTTACCCTGGTATGCATGGTAATTCAAATTGAAAGAGCTGATTTACCCATTCTATGTTTGTTACATGGCAAATGGTGCTCAAGTTGAATGCATAAAATAACTTTGAACTTTCTTCTATACATTAATGTGTAATATGTGGTGCTTTCATTTCCCCATTCATTGTAAATAAAAATTAAAAATCTGCTCCTTCATTTCAGTTGTTATTGAATTCAAATTATTGTATCTACCAAACCTTGGACATTTTAATTTATCTTCAGTTTATATGCATTAAATATTCCACATCTTTTTACAACTGTGATCTAATTTGAAAATTTTTGGATTTCCTTATTCAATTATATAGCAACTTCTCCTTTAAATCAAGTTAAAAGCATTTGTTTGTGATAGTTAGGAAGAAATTATTATTAATCGTGAGAGTAATGGCATTTCATTTAGTAGCACCATAAAAAAACTTGTAAGCATACAATTAATAATCTAGGCGTTGACAGAAACGGATGAACATTACAATGGATATTTTCACATTCATGATCAACCATAAAAATATTATTTACCAAAGTAAGTTTTCAGTTGATTTATTAGTTTTTATGTATGTGTACATTAATCTCTAAAGCAAAAATGCTGGATTGCAGAAAATTATGAATCTGAAATTTTTTTGAGTGAGGAAGCTTGTTGATGCAAAAGTTAAATTCCATTTATAGTCCCACTTTTACATCTCAATTTAATTATATTTTATATGAATAAAATATTTTTAAAATATGTTATTAAGAAATCATGTAACCTGACTTTTTGCTCCACGAAAGAAATTTACTTTTTTTTACAAAAGCTTAGAAAAATTAATGTTAAGAGTTTTAAAAATTAAAATGCAATTGTTATTTTATTTTATTATTATTATACATTAGAATTCTAATACATATTTGTTTCAAGCAATATATTTCTAAAGAAAAATTAACTATTTTAAAAGAGTAATTGAATTTCATTTATAGGGTCGAAGATGTGTATTAAAAGATTGCTGCATGATAGCTGATAACAGTGTTCTATCACAGGAAACAGTTGTGCCTGCTTTTTCTATGTATTCAGGATCACCTGGTAAGTTAAATGTTTTAATCTTATGTGCATGGCTTGGCAAAAATCATTGGTTTGTTTCCAATTACATTTATTAGAAAAATAAATTGTAATTAATCAACTTTTAAATTGTTTATATGCCCATAACATTTATTTTGGAAAAATCTTCAATCTTTTAAGGCAGTAATATAGAGAATGTAATGATTTTTTTAAATTTAATTCATGAAGAATAACATTTAGATTACTGTGCATTTGCACTTTTAAAACAAGCTTTGTCTAAGCGGCATCCCAAAACATAAGATGGATTGTGGAGGAGGAGTGAAACAAAATCAACTTTGCTATTTTAAGAAAAGCTCTTATTTTGGAAATCAAGATGTAATATAATAGTTAAACAAAGAGTCTATCAGATCGAACTTTTTAATAAAGAAAAAACTATAATAGTACTTAGTTATAATTTTAGTAAACAAAAGTAGATTTATTTAAAATATATTTCTTGTATCATTCGGAATTTACAATCAATTATCTTATTTTTATAGGTTTATATACTAAAGAATTACCTGAATGTACTCAAGATCTCATGATGGATTTTACAAAAGGATATTATCAACATTTCAAAGCATTAACACAAAACTAAACTTATTTATTTTTCAGAATTAAAAAATTTACATTCATATAAAGTTTGTCTCCATTCACTTCTTATCTGTGGAAGAGAAGAAAAAAAAATTAAAATTTATATGAAGATTTTTTTGTGATATAATTTGTACTATTAAATTGATATTAAATATTTATGATTATTTCACAATAACATTCAACATTGGAATATTTATAAAGCAAATAGTTCATTTCAGCCTCTTATACACTAATCCTTACCTGAACATTACAAGTTCCTTTAAAGGCCACTATGTACAATCTGTGGACAGATTTTTTTTTTTTTTTTTTCTTACAAGCTTCATAAAAGTCAATTCTATAAACTACTACCAGAAAATATTCCATCCCCCTTCTCAAAAAAGACAAAACTTAATGTGAGTGAAAAATAAACATGACGGTGATAATGGAAGGCGAGTAGATTTTTTTTACAAAATTAGACGCTCACCATACATCGAATGTTAATAGATAAAAAAGATTTTGAATGAAGTTATAAAGAATTAAAAACATTTAATCTAGGACAAATTAATAATTGTATTACTGATAAAAAAAAATTTCTCTCTAGAAAATATGAAAAATTCTGGAATAATGTCATCTATTTTGTTTTCACTACAGGTTCTTAAAAGTATGTAAATTATAACATAAATGTAACATCAAAATAGTCTTTAAAACTGAAATTTTATCTTTTTGATATAATTATAAAATGGCAGTTGTTTGATAAATAGTACAAAGAATAGGAACAAATTGCTGCAAATTTTAACATAAGCAGTATATTGTAGCTAGGGATTGCAATATCGGACCAAAAGTTCAATTATTCGGTATTTTTTAGATCTTAATACGAGTAGTAGAAATTTTCTTTATTTTTCTCAAACGCAGATGTTTTTTTTTTTTGTTTTATTAGAGAATGTAAATATAACAAAAAAATTTGTAACTTATAAATTATAACAGTATATAAAGAATTAAATATAAAATGTTCCTTTACTTTTTTGTAAGTCACAAAAAAGTGTAAATATCATTATTCAGTCTATGGTACTATTATAATTTTTTGAAATGTGATCTTAATGATAGTACAATTGATGCATTATGTTTTTTAAGCCTGGAACCTAATTTTGTGTAAAAATTAGCAGCTGTCGAAAATGCTCTTTCAGCATCTAAGCTAGTTGATGGTACTATTAGCAATGCGCGATATACTCTTTCCAAGTATTTACCTTTAAATCCCTCATCTTCAAATAAGTCTATTTCTCGTCGGATTGTTTTGGATATAGCTGATTTCTGTACTGTATTTTGGTTTGTTGAAATTTTTTTAGTTTTAGTGTTTTTTAGTTGATTTTTTTTTAAATATTCTAAAATCCCTGATGGTTTGGGCTTAGAAACTCTGCTTAAGTTTGTATCTTCATCGCATTTAGATTCTTGCCTCTTTAACAAATTTGTATCATGTTTCGTTTTTAAATGTGTATAGAGTTCGCTTGTACTTCCTCCATTCACTTTAATAACTTGAAATTTTTTTACATTGTGCCACCATATTCTTTTCGTCATATAAATAATGAAACCAAACCGAAGTATTATCAACTGATTTTTTTATGTTCTTTAAAGTTATTCTTATGGGGTATTATTTATGATTATATATATATATATATATATAATAAATCTGAACTCCAAAGTATGATATGCAAATACAATGTGAATAACAAACTCAACAACTTAAAAATATATCAAAATATTACACACTTTCTTCACAACTACAACCTTGTTGAATTCACTGATAAGAATAAGAATTTCACAAATAAGAATCCTAAATTTCTAGCAAATACCAAAAAAACGGTATTTAAACTTGTGAATACTGGCATTACAAAATTGTACAAATGGCTCAAAATACTGGTATTCGGTATTGCAATCCCTAATTGTAGCTGATAAATGAAAACAGTACTTTTGTGCAAATTCTAAAACATCTTACAGTTTAATAAAAGATTACTTAGTAGGAAAATACATTATTTAATGTAGTAAATTTTCAAAATAATTTTACTTACTTAATTTCAACCATTTTGGTACTTTGCCTTTACTTTCAGTGGGAGGTTGATATGGAGTTGTAATTGCAGCAGTGTTAATATTTTCAATCTTAGACTCTACTGTTATGCTATTAACATTTTCTTCTATATTTTGGGAATTATTTGAACTTTCTTTCCTGAAAAATATATGAGATACTCATTTTTAAATGAATTGCCTCATTGTATATTGAGACATATAGTTTTTCCCGGCGATTTTAATCAAAAAAAGTCTAAAATAATTAATCTTTTATATTTTCAATTGCTCTTAATATGAAAATCATCTTAAAATGTTAAAAATTTGAAATTTTGTACCTTAAACTCTTTATGGAACACCAAATAAAATGTAAATAAATGAAAATTTTAATTCAAAAAATGACCTAATTTTTTTTTCTTTTCTCTAATTAGGATACATTTTTTTTAGTTACATATACAGATAAATTGCCTTACAGAATATTTTTATTGCCTTTCAATATGACTAATATAATTATAATCATATGCAATTGGTAATAAAAATTTTGCATAATGTAGGAAGAATTGAGAATTCTAATTTGTATTAAAGCTCTATCAAAAAGAAATTATGATCTTGGAATCTTAGTGAAAATTTGTTTTAGAGATGAATTACATCTATATAACTGTATGATTTGATATTTATTTACTATAGTATGTTAGCCTTAAATAAATATTATTTATCAATTGACATAATGAAAAAAAAGTAACATTAACTGAATAGTTTACTAACATTTTTTTACATTGGAAAAATCAAATTGCAAACAATTCATCAAAAATGGTGCAGTTGAGATCTCTATCCGAGAGTATTTTTCATATGTATTATTATTTATTTGAAGTTTTGCTATTCTTGATTTCAAGTTTCTCAAGATTTTTATCATTTGAAAATTTATATCCATTGATTCATTTGTTTCATGCTCCAGTTTACTGCAGAAGTTTTCACAATTATAATTATTGATCTTTCCCTTAAAAGTGAAAATGTCACTCTTTTCCATCCATTTTCATTTTTAAACTAATTATAATTAAGAATTATATTAAAAACAATTAAGTAATGTATGTATGTCTTGAAATAAAATAACTTGATTAAGACATGCTCAAATAATAGAATTAAAAAAAAGGTGTTTTTGAAACACTTAATTTTGAATGCTCGTTTCATTCAATGGCTGCTTGCTATCTTTTATTTTATTTCCAACAAAATGCTAAAAAATGCATTAATTACTCTTCTAAGATTGTAGTGAGAATTTTTTACATGCTGTCTTATAAAAAATTGTAATTTCTCATTGAAAAAATAATGCCTTTAACCACTAAATGTCAAGTAAAGTTATTAAGCTGATAGTAATGTAATTCGTAAAGTATTTTTAAAATATTTTTTAAACCATTTTTGAGTAGTATTCTTAAATTTAATTTAAAAATACTAATATACCTAGATTCAGATGCAGCCAGTGCAGCAGCCCTAGGATCTGATAATTGGTCCCTCAAATTTCCCATCAGGTAATTGGGATACTGGGTTTCACAGCCAAAGTATATGTTAGCTGCAGGAATCAACATTGTCTAAAAGAATACAAATATCATATTATATTGTTTAGTTTGATAATAGTTGAGATTATTTCATTTGAGTTTTGCCATTACATCAAATAAAAAAACTTACTTCTAACAAGGTTTTAGAAGGATTAAGTTTGGCTTTTGGTGGAGTAATATCTATAAAAGAAAATTGCATTCATATTTAGATTTTAAAACATAAGTATTTTTAAATTATAATGTTTAGGAAATATTCATAATTCATAACGATAGTACAACAATTAGAATTAGATCCACTTAATCAAACTTTGTTTTAATTACATATTTAAAAAAATAAATTGCTTCAGAAATGAATGATTCGAAGATATGAAAAATTACTTACATAAGTAAAAATTCGAATTTTTATTTTCTAAATAATTCTGTATGAAATCCTGCACGGTTTGAACTAAAAAAGAAAGTAAGATTTGTTCAAGAATAAAAATGAATCATATTTAAATGTCAATGTACAAATTTCAAGGGTAAGTTATTCTTCCTTAAGTGCAAGACAAATTAAATACATACTTATAAAACAGTAATGAATTGAAAGCATTTAAAAAATAAAATATGAAAAAACAATATAAATAATTTATGGGCACAGAAATTTTAATAAACAGCATCATAAATTAATTTATTAAGTTAAATTCTAAAAAGATACCCAATAAACTTTTGAAATATTTTTAACAGATCTTTTATGTAACAAAGTTACATAAAGTAGTTTGTTAGTCAAATTGCAAAATAAATCAATTACATATAATTATAAATAGCAAAAATAACTCCTTTAATATCAAAATATTTGCCTACATTTTTAAATGTTATTAAAACCAAATAAAGAGATTTTTTAAAAGAAGAAAATCTCTTAAAAATGTAATAAATAAATGTTCCTATAACTGGATAATACTGATTATGAAGTGTAGTACTACGAAAAGAAAAGGCAAATGCAATAGATTAGCTATTGCCTAGCATTTTAGTTTATTCAATTTTATTTTATGCTATATATGATTTATAAAAAATTCTTTTTTTTTTTATTTGAATTTTTTTTAAGTTAAAAAATGTTTTTCCCAAATTTAGATACATCATTCGGTACATAGCAAAGTTTGATGAATTACATATATATAAATACATTTTAATAAACTCATTTAAGAAATAAAGGGATATGTTTTTTACTATTATTCTTTATAAAGGTAGAAACAATACTTATAATGCATTAAAAAATTAAGCTATTATAAGTAATTTTGTTTTTCTTTGCACAATTTATGTAAGGAAAATAAATTTACTTTGTTTGAAAATATAACTACAATTTAAGCCTTTAAAAAATTAATAGTAAATTGAGTATAAAACAATTCTATTATATTAGTTGAGAGGTTTAACTATTTTTTATAAATTCTTACAATAGGAAATTTTTTTTTGTATTTACCTGTTTCAGTGGTCTGAAAAACTGCTTGTAAAACTAATCTCTCAGGAAAATAAACCCGTATAACCGTTTGATTATACCGAGCAAGTTTTTCCATAATTTGCCTTTGTCTTTGATCCTTTGTTATCAATGGCTGGTTTTCTAATTGTTTTCTGGAAAATTTATCAACATTTGAAACTTTATAGCATATTTTTTAATTACAGTGTCTATCTGAGAATGTTTTCAGTCAAAAAATTTTAAACACATATACATAAAAATGTGGCCACATTCTTAATTCAAATTTTTATACAACATTTATCATTTACAAAAATGAATAAATATAACAAAAAAATGTGGAAAAGAATTTTATATTTGTTTCATTAATTAAAAACATGAAAATTTAAAAAGCTCTTAGATGGAGCTACAAAACATTTGTTTACATATTGAAGAATAAATTTTTTTTCCACTTGTAGTTTCTTCATAAATCATAGCTATGCAAAAAATTAGTGTTTCTGATAGAACAATGTTTGTTTCTTTTTCATAGCCATAGTTTTCAAATAAACTGTCAAATGTATGGTCACTAAAAGCAATAGTTATGACAAAACAATCCAATCAGAGGTGTGTTCATGAAATGAGTATTTATATTCTGAAAGAGTTGGCTAAAATGACCATATGAATGTTTGTAGTTATAAACTGCCTTACAATCTAGGTCTTGGGAAAATTTCCAATTTATACCCCTGTTAATTCTTGCATATCCTTATCTTACATAAGCATATGATTATAAATTTAAAATGTTGAAAATTAATATTAATCGTAATTTATTTACCTATTTTTTTAGTTAGAATTTTTTACTTTTAGTTCATACAAAATAATTATTAAAATGCTTTTCGAATGCTTAAAAGTATTTTATGTAAATAAATATTTAAGCATTATTTTAGCCTACAAAATTCAAACCGATATCAGAATTTAAAAATTTTTTATTTCTTTTCTTTTTATGTATAATTTCTGTATTTTTTTTAAGTTACACCTAAATAATGCATGAATTAAAAAAAAATTAAAAATAATATGTGGTGTTTTAATACATTTGCTTAGGAGGAGCTAAAACAAACCAGGAGTTTCCTTACTATTATACCTAATGATACATTGCCAAACAATCAGTAGTTTTTAACAGCTTTTAATTAAAGTCCACTTGTCATTAAAAGAGATTACTAAACGAAGAATATAAATCTTATGAAGGTTAAAATATCTCTTTCATCTTCCTCATCATTCAATAATAGTCAAATGACAAAAGAAAAAAAGAAGCATACACAGAGGGTAAGAATTATTTTCCTTTAGTAATCAAATTAACTGGTATTTGCTAAACTGCATTCTTTATTACAGCTAATTCTTTTTGATTTTTAATAAATAATTTATTTTAAAAAAGAAAAGTTCATATCCTGTTTTGTATAAATATATATTTTTTTTAAAGTTTATTTTTTAAGAAAAGTATTGAATTCCCTTGAAGGAATGTGTAGTGAAGATCAAAGTGACACTTCACTAACAAATATTTTTAACATCTAATAGCAAATAGCACTATCTATAGACAGATAATGATTTCAAATTTTTGGATGAACACAATTTATATATTAAGATAAAAAAATATTAAGACTTGCCTTTCTTTCTGGTATGAGTCAAATAGATACCTTACTTCATTGACTGTTAACTCAAAAAACTCATCAGGTAGATCCGCTATAAACATTTGACATTGTTATTATTTAAACCAATTTACAAAATATTTAACTGTCATTTTTCAATAATTAGTACTATAAAAGTTACTTTTAATTATTTAAAAAGTAGATTAATGGGTTAATATAAATGTCATTCTTATTATTTATCTACTGTAGAAATAAAAGTTCATATACCTATTTTGTATAAATATTTTTTTAAAGTTTATTTTTTTAAGAGAAGAATTGAAAAGTAAAGAATTTAGCTACTTTTTTTCAGAACAAAAATTTCTAATGTTTATTGCTAAAGGAAAAAAATTATAAGTGTAAAAAAAATACAAATATACTATTGTTATTATTATTATTATTATTTTTGCAAGTTTCTGAGCACAATATAAATTATGTTAATATGTGCATTAAATATGAAAATTTCAGTAATAATGTATACAACTAAAGAAAAATAATGTAAGCATTAATGTTGAATAATGTTCCTTTATCCTTCTCATGAGGGAAAACGATCAAACATTTTAAGTCAGCATTATATAAATATTATTGAAATATAGTAAATTTCAACTACTAAAATAAAAATTGCAATTTAATCTTTTTAAATAAAAACATTAAAATTCATTTATTATTAAATAGGTGATGACTACAAAATTTAAAAATATTGAAATACCTTTTTTTACGTCTGTAATATCATCTAAACTATATATAACAGCATGTCTCTCCCCAATCTGTTAAAAAAAATGGCATAGATCACAAATTAAGTAAAAATAAAATAATTTGAAAACAAAACTATTAATTTCTCTAACATTTATTTTTATCGGCCATCAATCTAACAGCCACTACTATTGTTATTATTTCAAACATTAAAAAAAAGCCTTTCATTTTCCATTATTTACAAAATAGCACAGTTTTCCCGAGAGATTTGATAGAATTATTTAAATCCATGTTTCTATTTAACATTAACTAGATTTACTTTATGAATTAAACACTATTTCATTATGATGTCTTTACTACATTATTATACACTGAAGTGACAAAAGTCATGGGAAAGCAATATGCAAATTTTCAGATGGCAGTAGCATCGCGTAGAACAGGTATAATTGCGCAGTGCTTTCGCAGAGCTTTCATTTCTGTTCAAGTTATTCATGTGAAGAGGTTTTGACGTGATGATGACCGCACGACGGGAATTAACAGACTTTGGACGCGGAATGTTAGTTGGAGCTAGACGCATGGGTCATGCCATTTCGGAAATCGTTAGGGAATTCAACATTCCCAGATCCACTGTGTCAAGAGTGTGCCGAGAGTATGAAATTTCAGGCATAACATCCAACCATGGACAGCGCAGTGGTCGACCGCCTGCACTTAACGACCGAGACCGGCGACGTCTGCAAAGAGTCGTAAATTCTAACAGACAAGCAACACTGCGTCAAATAACCGCAGAAATCAATGTGGGACGTACAAGGGACTTGTCTGTTAGAATGTGGAGAAATTTGGCTTTCTTGGGCTATTCCAGCAGAAGACCGACTCGAGTGCCTTTACTGACAGAACGACATCGCTTGCAGCGACTCTCGTGGGCACGTGAGCATATCGGTTGGTCCCTAGATGAATGGAAAACCGTGGCCTGGTCCGATGAGTCACGATTTCAGTTGGTAAGAGCTGATGGTAGGATTCGAGTGTGGCGCAGACCCCACGAAGCCATGGACCCAAACTGTCAGCAAGGCACTGTTCAAGCTGGTGGTGGCTCCGTAATGGCGTGGGCTGTTTTTTCATGGCATGGGCTTGGTCCTCTGGTGCGACTGGACCGAACATTTGACTGGAAATGCTTATGTTCAGCTACTTGGAGATCACTTGCAGCCATTCATGGACTTCATGTACCCAAACAACGATGGGATTTTTATGGATGACAATGCGCCATGTCACCGGGCCACAACTGTCCGCGATTGGTTTGAAGAACATTCTGGAGAATTCCAACGATTGATCTGGCCACCTAGATCGCCCGACATGAATCCCATCGAGCATTTATGGGACATCATCGAGAGGTCTGTTCGTGCCCAAAATCCTGCCAATCAACGCTTTCACAATTATGGACGTCTATCGAGACAGCATGGCTCAATATATTCCTGCAGAAGACTTCCAACGACTTTTTGAGTCCATGCCACGTCGAGTTGCTGCACTTCGGCGGGCGAAAGGAGGGCCGACACGATATTAAGAGGTATCCCATGACTTTTGTCACTTCAGTGTATATATTTGCTAGATTTTCGGCTCAATACATTATAAGGCTATTACTAAATATTAAAAAACATAAATAATTTCCAGAATAATACTAACATAGTTAATATCTCCTATTTCTTCAATTACATCTTCTTGAGGATCTGAATTGATACTCATGCTAGATTTTTGGTCCAATGAAACTTCAAAATCGGTAGCAGGTGGAGCACTTTCTTCTTCACTGTAAGATGAAGTGTTCTTATCTAACATAGGTGAATCGGTATCATCTACATGCATTTTCATACAGTCTTCTGTGTGTGATGCATTTTCTGTTTCTGTCTCATTGACAGAACTATTTTGTTCTGCAGTCATGTCTATTTCATTGATTGAATTATTTTGCTCTGTAACTGCATCATCTACACAGGAATGTTTCTCTGTTTGTTCAGGAACTAGAGGATCAGGTTTATTTTCATGTGAGTCCCAAATGCCAATTTGTAATGTTTGTGCTGGTTTTAATGGGCTTGATACATGAGCTTGATCTTCTAGTACTTCAAGTTTCCTATACATCAATCTACAATATAAATAAATAAACATCGAAAATTGGAATAATCTTAATTAAATTCATTTGATTTTTAGGAGGAAAAAAAATTTTTGTGTTGATATATTTTAGGAAAAACCTTAAAAAGGTTTTATTACACACTGCATAGAGCAAACTATACAAAATTAAAATAGCATTATGGATACACAACATTTATCTTCAGTGTTCAAATGCATTATTCTTTCTGTAGATGAATATGCGAAATTAAATGAGAAAGGATGTCATAAAATAATATTAGCAGCAATAAACACTTGTTGAAGAAAAAGAGCTATGAAAATTGTCAGGCAATAGAGGATTAATAAGAATATGAAAGCTAATAAAAAAAAGGGCATCAGAAGAATCCCTAAGAAAATTACATCACATATATTTTCATACATAAATTTACAAATCATCATTGATCTAAATATTTCTACAAATTTTTTTTTTTTTTATATACATAAATAACATTTTCGTATTTATCATAAGGCCAAGAAATTAGAGAAGTTTAAATATAAAATTGAACACTAAAAAAAATTATAGAAAAAAGTATTAAAATATATTACAGAAACATTCAGCTCATTTTCCAAGTTCCATTTTTTTAAAGAATTATTTCATATAATTTTTCAATAATCAAACTAAACTAGTTTACATATAGATGCAACAACAATATTATAAGCAAAATAATTCAGAGCAAAAACCGAACAAAAGATCAGAAAAAATGTAAAAAGGAAAAGAAAAAATGTAAAAAGAAAAAGAAAAAAAAAACTATTAATGAAATACTAAAATAAACTTTGAAAAACTTCCAATAATTAAAACAGTCATTTTTTAAAAATAATTTCAAGATTAAAATACAAATTTTAATATTAAAATTCTAAATGCTTCTATTTTAATCAATCTTGTACAAAGCAAAACCATATTACAAAATGCAATATATGTACAAATGTTTAGTAGCAAAATGCTATTAATATATGTGAGCATTTTATTAATAACTTGAAGAAGAATTTAATTCATAAATTTCTAAAATTTCAGAAATCAACAAAATGTATACCTGATACTAGCTTTGCCATTAGTTAAACCAAGACTTCTTAAAGTGGTAGATTTAAAAGCATCACCGATGATCTAAGGAAAAATTATCAGATTAAAACAAATCGCAATTATAATTTCAAAAATACATTGTTGCTGTATCTAATATAATACATAAATAGATGGCGAGTTAGACAGATAGATACAACAAAATAAAATACTGACATTTAATTATTTGGCAGATTTTATTTTACAGTTGGGAAATCTATGCTTTACCATCATATATAAAAAGAGCAATCAGTTTCCATTCGAAGACTATACAGTCCAGATTTCGTATGCCAGTCATAAAAAATTGCCTTGAGTATTTAAGTAACTATACCACTGCTTCATCAGGTTGAATACTCTTTTAGTAAAACTCCTCTTTTTGCTGTCTGAAGGAGTAAAAAATTGCACTTTTATGTCTGACAGGAACAGGCCTTTCAAGGACTTTTTTAAAGCGAACATTTTTTTTTCTAATGCAGCTGGCAAATAGACAGTGATCTTTCGCCATAAGGGCTGCACCGATGTTACTCCTTTGCATTACCCAGGGGGCGTGTGTAACTTGATGGTAAGCCACGGACGCGGAGTAACAATACCCCCGCAGCGCTCTACGATCCTATTAGGAACGGGACCTACAGCTTAAAGTGGATTCCAAACCACTACAACACCCATGGGCAAAGCCGGGATTTGAACCCGGTACCTGTGGTACCGAAGCGCTAGCCATTCAGCCATCAGGTCCCCTTTTAAAGGGAACAAAGGCATGAAAATCGTATGTGGATCAGGACAGTAAGGGAGTGGTTTTAGGAAGTGGTAAGTATGTTGTAATAGCGTTTTTTTGAGCGATACATACCTACTTTATCAGTTTTAGGTCTGTAGATCTCAATGGCCAACCCAACAGACAAATATCTTTATTTTCCAAAAATTCATCAACCAGATGAGATTTACGCAAATGTATATTGTTGTTTATTAAATGAAATATGGACCACTGCATCCCTGAAAAGGCAAGCATAGTGCTAAAAGATTATATGCATATTTTACAACAATCACAGCTTGTGACAGACATGAAGATCTATGCATCCATCCATTAAGTTGCGGGACAGGTAGTGCCTCTTCAATTCTCTCCAAATGCACACACAACCAGAATAAATAACTAGACTGAGGCAGGAGGCATCAGTAAACAGGGTAAAAAAAGGCTTTCCTGTGTGTGTAGAAATGAATGGGACACAAACAGCACATTTTTTTTTTTTTTTTTTTTTTGCAAACAAATCTCACTTATGTAGTATTGTGGAAACTAACCTTTGAGCTTGGGTTCTTGTGCCCAAGAAAATCACAATAGAGCTCAGCAGCTTTTACATTCCTATTATGCCTCATTGTAATAAACAAATATCAATCTTCATTGGCTTTTGTGACTCTTGAACAACCTTGCCTAAATTGTCTCTCAACAGATTTCTTATCTATAGATTATTTGCATTAGTTAGACATGTTACTGGGCATTACATTTAAACCTTAACCAATGTGCACATGAAAATGTCTTGCAGTCTTCCATGACTTGCACACCTTATTCTATCATCCAAATAACCATTAATTATTCCATTCCATAACCATCTTAATTGTTCCTTTTTGAATTTGTAAACAAAAACATCATATAATTCAGTAAAGTGTCAGGGCCAACTATGAGCAGGAATTTTTACAAGCACTTATAAAAAAAAATCTGTATCAATGATTCTCAAAGTAGAAGATACAACAACCTAGGGGGAAGTGATAATAGCTTCGGGTTTATTTGAGAAATGTTTTAATTAAAAATAGGGCATCGGTGGAAACATAAGGGGAAAAAAAAGAAAATTTAGAAAACAATTCTTTGATGGTTAAAAAATAACTACAACAAAAGCAGATACCTACAATTAATCCTGGATTCAATGTGTTTTGTTTATAACATCTTTATTATCAATGTTTTAAGAAGTAGGTATACTTTAGACACTTTTATAAGTATATACACACATACACAAATTTTTACTATATCTTTCTGTTTATTTGTTTAAAGAAGATAAATTTCCAGGGGTTGCTGAATAATTTTTTTTTCTAGAAAGGGAATGAGAGGGCAAATAAGATTGAGAAACATTGCTCCATATCTACCACCCACACGCACTATAGCCTTATGCATTATGTCACTAGAGAGTTGCAACTTCGTTTCGAAAGTGTTGGAAACCTGTATTCCATGTTTTACGATAAAATCGAAAACTATGAAAATTCTCTTAATTTTGAACCCAATGTATATATAATTAAATAATATAAACATAATATATAAAAATGGACTAACCTTTTGACGCATATAAATACACACAGGCTCTCCTATTTCTTCTACATTAACAGATTCAGTTCTTATAAAAAAATAAAGATATAATTAGAAAATTAGGATCAATAAATAAAATTTTATGTCAGAAATAATTTCTAAAAAAATAAAGTTATTAAAATTATTTTTCCATCATTATAAAATCAATTGCAAATATACTTTTATAACACATTATTTAAAATGGTTTGTAAAAAACTGTAATTTCTTCATCATGTAGAATCCATATACTACTATGCACTAAAAATAAGACCAATTTTTTTTTTTTCAAAAACTTTTTATTTATTCTTCCAAATTTATTTTATTGCCTTCAAAGTAATCCCCTCCATACACAATACACTTATGCTTACCTTTTTTTCAGTCCTCAATGCATGCTAAAAAGTCATTGGCAGGGATAGCTTCAAATAAACGCGCGGCGATTCATGTTGAATATCTTCAATCTACTCAGAACGGTGTCCTCGGAGTGGACTTTTCAGTTTAGGGAATAGCCAGAAGTCGCACGGTGTGAATACGGTGGTTGTGGAATGATATGGATTTCTTTTTTTGCGAAAAAATCACGAAGAATCAATGCAATGTGAGCTGGCGCATTCAGAATTTTCGATACCCATCGAGATTTGACGCATTTGTGGCCCAAAATGAAATTGACCGATCCTTTTGAAATTCCAACATCATCAGCAAGGCCTCTAATTGTAAATCGACGGTTTGCAGGCACCAAATATTTAACTTTTTGGACGTGAGCTTCATCGGTTGATGATCGATCAAAGGGCTCTTCGTCTTCAACGCGTTCTCTGCCTTCTTTGAATTGTTTATACCGCTTCTAAGTATTTCTTTCCAATCATTTCCTCAATTAATTCAGATATCTCAAAAATCGCCCGAATCAGTTTTAGTGTTTCGCAAAGCCAAGCGTAACTCAAATACTAATGAATATTTTGACGTCAAATTTCACACAGATGTCAAGGATAGTGCCAGCAACATAAAAAAGAAGAAAAAAAAAATTGAAATTCCATAAGCCCCGGGAATTTTAAATTGAAAATTGGTTTTACTTTTTTGGACACAGTAGTATAGTAAAAGCATATTTTGGTTCTTTTAGCATAAAATTTTTTTAAAAAATATTGTTTTATTCATAATTTTTATTAAAAAATTTTTCTCATATCTCACAAAAACAAAAATTATGTTTCCCATTATAGCAAAATAAAATTGTAGCAAAGTATAAGTATTTTATTTGTGCTCTGAATTCGAAGTTTCATCTAAAAATCACTCATTATATTGATAATACTTACTTCAAACATTGCTCTACGACATCATAAATTGTTGCTGAGGGAGAAAAGTCTTTCTCAATTCGTTTCCCCGATTCCAACTGCAAAGCAACGGTAACTAGGCAATCAGCTCTGGATTTACTGGCTGGCCGCATCTCCAATAAGGTATTATTTGGCAAGTTTGCAAAACGGATGGGTAAGCTCAAATCAAGGATTCGATTATGATGACTATAAAAAAAATAATAATTTTTCTAACAAAACAACATTAAATTTTTAAAAGAAGAAACAAGAGAAAAGATTTTATTCATTTGTACAATCATTAATATTTTAAAACTATTTCCTTATACAATTTTCCCAATATTTCCTTAATTTTGAAATAATTCTTATATTGAGTTCTTATTTATTATATTTTCATGAAATACGTCCAGTAGATACTGTTATTTCGTTTTCCCTACGGTTCTTATAAACAGATTATTCCAGGTATTACACTTCTGAATGTAGAATAAGTCAATTCATGTTATTATTTTGAACAATTTATATTATTATTATGATAGACATATTAAAAATCAATCCACAAGTACAAAAACGGTACACTATATACAAAAGGAAAGTCACGGATCTCCAGTGGCGCTGCTGCGTATTATACGACATGTGCAGGGTGATTATAATTAAGTCCCACTTTCAAATTGCTGTAAAAAGAGAACCACTTATCACAATGAGTTCAAATTTGTACTAAAGATACTTGAAGAAGGGAAAAACGGTACGACATCAAAAAAAAAAGTTCCAAAAAGAGTTCCACCGATTTTTCCCATCCAATTTGGTATGACCTTGGCGCGGTGGATGAACTTTCCACTCGCAATATCAAAGCTATTGAATGACTTGGAAGTCATTTTTTTTCCGTCAAAAAAAAAAAAAAAAAAAAAAAAAAAATCAATCAAGCACAATGAACACTACAGTTGGTTTAATGTGCAACTCACATTATGCCAAATACGTTGTAATTTCGATTTAAAATATCACTGGCAGCCGAATTTACTTTCTATATGCCGCTTACAGCGCCATCTATTAATACACTTTGGAACTCTTTTTGATGACGTAGCGTTTTCCCCTTCTTTAAGTATCTTCAGTTCAAATTTGAACTCATTGTGATGAGTGGTTCTTTTTTTTCAGCATTTTAAAGTGGGACTTTGATTATAACCATCCTCTATATTAGTGGAACTGGTGTCATTTATTACTATTGAGCAAATGGCCTACAATTTCTACAACTAGAAATTGCATAGTGAAACTTCGTGATAGTCATGTTATACACTATGTGGAAGAAAGTGACGGGACACGACACTATAACGACATAAACAAATATTTATTAAAATTAATAGGAGGTAGGGCCTCCTTTGGCTGCGATCACAGCTGTAACCCTTCTGGGCATGCTTTCCACTAAATTAGCCATAGTGACAAGAGGAATTTCCTTCCAAATGTTTAACAGGAAGTTCCATAGTTCAGGCTTGCTTTTGGGGAGTGGGGTGCAGGCCCTCAACCACGGTCCAATTCGTCCCAGAGATGTTCAATTGGGTTAAGATCAGGGCTCTGTGCCGGCCACTCCATGCGTTTAACGTTGTTGCTCACATACCAATCAAGAGTCCTCCTTGCAACACGGCATGTTGCGTTGTCATCTTGATACCAGCAATCATCCATACCGTACGTTGCCCACAAGGTAGGAAGGACATGATTGTCGAGAATATCACAGTATCTATCAGCATTCATCGCACCATCAACCTTCACCAGTGGGCCAGCTCCATACCAGGAGAAACAGGCCCAACCATCAATCCTCCTCCACCAAACTTTACAGTTGGGACGACACACTCGGGCAAAAGGCGTTCTCGTGGGGAACGCCATACCCAAACACGTCCATCGGAACGGAAAAGGGTAAATCGTGACTCGTCACTCCAAAGGACGCGTTTCCAGTCATCCAGAGTCAAAGTACGGTGGTCTTTGGCCCATCGAAGGAGCGCTTTCTTGTTGGTTTTCGTAATCAAAGGCTTATGGGCCGCCGAACGTCCAGTGTAACCTAACTTATGGGCCTCGATACGAAGAGTCTTGGTCGAAACGGCCACACCTGTGGCTTGTCTAAACTCATTAGAGATGTTATCCCTGGATGTTTGACGGTTACTTCGAATCTCCCTGCCGAGCACCCGCCGGTCACAGCTGGTGAGAACTGTAGGTCGTCCACTTCGGGGTTTGTTCTGACAGTGTCCCTTAGTCTTGTGGCGACACACAACACGTGCTACAGTTGATTTTGAGCAGTTACGGAGATGGGATATCTCCCTAATTGACACCTTGACAAGATGCAATCCAACCAACACACCTTTCTCGAACTCAGGCAGCTCTTCCCGTGGCGGCATCTTGACAAAAAACAACTCTAGTCGACTCCACAGAGTATTTATAGGATATGGCTGACACGTGATACCTATTATTGCGCATGTGTCAGCTGTATTATCGGTCTTTCTACTTTTCGAGGGGTGTCCCGTCACTTTCTTCCAGATAGTGTAGATATGAGAACTCGAGATAATTTAATTGAAGAATCATGATGGTGAGCCATTAGACGAATTGAAGCGAACCAGAGTTAATTATGTAGCATGATGGTTTAATGCGAACCTTTCTGTAATTCATAGAATTGTTTGGATTTAATAGAGTAGAATCAGCTTCCAGAAAGTACAGCCATGGTAGACTTAGAACTTCAAGTGGACACACATGATCGCAAAGAGGCACAGAAGTACTACACCTAAACACTTCAAATCCTCTATCGTGGCAAGTTAATATCCAAGATCATATAAGCGCAAAAGACTTCACAAAGCCAGGATGTATGCAAGATGCTCAGCATTATGTGCACCACGCCGTCGTAATGAGAGGTTTCATTGAACCATCACACAATTTAATTGCAGTGCAAATCAATGGAGGTCTGTACTTTTACTGGTCTATAAAATGACTTAAGAAAATTGTTAGTCTGGCTTAAATTGTAAATCTGTTGTTATCTTAAACAAGTCCTTGAAAAAAAGACATTTAATGGATACAGTGTATGTTTGTGAGTAGGTATCTCTTTGAATAGCTGCACTGTATACTGGTTTGTATATCGTACCAAGAGGTACTTAGATGTTATCACACATTGAACTCGGATGTGATAATGGGGATATACCAAAAGACAGTATTTTCAAGAAAGAAAATTAGTCTTGTATTTCTTTTGGACCTAATTTGTGAAGCACTGTTTAATTAATGTTTTGACAAATTTTATTAAATTACCATCAATAGAAATTTTACTATCACAATTTTTATGGTTTTCTTTAATTTTTGAAAAACAATTGAACAATTTTTTGAATTTGTCTTAATTAAAAAAAAATTTTAAATCTTACAAAATTCATTTACAGAAAAAGTAGATTATAATATAAGTAAGATTTAAAATATATATATATATATATATATGCTTTAAAACTTCATATTTCAATAGAACTCTAAAGATAATTAGGCTAAAATATTATACCGTAGTTCAAAGTCCATGGCATTTATCTTTTGCTTCTTGCATGCCTCTTCCAAAACCTACAAAACAAAATAAAAATTTCTTAATAAATCATTGTTATTATATTGCTATAGATAATATTTTCAATTCAAAATATTAAAATTCGCGAAATTCCACACAATAAAATACAGAGCCTGATTATGAAGAAACGTCTAAAAGTAAATCAGAATATTCCTATAAATAGAATAAATCATGAACAGATTTATAGGCGGACATATCAAGATAAAGCAAACATTTACTGTGTTGCATATAAAGCTTGGTGCTTAAGCTTAATTATGCAGCAGAACCTAATAAAATCATAGTTTAAAAATTAATTATTTTGAAGAAATTTAGTGGTTCTTACAACGAAAAAACTAATGCATAACTGGTATGCTCATTTCCATTGTCTTCAATAGTCTATTTCGACAAGAAAGCATCTGAGGATTTGTTGCTTCCCAGAGTGTACTGAAGAGAGGGCATGATTCTTAGCTTAAAAGTGTGAATAAAATTAATCACACTTTTGTTTTAGCGTTCTTTTTTAATGATTTGTCTTTACTTCAGTGCTTAAAATTTTTTATATAATTTTTTTTGTATTTCTGCTCTTTTTTTTTTTTAACAATAAAGATGTTATTTACATTATCTAGGTTTTGCAATATCTACTGATTAGTTTTTAAGCACAAAATCCACACTTAACTAGTGCAACTATAATAATTTATAATAAAAAATATTAAAATAAATCTAATTTTTATAAATTACAAAATTTATTCAGATGAATTTCTTTTGTTGCCCTCACAAATATAATAAATATCCTAAATTATTAATGTTGTTTTAGTCTGACACTTAGGAGGAAGGGGGGCTAATTGGGGTAAAAAAGTCATTTCGTGAATTTTTTAGGAAAATTACAGAAGAATTTCAAAAGGAAATAATAATAATTCAATACTATGAATAAATAAATAATAAAAATTTTTAAATATATATTTAAAAAGAAATCGCAATTTATTTGCATCATTCATTTTACCTTTAGACACTTTATTCTATTTAATAAAAAAATAATAAACAAACCCTCTTAAAAAGAATTTAAATGTGAGGCTTATAATCATCTATTGGTTGCTTTATTTATTAGTGGGATATAATTATCCCATTAAGAGAGAAAAAATAGAAATTATAAAATTTTTATATTACAAAATATGTTGAATATATAATTAGATTTAATGTCATAGAAATCACATTAGAGCTTTATGAATTAGCAATATAGTTCCATAAATGTTGACTAAAGGGAATATAAAAAAAAATTCGAAACTAGATTTTTTTTTTTTTTTTTTGTAAATCAATTTACTGGTAAAGCCGATACAATATTTATATAAACGGACACAATTTTTAACTTTTCACTGTAAACCGCTAAGACATTCTCAATCGACTTCTGCTTTCTTCCTTTCCGAATTACATAACAATGAGCCGTCTGCAAAATTTTTTTCTTCAGCTGCAAAGCATGTGATACTGATAATTAAAGAACATAACTCGTTACTAAAATAAACAATAAAAAAAAAACTCCGGAAACATGTATTGCGAAATAATTTATTCTAATTGTTTTTATTCATTTTTCTTGTATGCTTCTTCTTATGTAAGGAATTCAAAGCAGTAGATATGCATCTTTAGCTTGCTATTTTGAGCAATTTAACAAAGCGGCAATTTGTTATGAAACACATGCGTTTAATAGAAGCTTGTACAGAAAATTACATACATTTTTGCGATTGGAAGTATCCAGAATTTCGGACGTATTTGGAAAAATTATACTATCAGGTTAGTTAATAATTATTATTAAGGGTTTGGATTTTAATTTTAAAATAAATGAGTAATTTCCTTACCAAACAAAAATTGTTTCTAGTTTATTTTAAACAAATCTACTATTTCATAACAATAAATCTCGACAAAAATAATGAATTTAATATAAATATTTGATAAATTTCAAAAGTGTTAATTAAGTAAAAAAATTTTTTAACTTGGTTTGGTAGTAATACTTAGTTTTTTAGGTGCTTTTGTTCCCTGTTTCATTATGAGTAAAGTAAAGATGGTTAATTCAGAATTTAAAAATAAATTGCATATTGTTGAAAAATTTAATATATCTTTGGAGGATTTAACAACCTCTTTTTTTTCTTTTTTTTTAATCCTTGAAAATACGAGGTGTAAGAAATGATCATATTATCACCAATAAATTATGTAAGACTTGACAGCAAATTTTAACTTGGCACAGCAGAAAATATGTCTACTCATCAAAACAGCCAATAGGCTTGCTTAATACTACATCAAGATATTTCCAGATTACAAAAAATTTCACAGAAGCATTTTTCATAGCCTAGTTAATTATGAATACTGTGTAATTATGTCAAAAATCAATAAACCTGTTAAAATTTATCAAGAGCTTTCCTATTACTATTTCATCAAAGGAAATTAAATTACAATTAAACAAAACAAATTTCAGTTTGTGTATAAAGTTGGGGAATTACACAGTTTTAAAATTAAAACTATCCATCTTTATAATGTTTTACTCAATCATTATTATAAAGAATGTCATCAGAGAAAACATCACTGTATAATAATGTTTCTTGCACAATTTCTTCCTCCATTCAAGTTAAACTTTCTAATGTCTTTTAAGCAGCAAAACCACAGAATTAGTGCAGGAGATAATAAAGAAGAAATTTTAAAATCTACTTTTATTAACTATGAAACCAAGGGCCACATAACATTTCCAAAATCCGACCAAGAAAAGGGTCAAACCCATAACAAGACTTAACACTTTTCATATCACCTAATTCGTTAATCTTAATAAATCCTTTGTACAAATTATCATTGAAAAGTATTCAAATGTTTAATCAAACAAACCCTACTTGGGATATCAAATTTACATGTACATATACTATGGATCTTTTGCACCTCTTTTCTAAGAAAACTTCAAAACGTTAAATATATTTCCTGAATTGCACTTCCTTAAACTCAAATGAAGAAAAATATTATGGATAAAGAGGCCTCGTTTTGGAAGAACTCTTTTCAGCCGCAACTAAATATTGATTTTCTAATATATTTTTTAATCTAAACTTTACTTTTACTATTTTTTTACATTAACCTTATCACCATTATTTAAACTTTTGAATAAACTAGAAATTTCCTTGTTTTTCATTTCTGTAAATATCAGAAATGAGTCCTCTTTGGAGGAAGCAGGTAGCTCTAAAAAATTTAAATTATAAATGTTTATAAGCATTATATAGAATTCAATCCAAAATGCTATATTGAATGTTTTTTTCTGATTATAAAATGTAGAGTAAAAATGCACTACACAATTCATTTCTTTATCAATATAATAATCTACATATTTAACCATATTTAATAACAGTTACATTGATGCAAAAATATTTATGAAAAAAAAATATATTCTAATAACATAAGTTAAAATTTATCTTTGATAGCTTTAAAACTCTCATAAAAGCTATATATAAATAAAATAAATGATTTTATTTTTAAAAAGCAATAGATTTATATTACTTAATTTTTACTGTCTATATTTAGTTAAGAAAATTTATGTCAATACTTAGATTTTAAAAGTATTATAGTTTCCCGCTTATAACCTGCAACATCATATAATTTGCAGACAAAATTTTCAGCCTGAAAATATAAAAAGATATGCAAATTGTTTCATGTCTGTTCTTTGATATACCATATACTAATCAAATTCTACTTTTATACATATCACATAATACTAAATGTTTTTAAATTTTAAAGACTGTTTTTGATGCCACAAATTAAGTAAAAAATTATGTTAATGGTTTAAGATAGTGAAAACTAAAAAGATCATTTAAAAGTATGATGCAAGACAGACATTTTTTCAATAATTTGTAATTATCCTATTTGCTAAAAGGGTGAACATTTTGATCAATATTACAGTTGATTATCAATTTGGCATTTGGTAAAATGATTTTAATTTATATCAATAACTTCATTCCAGGACTTTTTCATTACCACACATCAAAAATGATATGCACTGCATTTTGTATAATTATGTAAAGTCAGACTCCCTTCCTTTGATCGCAATTATATTTAGAAAATTGTTTATTTTTCTCCCACACAAAGTTTTAACAATTTTTGTTTATAAAAACCCTTTTTAAATGATGGCTTTCTAGAATGGATTTTTATGAACTTCCAGGGAGAAAAAAATCAACAGACTGTACACATCAACTTGCACCTCAAAATGTTAAATTTTTTTAACATATAAGACATAGATTGTAAGTTTGAAATTATGGTAATGCAGTTTTTTTTACTTATTAGCAAAATATTAATTATTATTTTCCTTATCAAACTAAATTTTATATTCCCCTTTTATGTTTGCTGGAAAAAAATACAAAAGGAAATTAATTTCAAAAAATATAACTAGGACAATACAATAAAAATTGTTGTATATTCAATAATGCAAGAAATTAATTTTTTAATTGCATTAATCAAAAAAATACATGTACTGTTTTCCCAGCCATAAATAATGTTAAATTAAAGTAAGTTAATAATTAAATCATAAATCTAAACATTATTCAGATACTACAAAATATATTTAAAATTTAATATTTTTAATTATAAGTAATATATCTGTTGCTTGCAATTTGTAGCATGTTATTAAATCAAAGCCAAATATTTTGATAATTTAGAAAATTAAGATGCTTTATGAGAAATAAAAAATATATATAAATAAGATTTATTTCAGGTTAGTAAATGCAATAAAATTATATCAATATGACCAAAATTATATCAATTATATTATATAAATTATATGAAGATTTATTAACTAAATATATTTAATATTTTAGGCTGAATTTTTATATATGTACAAATTTTGAATATTTTAATTTATTATAACTTGTTTACATTTTCTATTTTAAAAATAAAAAGGTACTTTCATTTACCGTACAGTATAGTAATCTTCATATGATTTAAGTCATAACTTTTTAAAAATTTATTTAGATAAGAAAATTCGTCTGTTGTCGTGATTTCCGAGGGCATAAATAAATGTTGAACTAGCATATATGGAAATATACACTTATATGCTTTTCACCACAATCATGCTATTCATTAGATAATATTTTTTGTAAATAAGCAATAAATTCAATACTATGCATACATGTATTATTGAGGTTGTCTAAAATATCTGGTAAAATGTAAAGGCAGGTAGAGAGCACCAACATAAGTGATTTTGTAATAGGATATGTGATCAGAAATAGGACACATAAGGAAGATATGAACAACAGATATATCAGAAAAACAGTAAAGTCAAAAGAAACAAATAATGATTAAACTTTTTACAATAAATGCTTGAAAGAACTACTACCAGCAATAATTGAGATTCACAGTGGCAATAAGGATGAAAGGGCGTACATACTTTTGATAAAGTATCTGGCATGCCACATACATTTTCAACAGCAACAGAGTCTAGTCACTAGGCATTCATCAAACTCAATGGAATTTGTATAGATTATGTTTTTAATATGCTCATGGAAGAAATCCATTCAAGTCAAATCTGGTGACTATGCATGGGTGAACAGGTCCACTCTGTCTGATCTAATATAAGCTGTAAGTAATGTCAAAGTATTTTATTATGTTCCTGTTGAAATGAGCTGGGTGGTCTTCGTGCTGGAACTATATTCTTGGGTGTACAACTGGAGAAAATCAGAAAGAAGTTTTAGCAAGGTATCATTCAGAATGCTTCTTGTGTCACCTTGAAATGCACATGCTGCCTGAATTTTTTGCTAATGTACACCAATCCATGTGTTGCTGCTGTGAATTTTGTATTGCTGTTGGTTGTTATGGTTTTATGCACCTATTACAAAAATTTAATCAGTAAAATATTTGTTTCATTGGACTTGATTGCCTTTCTTGCTTACTTGTTAGTCATATTTTCCTCATTTGCTAACGCTTGCATGCACAATTCCCGTCAACACATTCCATTATAAAATATACTTATTTTGGTCCCCTATAACCTGCCTTTACATTCTAGCCAGATATTTTAGAAACATCCTGTATATGTACAAACCCAATTTTCTTTTTATTTTGAGTTTTAGAAATGCAGTATTTTACATTAGCATCATATACATATATCAAATGGCAAAATTTTTAATTAAAATGCAACTAAATCTTTTTAAAAATAATTGTAGTGATATATTTTAACAATATTCTAATAAAGGAATGTTCCTTTTTTTTCAGGTGAAAAAATGCAATCCGATTTGACAAAATCACCAATTTCCTTAGGAGACACTTTAATACCTTCATTGGTGCAATGCTTTGGAATAATTTTTATTGGATCTATTCTTGGCAAAACTAAATTATTAAAACAAACCCAGGCACAAGGCTTATCAATATTTGTGCAGTACCTTTCACTACCAGCTCTAATATTTGTTACAGTCTCAACTATTCCTTTCACGCAAGTGAAATGGGCATTTATAGCTGCAGTATTTGTTTCAAAAACTTGCATTTTTGTCTGTGTAATACTTATTACTATACTCCTAACACATCCTCATGATTTAGGAAAAGCAGGTGTATTTGCCATTTTTGCTACTCAGAGCAATGATTTTGCTATGGGATTTCCATTATTCAATGCATTGTATCAAAATATGCATCCTGAATATCCCTCATATATATATATTATAGCACCAACTCAATTACTTGTATTAAATTCTGTGGGATTTTTTTTTCTTGAAAGTGAAAAACACAATCGAGATATTTCAAAGACTGGAAATTATCTTTATCATGTTCTAAAAGGCACAATACAAAATCCTGTAATCATCATGACAATAATTGGGTTAATATGGAATCTGACATATGGTCAAAAAATTCTGCCAGTTTTTGACAACATCCTAAAAGCATTTAGTTCAGCTTTTCCAGCCACAGCCTTACTTTTGCTTGGATATACAATGACACTATCCAGCGAAAAATCAAGTTCACAGACTTCTTTAGTAGTAACAATATTAATTATCACAAAGAATCTCATTATACCATTGATTTTGCAAAAAACTTCAGCATTTTTCCTGCAGAATAGCTCAGCAGAGGAAATTGAAAATTTTAGTAGTTTTGGTTTCCTCTATGGCGTTTTACCCACTGCACCATCTGTATATGTATTTGCAACACAATATGACACATGTATTGAAGTAGCTACTAAAACAGTTATTGGTAGTACTATATTTTCAGCTCCTCTTTTATTTGCATCATCATCAGTAATTTCCCTTTCACAAGTTGGAATTGAAAATGTTACCTCTTATTTGAGTATAACAATTAGTTACTTAAGCTCTGTAAATGCAATTTGTTCCTTATGGTTGCTCATAATATTTTTAAGTGGAAAAAGATGGAAAAGTATAAGTTTTGGATTAACTTTTTACTTAGTATTCGCACAATTATTAACTTCAGTTGGTGGAATTATGATGTTTTTTACACCGGTTAAGTATAGCATTTTGTTTTACGCACAGTATATTCTGACATCTGGTAGTATTTATGCTACAAGATTTTGCGCTTTACTACTAGCTGTTTTATTACTTGTTATTAGAATTAGAAGCTTGTGTTTCATTTTACATATGAAAAAGCAAATCAATATATTTTCAATATTAATATGTCTTTTATTGCCCTATGCTTTGGCAGCAAGTTTAATAATGTGCAAGAATAAGGGAATATATGCACCAAATTATCAATTGGGATTTGCTCACTGTATAATGTCATTCACATTAACATTTGCTTGTTTAATTGGTACAGTTATTTGTGTAATTCTACAACAAGTTTACTTAAAAAGAAATAATACAGCTTCACAGGATTCAAACTATACATTATTTCAAAATACTGACTCTGGATATCAAAATCCTAATTTATCAGAGGCTACAACTAGTAAAACATCATGTTGTGGAGATATTGAGGATTTAGGCAAAAATGTAAAAGATGAACATTGTCCAGGACACAGTATGACAGCAAATGATATAGAAAGAGTTTGTGATTCTAAATACCATTGTAGTGCAGCACAAAGATTTCAATGCTCTGTAGAAATTTCAAGATATATCGACGATAATAATGAGATTGGAACAGGACTTATTGATGATGAATACTTTTTCAGACACATTGTTTTATTAATATTTTTTGGTGTTGCAATGACATTAAGCTTATTTATATGTTTTTGGAAATTTGTATTAGAAGATGAAAATGGCATTTTTATTGAATTGGAATTTTTAGATATCATCGGAAATTATTCATTAGGAATTGTTTGTTTTATAATGTATGGTTTGGATACTCAACTTCTAAATTTAGTTATAAAAAAATTTAAACAATGGAGTGTTAATACTCCATCAATTACATTAGAAACAATTGAATCAAAAATAATCTGTGAACAATTCTTAATGCATTGTTATAAAAAATGCAAAAAAGATATTGAGAAAAACAGGATAATTAATAAAAAACAATTTCATGCAGTTTTTGATTATGCAGAAATAAAAACTTGGCTTCTGGAATCAGAAATGGCAACTACAAATGAAGATGCAGAGTTTCAAATTGAGTGTCTCATAAAAGCACACATAATTCAAGAGTTAGATGAAAATATTCCTGGAAAATGTTTTTTTAGGTTTTCAAACATAGATTTTCCATAAATTCATAAAAATTTTAACTTGTTATATTTGAATTGATTATAAAGTTTATTTGGTTGTTACTGTAATATTTTTAAATAAAAATATTAATCATGAAATAAAATTTGATACATTGATTTTTGATTTTTATAATAAAATTTTATATTATTGGAGGGAATTGATGAATATGAAATTTATATACTGGAACCAGTAAAACATAACCCACATTTACTTTTGTTATTAACTAGATAGATTTATTCAGCAATGAGATGATTTTTTTATCCTTACCGGTATATTATGCTCATTTCTACAAATAAATGCTAATAGACCAAGTTGTGATTTCTAATTAAGAATGAGCTACAGCAATCCTGTAGCAAATGCTTTAAATTGGCACTTACAGCAACATGGAATGCTCTAAAAAGTTTATGTGAGGGAAAAAAATAACAATTTTGTTCATTAAAACCTATTATTTTTTTACATATAATTCTATATTAACATACAAAATATGAGTTTTTTAATTTTAATCTGTTACACATAAAAAAAATTTCTTTAACATTTAAAATTTTCATTAAATTTTTAGAATTCATGCAAGTTTATTAGCTTCACATTTAATCGATTTCATGAATTTTGTAATATATAATTAGAAAATTCTGTTTTCTGTTATTCAGAAATATTTGTTTATGATTTCACAGTAGTCAAATACGGAAAAAAATTTGCCATCATTATAAAAGTGGGAAAAAATCAAGATGTACATTTCAAGATTTGAATTCAAGAATTCCTTATTAATCAGAGACTAATTATTACTAATTTAAATTTATTGCCAATATATTTTGTAAATTTTAATTTATAATGGTGATAATTTTTATTTAAAGGAAATACATTGGGCCCAACAAATAAAAAAGGAGCAAGCATTATAAAATACAATGATTTTTAAAGTGATGGAATCTGTTTTGTCATAATCGCTTAAAAATATTTTAATATTTCTAATTCTAACCTAGAACAATTAATTTTTTTTTTTAATAGAAAAGGCTGCTCAGAGAATTGAATAGAGCTTTGTGTAGATTAAAAATGACATGAAATTTAAATAGAAGACACTTCAAGTTATGTGATTTATCAATAAATATTAGTTAAGCATGTTCTGCAGGTATTCTGTACTTTCAAAGATATTCAGCAACCTTTGCCAAATGTTAATCAGGTGTTCCACTACTGAACACAAACATTCAGAACAATGCAATCTTTTAGATATGACATGGTTGAAGTTATCTGTAGACTTACTACTTTCAGAATCTCCATTACTAGATGTTACACAGCATAAAATCGGGTAGCCAAGCAGTTGGAAAATAACAGCTAATCACCCAAGTCAATGTAAGTATGTGCTAATATGCTTTGAATGTCTCAATAAATATAGGGAAGTGCATTATCTGTATAAAAATTGTATCCTAGAAAAGATAATGTTCTCTGCAGTTTTTGGAACACAAATTATGTCTTTTTGCACTTTACCATTATTATTATTATTATTATTATTTTTTTTTTTTGACAAAACAGTTTCAAACCCCTTTAATGTCGTATGTTAAAAAAAATAGAGACTAATGATAAATGTTTCAGTGAAATTTATTAATATAATAACTTTTGCAGGGTTCAAGGAAATTTTATGGATTTCATGTTAGTTTTGTATTACCCAAATGTGATTAGACAAAAATATCCAATTTACCACTCAGAAAAAAATAGACCTCATCAAACCATAGAACGTTTCAAGTCTAAGCAGCATCAACTGTCATTTAACCAAGGATTTGCATTGACATTCCTAAATGTCCCCATTGCAACAATTTGTAAAAACTGGATTTAGAAAAAAATAAATCCAGGATTTATTTCATCATTTATAAAAGAGTGGAATTGGGAATACCAATAACTTATATACTTGCAGCACTATATAGCAGGGGTGCAAAATCAAAAAATCATTTTTGGAACAGGGCGAACTGCATTTTTGTAGCAGGACAAATTACATTTTTGTAGTAACTCTCTCTCTCTCTCTCTCTGTGGTTTCATAGCAGTATATTTTTACATTAACAGTTCTTCAAAGCATATATGAATTACTTTTTTTTTATTTAATGCACAGATAATAAAGTTATTTTTTATTTATATTAATAAATACATCCATTAATGAATTGGATACATTGCAGTAATGAATGGGTGTATTTATTAAAGGCTAACAAAAATTCATTTAAAATTTAAAAGTATCAAATGATACACGAGCTTTGATTGAGTAAGAAAAAAAAATGCCTATATATTTACCACAAATTATTTCTATTTTTATACGCAAAATTTTTTTTTTTTTTTTTTTTTTTTTAAGTTTTAAAATGAAATCTAGTATCCAATTTTTGAAAAAATGCAAATTGTAGCCAGAAAAAAGCCCAATATGTCATGCATAAGGAGAATGAACAATAATTATGTATAAGTAAATAATGGATAAAGATCATTAATATATTTTTAAATATTATGCAACAAATCTTCTTTTAGAGAATTTTATTATTTCTAGATATGACAGAGGTAGATTTTCTGTGGAAAAGAAATGTGCTTACAAAATTCAGTTCGAGTAATAAATGGAAAATAAAGAATCGCTTTAAACCTTCAAATGACAGATTACAGCTAATTTATAAATTATTATTGAAAATAAAATTATTTTAAAATTTGAGTATTTAACATGAAAAAGGGGCAAATAAAACATTAGTTATAGAGAAAAATTCAAAATTTTTAGAAAATAAAAAGTTATGCATGGTGGTAAATAATTTACAAATATAAAATATTAATAAAATTTGAAATTAATTTAAATTTAATACATTTATTTGAAATGGTTATTATAGAAACATTTAATAGTATATGTTCATAAACAAATTATTTATCGATACAAACTCAAATCATTTAAAAAAAATTTCGTCCTTTGACAAATGCAAGTAAACCTCTATCGCCAACAAAAACGTCATAACCATTGGTTAATTCTTACCCCCCTCTTATAACGTTCTTAAGTGAAATCTGAAGATAAGCTAATTCATATTGGGCCCTTTTTCTGGATTAGTAAATTAAAATAAAGGAAATATCTTATTTTTGGTGCAGAAATGCGAAATTTGTTGTTTTTGTAGCAGGGGGTGAATTTTGGTGCAGATTTTCCACCCATGATATAGTAATTGCTAGTTACTTCCATCACACCCACATATCCTTGCAAATTCCACAATATTTCGTCTTCTACCTGGTAAAATTTTAAACTAACCGTTTCTTTTAAAAAAAATTTTATCATATTCTTTGGAGCTTATAATCATTCATGTTCAATATTAAAGTTCACATAATTCTAGTGAAAATGTTACATCAGTAGAATTTTAATCTTTTAAAAGCAATGTACATCAGCACACCAAAACTTAAAATTCTTCTTTTATGTCGTGACTTGCATACGAGTTCATGGATGTTCAATTTCTACAAATCATGCTTAACTAATGTTAGGGAGTCATCCATTAGTGACTTTTTTTTTACAATCTTTTGTTCAAAAGTATCTGTTGCTGAATTGCATGCCATGATACGTATAACATTCTGCATAAACCTACTAGTTATGCAAGTATAACTTTGACAATACTATATTAAATATTTCTATACAAAACTTATCTGGCTATTTTTAACTTTAAGCAATACATAAAAAAAAAAGATTTTTTTAATGCATTTTAGAAAAATTCATTTTATTTGATTTAATTAATTGTTGATAGAAAACTACCAACTGTCGTAAATTTTCATATTTTGTTCTAAACAGGTAATTAAGAATTTATCAGCAAAATGCCAATTTTCTTACTTGATTTATTATAAATATGATTGGGTCAGTAATGATTATCTTTTTCTTATAATCCTTTCCATCTGTAAATCTAGCAAATTAAAAATTGTAGACAATATGCTAACTAAATAACTTGGTATTAGAACTAATACTGAGTCTGATGGCAAAGTGACTAGCACTCAGTGCCACAGGTTTCGGGTTCAAGTCCTGGTGGTGCCAAGAATGTTCATAATACAGATTAAACCGTAGGTCCCAGTCTAATATGACTGTAGAGCATTGGGCTGACAACCCTACCCCATAAAAAGAAAACATCTACTGTTTCAAAATTTGCCAGTAGGCAGGCAGCCTTGGCCTACCATGGAGTTGTTGCAACAATGTAAAAGAACTAATACTAGCTCATCTATCTTTTTACAATATTCAAGATGTCAATTAAATTTCTATATTAATATTTATTATATTTATATCCTTTAAAGTGTTATGAATTCAATAAAATAGTAGAATTTAAATAAGAATTATTCCTGATGGATCCTAACAAATTATTAAGCCAGACAATTTTCTATTGAATACAATGAGAAACATTCTAAGATAAGGTGAAAATGAAATTATAATGAAAATAATAAAAACTTTCAAAAGGCTATCTAACGATTTAGTTTATAAAAGATTTTGTTACATTTCTTTATGAAAAAAATGTCCTGCTTCTTTTTTAGGAAAAAGATGTTTTTATCCTAAGCATATTGATGGAAAATATTAAATTGTGAGCTTAAATTATGAAATGCATTTTGCAATGATACATAATGAAAATATTTTGCTGTAGTGACAGAAAAAAATTTAATGTAACAGATAAATTATATAAAACAAATTTTTGAGTATCTCAAAACTACTAAATATCAATCCCTGCTTAAAGTGATGTGATAAATTCTCATTCAAAAATTGTTAATATTATAAGGTATTCAATACCTAATTTAGTTATATTGATTCCATGATGATCTTAAAATTTTTGAACAGAAAAACAACAATCTAAAATTGTTGATTGCATTTTTTCTATGTCAAGTGTGCATTTTAAAGTAATTAATTTGCAGTCTTTTTATCATTTAATTTTGTTGTTAAAAAGTTTTAAAGGGAATAATTGCTATCAGCATTTAGCTAAAAATATTTATAAACTTGAATTATTAGCTATGACACAAGTATAACATAATTCAATCAAAGTGATGTAATGAGCTCTTCAATAAATTTTACATTGTGTTTAATAATAAAAATATGCAATGAAAAAAATATGTAATATATATAAAATTAAATCTTGATTTAATAATTTAGTGAAGTGCACAATATTACAAAATATATCAATTTATCTTACTCTTACAAATAATTAGAAAAATATTATATTTTTCTAACAGATGATTCAATTATGCCAACCTTTCCATTAGGATTTTAACGGAATAAAAATTTGCATCATAATAATATTATTATTGAAAAAATATAAGAAAAGACTCATTTCAAAAACTGAATAAACAAGGAAAAAGAAAAATATTATAAATTACAGCTCATTAAAGTATTAATGCTATATCTATAATGCTATATAAAGTATTATCTATAGATTTAATAAATTTCTTGAAAAGAAGATATCTGAATTTCATAGAAAGATCATGAAATTCAGATGCAATATGCTAACAAAAATATACATTAATTCATTTTGTCTATAAAACCTTAAATTCCTTTTAATTCCAAATTTTTTATTTTTTTAAAATTCATATTGATCTTATTAAATTTCATCAAAAACTTTAGCAATGTTAACTATAACATATTACTGCAACTAATAATCTATTATTTAAAACAAAAATGTTCAATATAAAAGAATTTATAATATAAATGGCATCATACTAAGCCAAGTATCAATTTTATATGCTTTACTGTATTGAAAGTAAAATATATTAATAATTGCAGCCTTCATTATAGCCTGTCACTAAAACAATGACCCTTATGGTCATCATGAAAAATTGTGATTTTCAATAATTATTAAATCCTCTTAAAATCACTTTTCCAGTATGAAGAAAATAATTTAATAAAGGCTTGTGTATGATTTATTTGTAAAAAATTATATAATTTTACCAATTATTTATATAACTTTATATTAAATCCTTTCACCAAGTTGGCAATTATGAATATTTATCAACTGCATTTTACCAAAATATTGATGATTTATTTTAAATGCTGGATGCTTAACTATTAATTATTTATGAAAGATAGGTAAAAGATTTAACAGTTACCTAAAAACTTGCATTACATTCAAAATATAGAAAAATGAAAAGTTTTTTTATAATTGCGTTGAGTACAGAATCGTATTGGCCATGTCCCTTGTGAGCAGCCTAAACTGGGCTGCACCGATGAAAGCTGTTATTCATTTAGTACTACCCTGGGGGCACAAGTAGCTTGAAGATATGCTACAAACGTAAATAACACTACTCCAGCAATGCTCTATAATTATAGTAGACAGGGACCTACGGTTTAAAGTGGATTCCGAACCACTACAAACATTCATGGCACAGCCGGGACTTGACCCCGAAACCTGTGGCACCAAGTGTCAAGAGTGCTAGTCACTCAGCATATACATGAATGCATAACTGCATTTATAAGCAATATAATTTTAAAATTCAACATCAAAAGGTTGAAGTTTTACCAATTAATTCACCAAAACCTATTAGCTCCTTCTTCACTATGATAAAAACGGCATTGCAGTTTTAAAACTTTTTTGGGGGGGGTTTCATTTTTCCTAGATATCTATATTAAAATGTTGCAGGCTATATTTAGGAGAATCAACAGGTTTAGGGAAAACTTCCTTTTTTTTACAGATATATTGTCGTCTCTTTGCTTCTATAAAATAGTTTGTATATAAAGATTTTGTTGTATTATAAAGATTAGTTTGTATATATATTTGTTTTAAATAATCTGTAAATTCCAAAAGTACATTTGGTAAATGAATTATTTATTTATTTTACAACTTATTAAAACATAAAAATTGAGAAACAAGAAAATGTGTGATGTAACTTCATGCTGATAAAAATTACTTTATATTTCCTCACTATGTGTTAACATTTTCAAGAAATGTTATTTAAATATTTCTTAGGCAGACCAGGAGAAATTATAAACGTATTTGGAAAGTGTTGATACGAGAAGCAAAGTAAGGTTTAGATTAAAAAATAATTATAATGTATAATTTTTTTATTACGTCTATTTTATTTTCTATTTCATACACAGATTTGGATAGATCGGCGTTGGAGATTAAAAGGTTGTTTCAGTATATTATTTTAACCTTTCATTTTTAAGACAGTAGGAAATAAAAAGGAAATACTCATATTGTTATATTTATTTTAAAAACCACTTGTTTTAATGCTACTTACAAAATATCTGCTATTTTACATTTCTATGCTTTACGTTACTTATATAAAAGTTTTCTTTTCATAAGTTTTAAAAAAAATATTTTACTTTATAAGAAAAGAGAATTTCTTACTTGTAATATGCTGCTATTTGGAGTGACACGAACAGTTTCTCGGCGTCCATTAGTACATAAAACATAAACACAAAACGAGCCAGACATTTTACGGCTTCAAAAAGTTCTAGTTTCGCTTACAAATATTTACCAATTCCCTTGTCACGATATTAGTAGGAGTTGAGATGTTTTGCTCTTTTGAATGTGTATTTAAAATTCTAAACAAAAAAAAATATATATATTATTATTATTATTATTATTCTCAAAATTTTAAAAGCGAAATGATTCATGTGTAATAAAGAACTTCAATTTTTACACATTAAAAATTTTATTAAAATATTTCCTCTAGATTCTTTAATAATGTAAAATATCATGATAATTCTGCAATTCAGAAAATTGAATTCA
>BPLQ01005692.1:0-14685 GCA_021605075.1 Caerostris darwini | reverse complement strand
TGTTTTATTTTTCTATAAACAGTTTATTCATAACAAGAAAACTAGGCAATGCTTCGCTATTGCTAAATCTAAGTATATATATGAATTAAATAAATATAAAAAATTCTACGTTAATTAATTTATTCAATGAATACACCTTCTTCAGTTTCAGGTTTACGGAGTTCCATGGCCTTATATGGGCCTAAACTCCTAGCTGAGAGTAAGTCATATGGTGATATAAAAAACATTAATAAACAACAAAGCAGTAAGTAATCAAGGTCTGCCCCAAATTACCAGATCAAAATAAAATAAAAGAGCAACGAGTAAATCAGAGAATTTCAATAATAGAAAACATAAATTAAGAAAAGAGAAATATAAAGTAAAAGTAAAGAAAATAATTAAAAATAAAACAAGAAAGCAAAAAATAAAAAACACCACAGGATGGAGTTGCAGCTGCTAGAAATGATGACTAAAGGAACAGGTCAGGGTGCTCCTGACAACTGAGCCAGTTCGTCTAGGGTAATTGTAAGTTATATAAGACCGCCCTAGGGCGTTTAGCATTCTCCGGCAGAGAAAAATCATATCTCGGAAGATTACGAATTTCCTCATTCGGAATGTGTTCAAGATGTGCATAAAAATTTTCCGCAATCTTGAGCATATAATTTTGAATAGAAGGGAGGGCAAGACTATGACGAATGTCATCATTTCTAAAGTACCAAGGAGAATTAGTTATCATACGTAAAAATTTATTTTCAAGAGTTTTAATATAATTAATGTGATACCTTGCAGCAGAGCCCCAAACCGGACTCGCATAAGTCATTACGGGACGCATATAGTACATGTAGATTAGTAATTTATTCAATGAATAGCATGAATAATTTAAAAAAATTCTATTTCAGTGCTGTTTGTATAACATTTTTTTTCCTTTTCTTCTTTAGCTTGTTAAATTATTTGGTAGCATATGGGAATTCAATTTTTGTAGTATTACTTTCATTAACTTTTTGTATTCAATGTCTCTGATCAAAATACTTTTTTTTAAGCAATCCAATCTAATATTCAATTAATATTATAAAAACAAGCTACCTAATACACTGAAACTCACTGAAATTCTTTCAATAATCTTCAATGCCTATTCCTCCTCATGGAAATTACTTCTACACATGTGTATTCAAGTCAGCCAAGCCTTCCTGATTAAAGTGAGTTTTGCCTTTTCATTCAATATTCCTAATATTAGGCGAAGTATTAGGAATATTGAATGAAAAGGCAAAACGTTTCCTTTTGATTTCTTTTTTCAGTATTCAGTTATTTAGTGTCATGAGGAACAGAAATGGAATGTTCTAAGTCGATCGCTGGCAAAAATATTCGACTTTCATCTTTGGATAACAGTAACTGGGAAAAACTTAAAAGAGACCACTTTTAATAGTCGTAGTGTAACCGGAGATCTGGATATTGCATTCTGAATTCCATGCTAAACTATTTATATTACATTTCAGCATATGCCCCTTGTTAAAATGAAAATACTTTCGAAACAAATGATTAAGAAAATTATTGCTGCGGAGATGGAGGTAGGTTGTACGGAGAGTAAATATTCTTCTGAGGATCTTTCGTGAAAACCTCGTCTCTCTTCCAAGTTTTTAACGGTAGTGTGATGAAGTAATACAGAATGCAACAAAAAATCGTTTTCTCAAAAATTCAAACAGCCCAGGAAAACTTTTATGAGGTAAAATCATAATCCAAGGATGTTGCAGAATACATTCAAAGTACTGTCCCTATCCCTGCATTGTAGAAACTGCACAGAAAAATATCCAGGATTTGATGATTACAGCAATTGAACTAACTGAGTAAGTAAGGTACAACTTCTTTGTACTGCCGTTAATTGCTCTTTCCATGTCGTGCAAATTCTACCAAATGTTCCAATGAGAATCTCCCTATTTTACAGAGAGCTAAAAGATATACTGTAAAATTCTTTCTTATTAAAGAATTTAAAAAAACTCCCTAGAATAATAAATTTGAAAAATTACTTGGCTAAATTGAATTAAATGATTCTACTTCAAAATCAAATTCTAAAATACTTCCTCCGTAATGATTGGGCAAACTAAAAATTTAAAGGAATTTATTGCTTAACTTTACTCTATCACTAATAAAGATATTATTTTTAAACTATCCGGAGAATACATTATATTTTTTCTATCCGACAACGATCAAAAACTCCAAGTTATGAATTTTCTTAACCAAAACTCTTATAATTTTTACAATATTACTAGTAAAGTTGATCGCCCTTTGAAAGTTATTTTAAAAGGATTACACAATACTACTTCGAAAAACGAAGTAGAAAATGCTCTGCTAGAAAAAGGTTACAATTTGGATCATATTAACTACCTCATTAGTAGCAGAACCAAATCAAAGTTTCTTCTATGGCAAATAATTTTTAAATGATCCAACCAGAATATGACTATTTCCTCATTAAATAGCCTTTCTCATCAAGATTGAAAAGTTCGTTCAATGACCTGGGGCTAATGATTGACCATTGTTTTCAATGCATCTGCAAATAATTGTGGTGTTAAATCTAAATGCCTTAAATATGAATATAGTCGTAATCACAAGGATTATACTCTAAAAGAAAAAAAAATGAAACCATAAGTGCATAAATTGTGGCAATGAAGGATATATTGCTTATTGGAAGAATTGTCTAAAATTTTCCAAAATCAATGTATCTACTAACCAGAAAGATCAGAACACTAATAGAATTTTCTTCACCTCTAATTATGTCAAACGAAATATCTCTTATGCCCATTCTAAAAAAATAATCCTCCTATTCTAACTCCTACTCAGTTATTTAAATCATCTTTCCAGGAAACTTGTCAAATGACACTATCAAAAAACTCTTTTTGTTATTAGAGAAATCGTTAATCTCTTTTCTTCTGTCTAATCATTACTTTCCTTTATGACAGTCTTTAAAGCGCTAAAAACAACAAGGAAAAAATATTTCTCTTTCTCAGTAGTTTTGTTGTAAATCTTTTAATAATTAATTCTGCCTTCTCCTATAAAGAATACACATTCTCTTTTTTAAAGATCGTATTTACTTATCCGACTCATTATTTTTTTTTTTTTCAACTGCAACTGCTTATATTTTGCTTTTGCATGTTACTTCTATTCCAATGGGCCTGAACCAAATGCAACTCTACAACATCTCAAGAAAGAAACTTGAAGTAGCTATAAGCATCGTTCGCTCCCCAAACCATTTTTTTTTGGGGGGAGGGGATTTTTATCACCTCTCTTTTTCCGGTTTAAAAGTTTTATATTATTTCTTACTTTATAAATTCATTTTTCTTAATTTAATTATTTCTTTTAATTCTTAAGCTCCTGCCACTTCTATACACTTTTTTTTTTAAACTTTGATTCTGATTAGATGTGTAGCTCTTGGTACCACAAGTTTCGGGTTCAAACCCCGGCGGTGCCATGGATGTTTGTAGTGGTTCGGAACCCACTTTAAGTCGTAGGCCCTGGTCTCATATGACTGTTGAGCGTTGGACGTAGAGTTGACAGCCCTACCCCGTAAAAAAAGAAAAACATCTCTCTTCTCGAAATCTGCCAGTATTTAGACAGCCTTGGCCCACACTGGGCTGTTTCGCCAATGATGAGGATGATGAAAATAGAAGATCAATAGACATAAATTGCCATTATTTTTATATTTATATTTCGAGGATCATACATTAATTTCTTTTTAAAATTTCACGGTGTGGATTATAAACCGCTCGTAAGTTTCTTCAAAAATCAATTATATAAAACCGCAGCCTAAAAAGTGTTTTTGCCAACAGAAATTGTCAAATATTTGTGTGAGGGAAAAACAATCTGTTAAACATTATGGATGATAAGAGGGAACCAAACTTCGATAAAAGTTGGCAGAAGGCGACGTTCATCTTATATCGGTGTGTGCTAGAGACTGAAAACGTCTGGTGTGAAGTAATAGATAAAATTGTGAAATTGCTAAATTTAAATTGATGATTTAAATTAAATTTTTTAAAATTTGCTAAAGTTAATTTGATAACGACATAAAACTTACCATTACTTTGAAATGGTCAAAGTTTATACTTTATTTGTATATTATTTTAGACTACGAATCTATTTAAATGGAAATAAGATATTTTAACTTTGTGTTGAGTAATTTCTAAGTATCAGCCTTTTATAAATGGATAAATGCTTTAATTTTTATTAATATATATATATCTATTATTTTTATTCTGTGTTTGCTTAGGATGTTAGTATTTCTTTCCCATTATATTTTATTATTCAGTGTAAAGCTGCAGCATGTGAACTATTTTGCTACTAACAAACAAATTAACACACACGGTTCTTGAGGGAAAAATAAAGAGACAACATCGGAACTGAAAAATAGTTTCTATGTGTGGGAGAAAGGTCCAGAAATAGTAATTGGAGGAAAGGTGTCAAGTTCATAGAACTGTTGCTCCCTCTCTCACCATAAGTAGTTCTAGGTACCTCAGTCGCTATCGGATTGCTAACATCCGAAGGAAAGAGACCAGGCCAGATGGAAAAAGACAAGCAAGAACGAAAAGTGCCGATAAAAGGTCGATTATGTGTGAACAACAAATTTTTTGACTGAAACTATTTAACTGTAAATATGATTAATCCCGGCCATGTTTTAATACTTCAAATAACGAACCAACATTGAGCTTATGATAAACATTAAAGCTTACCTGCATGTTTAACATTAGACAGTAATGTTTTTTTAAAATTTCAACTCAACCTTTAGTTTCAGCTACTCAGTTATTGGGTTCTTCGATTCAAATAAATATGCTTCTTCTTCTTCATTGAAGCAACAGCCCCATGGTGGGCCAAGGACGTCTCCTTACTGGCAGATTTCAAGATAGGAAAACTTTTTTTTTACGAGGTAGGTTTGTCAGCCTTACGCCCAAAGTTCTACAGTCATATTAGACAGGGACCTGATGGCCAAGTGACTAGAGCTCTGGCGCTCGGTCCCACAGGTATCGTGTTCGAATCCCGGCGGTGCCATGGATGTTTGTAGTGGTTCGAAATCCACTTTAAGCTGTAAGTCCCGGTCTCATATGACCGTAGAGTGCCACGGAGCCCAGTCAGACTTCTCACACACATTCCCAAACTGTAAAGGGGCAACTCTGCTCTAGGCACAGTGATGGGGTGTGGTGTAGTAGTAGTAGTCTTATTAGAATAGTACCTATGGTTTAAAGTGCATTCCGAACCACTACAAACAACTATGGCACCGGTGGGACTCAAACTGAAACCTGTGTCCCCCAGCTCCAGAGCGCTAGTCACTCGGCCATCAGGCCCATCAAATAAATATTCTACTACCACATAAATAATGAGTACACAGATTTCTGTACATCGCAGAAGGTATATATTTACTTAACCTTGTTAGCGCGAGGGAAAAAAAAATAACTATGAATAGTATGAGGTACACTTATTTATTAATTAGAACCTGATAGTAAACATTATTCCCCGTTTTCTCGTCGTTTACAAGCATGTCAGCACGTATACATTTTTTTCACTCTTAACTCTAAATATTGCTACATATAACTGACCATGGCTAAAGCAAACCGATCTCCAATTTATCCCGATTGGTCATTTATACATAACACAAGCTAGTCGAATAGGGAATTGCAATAATTTAAATTTGAATGGCACATTGTATACTAACAAGGGCATCCTAAGAATACAGATGTTTTCTCCTTTAGCTCAGTCAGTCAAAATAGTTGCTTCTATGAAATTCCACCTCAAAAATTTGATGAATGTCTTGCCCTATTAGAAAGCCTTGAGACAAAAAAAAAAGTCAGCTTGAAATTCAAAGAACTTTTTCTCCCAGACTCAAGCTAAAAAAAAACCAAAAAAACTCTCTCCTACTAAATTCACACCCGAAGCTATCAAATTTTGAACATCCAGTGGAGAATTATTTGAATTAAGTTATGGTAACTTAAAGTAATTGAAAATACACTACTGGCCATTAAAGTTACTGCACCAAGAAGGAGACATGCTATAGACGTGAAACTTAAACGACAGGAAGGAGGTGCTATGATATGCAAATTAATAGCGTTTCAGCTCATTCAGTCAAAGCAGGTAATTGTTCAGCCGGTTTCTCATTCACAAATTGCATTTGAACATTGTTGCCTTGGGAAAAGTTGTGATGCCTCTTGTAAGAGGCAGAAATGCGTACCAGCAAGTTTCTGACTTTGACATAGGTCGAATTGTAGCGTACCGAGATTGCGGTTTATCATATCGCAGTATTGCTGCTTGTGTCAGTCGAGATCCAATGACTGTTAGCAGAACATGGAATTGATGGGTTCAGGACGGTAATTATTAAAGCCGTGCTGGATCTCAACGGCCCCCTATCACTAGCAGCTGAGAAGACAGACATTGTTGTTTCCTATTAGGATTGGTTGTAAAATGAATGTAGGGAGTTTTGTTCATAGAAGACAACCTGAAGAAAAACATCAATAAGATATATTTAATCAAAACAGCACATATTACATATAAATCGCTTCTTCTTTCGCCATTTTCTTGAACACAACCGTGTCATCCATTTTCTTTTCTCGTCTCACTGTTGCCACTGCAGTACAGAGAAACTTATCTCTCATTACAGCTACAGTTTGATCGTGCGCGCGACAGACATGTTACCGCATGGTCTTAATGGATCATGCAGCCACGTCACGAGCTCTGAGTCGCACATTGGCAGCGTGCATTCGTCATCGTCATAGTGGCACATTACCTGGCGTGATGGTATGGAGTGCTATTGGATACACGTCTCGGTCACCTCTTGTTCGCCTTGACGGCACTTTGAACAGTGCCGTCAATTTCTGGTGTGTTACGACCCGCGGCTCTACCCTTTATTCGAGCCCTGCGAAACCCTACGTTTCAGCAGGATAATGCACGACCGCATGTTGCCGGTATTGTACGGACCTTCTTTGATACGGAAAATGTTCGGCTGTTGCCCAGGTCAGCACGTTCATCAGATCTCTCGCCAATAGAAAACGTCTGGTCCATGGTTGCCGAGTGATTGGCTCGTCACCTTACGCCAGTCACTACGGTTGATGAGCTGTGGCATCATGTTGAATCTGCATGGGCATCTGTACCTGTACATGCAATCCAATTTCTGTTTGACTCCATGCCCAGGCGTATAAGTGCTGTTATTACTACCAGAGGCGGTTGTTCTGGGTGCCGATTTCTCAGGATCTATGCACTCAAATTTCTTGAAAATTTAATCACTTGTTATTTTCAGTATAATATATTTGTCCAATAAATATGATTTTGTTTGCATTTCTTCATGGTATAGCAATTTTAATGGCCAGTTGTGCAGCAGGAAAGAAGATATCGAAAAGAAGATGCTAAGTTAGGGATGGGCAAACTACTGCCCACCGGCCAACTCCGGCCCGCCTTAAGGTTCTATCCGGCCCGCGGATAGAAGTTTAATTTACCGCTCCGAGGCAAATTAAAAGAAATATATATATATTTATATATCCATCTCCTTTTCTACTTTGATTAAATATTACTTTTTTTCTTCAAAGGACTAATGATCTCTTTACTTTTTCTATTTTTGTTCTACAAAACATATCGACGGAAATTGCAAGCACAGACAGCTTTCAATCGGTAAAGTGTTAAAAGCGGACGCTCTTTGTTATATATAACTGTAGATGAGCGAAAAGTTACAGTTTTATAAATCATTATCGAAAGTAAGTTTCCCATGTTTAATATCTCACATCTAGAAAATCAGTGCTATGTTTCCTTCATCTTATATATGTGAACAAGTGTTTTCAACTATGAACCTTAGAAAGAATTATTTCAGAAGTAGACTGACAGATGAGCATTTAGCCTCGTTCCTTAAGACTCCTTCTCACCGAGGCAGGCAAGAAAATATTTTCGACCCCTTCACAGCGAAACGTCAGAAATAGCATTACGCCTAGAGTAGTTCCGGCTTCGAGTTGTAAGTTGGTCAACTCGAAGTGGGGCATTTCAAACCTGTTTCAGGCGAACGTGGCGAGGCTAGTGATTGGTCAACTCTTCACGCTTAACGTCTCGGTGGAAACGAGCCTTTAGAATCAGTACATCTCACTTCGAACCTCAATAAAGGAACTTTTAAAAATGAAATCGGAATTTCATTTATCTCATTAACATATTTAAATTGTAATACTTGTATTTGTTTTTAAAATTTTAGAAAAATTTATTTTGACCCGCCTAACTTTTTTTTTCGATTTTTGGCCCGCGACCGAAAAGAAAAAGTTTGCCCATCCCTGTGCTAAGTGCATGACAGCGATGCAGACACCACTGCCTCCATATATATATATATATATATATATATATTCAAAAAATAAATAATATAATATAATAATTAGCATATAAAGAATTTGATGTAGGATAAATATTACATTAATTTAATAGATATTTCAGAATTTGGTTCTTTATTTGAAGTAATCCCACTCATAAGTGATTATTAGTAAATGGCTTCTATTTATTGATATTTAATATTCATGCCTGGAAATGTTTTTTTGCATATAGATATTGGTAATAGATTTGTGCATTTTAATACATTATCTATCAACAGCCACGAAGATTTTGTTGAGAGTAATTATACTAGAATATGCTTCAGGGGAATCTCATAAAACATGTAATGAATTCTGGGAACAAACATTTAATAATAGCCAAAATGTTGTTTGAAATTCCTGTGTTAGGATAATGAATAATAATAATAATGTGTATATATGCACATATAGAATGTGTATATTATAGAGATCCTTTATCCAGGATTGACGAACGACTCCAACATCTTTATTGTTTGACTTTGTACAAACAGACCCCCTTAAGGATGTAAAGTCTTGATTGTTTCATGGTCAGGTTTTGTTTATGTCTTCGGGCATTTTCCCAGTTTTCCTCGTAGCTATTAGCCATAAAGCAGGCATGTGACAATCCCTTGGCATATATGCAAGCAAGTCAAAATCTTATTTTTCCAATATCATTGCTGCAGCATTTGTGTCACCACAGAGAAGGTTTTTTGTGCATAAAATAATATTATTACTCCATGGTGCTGCATAAGTCATAAAGATGGTGTCTGATTTACTCCTTTCAAAGTGGGTGTCAGATGAGTGCTCCAACAATAAACCTATTTTCGCCCTAATTACATATTCAATCTATCAAATTGTGGATATGTTACAATGAAATAAAATTTTTAATTGTTACGCCCTAAGGATTTAATTTGTTTAGATTGACTGGAACTGCTACTCTCTCTCAAATAATCAAAGTTGGAAATGTTAACCATCCTTTTGTTCAAATTTATATTATATATGAGAGAAATGTAGGTGTTAATTTTTATACATGAAATATATTATAAATATTGATATGTCTATAAATAGATCATTCAAAGATAAATAGATAAAACAATCAAAAAGATCTGAATATCTTTAAAAAAACTGTTTTTAATTACACGAAGAAAATTATGGAATGCAAAAATGTTTTTATGATCTAAAATAAATTATTGATGCATTCTAGAAATCTATTTTTTATATTCTAAATGAGATATGGAAGGTACATAAAGTAAATAGATCAAATTTTTTAATAAATAATTTAAATTTAGCATTCTTTACATGCTTAGAATATTTTCAATTTATGTTATGACATATTTTGATCTGAATGCCTTCAAAAATAGTAATTTTTTGTTCACTTTCAAATACAAACCATCGATTAATTATAGAATTTTCTTTCGTTTTCATTATCTTGCAATATTTTAATTTCACAGGCTTCTAAAACATATTGCTAGCAGAATTGAATTCCAAATTAAGTTCTGGAAATATAGAAGCAAGAAGATAATTAAAATATTTTTCATTCAAGAAAATCTCTTTCCAGAATTCATTGAATTTTGAACAGAAAAATTCTAATCACTGGCTGTTACATATGGAATTTTGGAATACATTGGAATTTTTCATTTTGGAAAGTAGAAAGTTGATAGGAATTTTTTAGTCATGGAATCAATGGACATCAGATTCTTCTTGTTATAATTACATATTTATTATATAATACAAATGTTGTGTCTTAATTTATGTTGGTGTAGTTTTAAGATACTAAATTACTATTTTTTATTATATATATTACATTATAAGATCTTAAGAAATTAATCAAACAGCATTTAATTTTTTTTAAAGTCTGTTTAAAGATATAAAACAATATTTAGTTTTTTTAAAGTCTATTCAGAGATTTTGTTTAATAATAGTTTAAACTTTATAGTAACTTATATTATATCATAAAATTTTAATTTATGTACAGTGGTGAGTGTTGAATTATTTGGCTTTTTTGGACCAAATTTGAAGGGGAAAAAATGCTGTCTACATTTGCAAATAGTATTTATTAATTTTAATGATAACTGTAAAGCAACAGAGAAAATAAATAATGTAACATTTACTGTAAATAATAATAACATTTACTGTAAAATTTTGAGATCAGAATACAACTGTGCTTTATGTTCAAAAGACTTTAATAGTTTTATAAGTCTTCTAAAGACACCTTTATGAAATGTAATTTTAAGTGCACATCTATTGTTTTTAAATACTATGAAACTTCCAGCATTATCATATGGAATAAAGCATGCAATACTGAATGAAAGGATTTTATGCTTACTAAAAATGAATAAAATACAATATAAAATGGTTATATGAGAATGTGGTAATATTAAATGTCTTATATTCATGCAAAAAAAAAAAAAAAAATCATTAAATAAAAGCAAAATTTAAAAAAATTCCAGAAGAATTTTGCAAACAAGCAAAATAAAAGTGTTTCTCTTTATTATGTTACTATACTATAAATTCATCCACCTTTTTCTACATGTATATCACCCAGAAATACTATTGATACCTTTTTTAAAATAAATAGGAAAAATCGGTACTTACAAATCGGTACCTTGGCGACAGATTTGGCAGTTTTTAAGTGTCGCCAATCTTTATTATTTGGAATAAAAATATTTTGAAAGCGTTTTGATTTTAAATGAAGTGTTTCATATATATTTTATTATTTTTAACAAAAATTTTAAGTGTAGATTGGCACCAAATCTGTAGCTGCGGTTGGCACGTGTGCTCTTTATTGGCGCAACTGTCGCCAAGGTACCGTTAATACGTAAGTACCAAAAAAAGTTTTATCAGTGTAAATCAAGTGAAAAATCGAGTTTATGGGCATGACCCCCAGAGTTTGTAATATTGGAATTTAAATAATATTAAAAAAGTAACAAAAATTATCTAAAAACACTTAAAATATCCACATTTTCAGAACAGCAATTAACAGAAAAAAAAAAATATGAGTACAAGATTTGCTTTTTTTTAAACTTTCCACAAAATATTTACTTATTTTCCATGTAACAATTTCTAGGACAGGAATTTTGGAGAATTGTAAATGACATAAAATGTGAGGGAAGGGAGGAGGCAGAGAATTAACGAAAGCCACAGAAACATCAGGAAAAAAAAATAATAATAAATAAAAATAAATAATGCTTTTCAGTAAAGTTGTGTTGAATTTTGATATGAATACATACTTTAACATTTTCTATCACTTGAATAAACAAAGTATCAAAATCTTAAAAGCATACAGCCTTAAAAAATGAATGACAAAAATGAAGAAAAAGATCTGTTAATAATTGTGTACTGACATATTTATTTATTTATTTACTAATACAGTGAGCATATACCACAGGTTTTTAAAAAATAATAAAAATAAACCTACTGATTTAATCTTTAAAACATAACTAATCAAATTTTTTTGAAAAGGTAATAAAACCTTTAAAAAATAAAACATGGACAATGGAATAATTTCTGACATAAAGATAGACTTAATCCTCGTAATAAAAATGGTACATAAAATACCATTAATATTATGATGAAATTTTAGTATATGTACAAATTTGCTTTCATAGTAGAATTGAAAGGAATTTCTTATAAATATAAAATGTGACAATGTAAGAAAAATAATAATCAATAAATAAAATAAGTAAAAATTGATAAAAAATAGGCATTATATAAGATAAATTATAAGTAAGTATTCAGTCAAAAAAGCTAATTTTTGTATTAAAAAAAAAAATAAGAAAAATAAATCCAACAGACATACATTGTAATATTACATAAAATGATACTGGTTCACTATGACTGAGCATGAACAGCATGGTTATTTATTTAGTAAATTCATTAATTATGCAGCCAGGTCTCAACATTCTCTTATAAACTATTACTTCTTGTAAGTTTATACCAAATTTAAAATATTGAATTATTATGGCAAAATATTCAGTAAATTTTATAAAAGTCTAAAGAGCAAAGCATACAAGTATCATTATTATAAGCAAAAAATAATCTCCTACTTGGATACATAAAAAAACAGATACAATATGAATCTTCATTTTTCCAATTTCATCAAATTGGATACTAGAGATACTCTATCAAAAGGCATACAAATTTTACAGCTATTAAAAAAAAAAAGAAAAAGAATATGAAGGCAGTAAAATATAATTTTAGTGTGAAGGGGTGGTATTGTTATTTCCATTTTATTAAACTACAAATCATAGTATTGCCAAAGAAAGTAGGGTACTTACGTATTAATGCCACCGCAGCTACAGATTTGGTGGTTTTTATGTGGCGCCAATCTACACTTAAAATTTTTGTGAATAATCATTAAATATATAAAACACTTTATTTAAAATCAAAACACTTTTAAAATTCAAAATACTTTATTTAAAAACACAGTAGTCAATCGTATTTCAGTGGAAAATGGGCCGATATAGAGTTTAACATAGATTCAAAACAGTCTCTATTTTGGCACATTGGCAGCTTTTTATTGGCGCAACTTCTGCTGCGGTGGCGTTAATACGTAAGTACCGAAAGTAGTAAGGCAATAAGTCCAGTTAGAGTGAACAAGTAGAAAATATTTGCCAGCTTTCATTTCAAAATAAATCTATATGTTCAATAAACAATTCCACATAAAAAATTAATTAGTATTCCATGAAAAGTTTAATATTTTTTTAATAATATTTATTACATTCTTATATTTGTTCTTTTAATTTCCTCTATACCTGGTAGCCAAAACATGGTAACTATCACTCCATATAAGTTTGATATCATTATTTTTTTTTAAATTTATGTTTTCCCCATCATATAATTTTTAAATAATAATTCCTTTAAAATTACCATACATTTAATTATTAATACTTTCTTTAATAAGATGAGATTTTCAAGTTTCAAAAGATGACAGAGGGACATTTTTTCTAAGATAATTTTTAAGTGAATCAAGACAAACAAAATTTCGGATGTCAAAAAACATTATAATAATTGAATTCTACTACTATTAAAATAATATTAAATTTAATAATAGAATTAGCAATCAATCTATTTCCATTACATCATCAAGTTTTGAAAGTAAATCATCTAAAGCTTTCTTCCCACGATATGGACGTTTAAGCCCTCTACTAAATGATCGACAGGACTCCAATTGTAAAAATTTCAACTGATCACAATTTTGAATAAGTAACTTAACAGTAGGTACAGCAATCGAAGTATTATTCACATCTAAATTCTCCAAGTTTTGCAAGTTACCAGCTTTAAGGAGAGATTGAAAATTATCATTAATATGATGATTTTTCGTTCTTGAAATATCAAGGACTGTTAAACTATGGCCCCATTTTATAAGAACATCTATAAAATCAGGGTTGTCATAAAGCCTAGTATGAGAAACATAAAGTCTTTCAACATTTGAAGCAGGCAAAGAACACACTGCAGCACATGAAATATGAGTTCCTCTAATATCAAGTACTTTCAAATTAGGAGATTTCATAAGAATTTTTTTAAAGTGATTATCAATAAAATGATAATTTGAATAAGTAGGATGAGTGAAAACTTCTAAATTTGGAAATCCGTTAGATTTTACAGATTGTTTTTGTTTGAATATAATTGTGTCTCCTAAACGAAGTACTTTTAGTTTTGGCAAGCCATTCTGCATAACTTCAACTGGAAAAATGGGTGATGAACTTTGTTTATTTAAATTCTGAACTATAAGTTCTTCTAAATTTGGGCATGATGATGCAATATTTAAAAATAATTCTTTTACACCTTTAAGAAGTATATTTGAAAAATCAAGACTAACCAATTTAGGTCCATGAAATTCTATGAAGTTGTTAAATAAATTGTAGGAAAATGCTGGGTAATATACCAAGTTTTTATCATTGATGATCATCTTTTGCAAACCAATACAACAGCTAGAAGATTCAATCAAAACATTACCAATGCGCGTCTCCAGGAATTTTACTGCATTTGAAAAATTGATGCATTTTAATTCCTGCATGTTTTCATAGATTTTTGTTATTACAAGTTTGAAATTATTGATTTTATCATTATCATTTTTTTTAAATTTTATCTTTTCCAGAGAGCTAAAAACAAGTTCTTTGGTCTGCCTTAAATATCCCTTTTTAGAGTAATTTTTTAAAATCTGGAATGATAATGTACCATCAAAATAGCGCCATAATGAAGCATCTTTGCTTGCTTCTTCCCACATCCGGCATACTTTAGCTACATTTTTAACAAAGTTTTCTTGTGTTTCACTTTCTAAAACGTAAGAGAAAATGTGTACAAGTATTTCTGGCGGTAAATCATTAATCGTAGTCATAATAGCGTCAGACACAAACCTTTCTTATAATTTAATAATGTA
>BPLQ01005690.1:0-41899 GCA_021605075.1 Caerostris darwini | reverse complement strand
AATAAACTCACAGTGTATTCCACTTAGCACACTCCCAATTTTTAAGGGTTTTCTTAAGGACGTTGAAATTAAATTAAAAATAAATAAGGTATTATAAAATTAATTTATAAATAAGGTATAAAATACCATTTAGTGCATTAAAATACTATGCACTACAAGCAAGTATATTGTATTTTAATTTTTAAGGTCGAGAAATTAAAAATAGCTATTAGATTGTATGAAATATACATTTTTATTATAAGCAGAACTAAAGTACTTTTTAAAATTATAAAACTGTTTTTTCATTTTTAATTAAACTCACCTAGTGCTCTTTTTGAATTTTCAGATTTATCACAAGTACCGAATATTGGATATTATTTTTGCAGAGAAGATTTTATTAATTAAAGTAAAAAATAATTAAATTGAAGGAAATTCTTACGAAACAAAAAATGGATACGCATTCCGTATCGACTCTTCAATTTATGTGTCTTACAGAAACGGTTATTCTTCTATTCAATAGAACAGACATCAAAAAGTGCCTTCATAAATTAGGATATCATTTCCTTGATCCTCATGCACACTTGGATTGCATAGAAAAAAGAGGAAAAGAATTTGCATCCACTTTACCAATACCTGTCAGCGTGAAAAACGCATTGATTGATGTGCTTCGATCTATGGCGACAGAAGTCTTTGATTGGTGCATAAAACATAGACATTTTATATCTGAGGTTTTTGATGTATTTAGTTCCTTCCATTGGAGATCAGACGGCACCATTGAGGAACTGAAAACTGCCCAAGCTTTGATACGAAGAGAAGATGGAGATATTGGTTCGCGCTTTAAAATAGCATGTTACTATCTTTTGACGGTTGATATGCAGAGATTAATGGAAGAATCTCCGAACACCTATGAGGGACTTTTCAAATCACTCCGCCAGGCCAAGATGATGAGTTTATTGGCTAGAAGACGTGGCTACAATTCCTTCCCAAACAACAACTTTTGGCAAAAATTCTGTTGTTGTATTTGTGGAGCAAAGAAGATCTGATATAAGTTACTCAGTGAAATGCACCATAGTCTGATTCTTGCAATGTCACAAGCGGATAAAATTGATTTTTTTTTTTAAGATTTACTGATTTTGATTGATTTTTTTTTACCATTACAAATTTGTAAGAAGTAGGGTGTTGCTTTTTTTTCTTTACATGCAATTATATTTCTATATATGGTGAAATGTGGCTCTATCTTGATGCAGTTTTCCAGTTTGACCAGTGAATTTGAAAGCACTTAAGAAATTAGGCTTGGGTTTTGCAGAAGTGAATTTGAAGAAGATTTAAAAATGAATAAAGAAGCGTTTTTTTCAATGTCTGGAATTAATTAGTGATCGTTTTTTCACACGATTGATTATTATTGCTGTCTTTTTCACAACAACATTTTATTACTATTTTGAATTACAAAAAGCTTACATTTATTTGTAACATTCAAGTCTTTTACTTAAACAGAAAACACTTTTTTATTCATAATAATAATTTCTGTCATTGTAATAATAAAATGGTTTTATTAAATAAGAAAAACATGTGTCATATATATAAAACATATGTCATATACAAACATATCCGTGCCCACAAATACGAATAATGGTCGTTCTATAAATTGTAATAGAACTCATACCAATAAGCATGCATTAATACAACTATAATTAATTTTATCATTTTATTTTTTATTATAATTATTTTATACTATAATTAATTTTATCAACACTGCAATAGAGGATCTATACAGACTGTTGATAACAACTTGGATGTTTATTGTCATATTGAATATCATAAATTGAAATTTATGATGTGTAATTTGTATATCATATTAAAATTTAATACTTTTTAGTAAATATTTTTTCTGTTATCTTTCATGATGTTTGTAAAAATAAATTGTAATTTATAAATTACACAAAAAATATCTTTCACAATCAATATATATATATATCTATTTTATCTTTCACGATGTTTGAAGGCAACGAACATTTCTTCAAGGAGTACCTTTGCATCTAGACTGTTAATAAAACCCCCATATCTTAAAAGTAATAAAAATTAAGGAATCAATTGGATAATGCAGCACTAGAAGTTTTTTAAAAATAAATTATTAAAAAAAAAAGTTAATTAAAATTTTTTTTAAAGTTAATTAATTTAAAACATGATATAATTACTGGAGTAAAAACTCTGGAAAAAAATAAAATTTAGTATGATTAATTGTACTTTAAATTTACTTGGATTCAAGGTACAGAGAAATAGTTAGTGGTCATAAAGTTAGCACATGCCATCATAAAAGTACCAGAGAAAGTAAAAATTAAATTTTAAAATATTAAATTTGAAAAACATTAAGGTATAATGTAAGATGTTTAAATAAGAAACAATAACTAAGGATATTAAGAATTTAAATCAGCCAAAAGTCAAGTACATTAACTAGTTAAGAGTAAAATGAGAAAGAAAGGACATCTAATGTCAAGTTTACGAACGGAAACGGAAGTACCTGTTTCGGAGTACCTAAGGGCTAAATATACCCCGAAAACCTCCACATAATCATTAATATTGTTGAAATTGCATTGTGAATTTAAATAAAAAAAAGAAAATTTACGATATTATTATTAAATTGTTAATTTACGATATTTTAAATGATAAAAAGAAAGATGTAAGTTAAGTTATTCAGGTGCAAGTAGGAGTCCTTAACACGTTTTCCCACGGACGGGCAGTATATTAATGAAAAATAAAAAATAAATTAAATTTAGAATTTTAAATAAATACATTAGAAGTGAAAACATTAACTTCTTCAGAAGTTTAGATATCATTTGGAAAAAAAAAAAAAAATTACGATAGCCAATATTTGTTTTCACATTGTAGCATAAATGAAAATTTAAGGAGACAAATAGACACCTCAGATTTGCAGATCAGTCATTTTGAGTCCCACGAACACTTTCTAGACATGGGAAGGACTAAAACGTGGCATTGTAGATAGCTCTAGGTCTTTTTCTTGAGCTACTGATACCGAGATCGTATACAGGAATTGTGCGAATAGCTTCATTGCGAATCTGAGGGCATTTATCATGAAAATGTTTTAAATATGTAATCCATTATCGTTTTAAAATCAAGATCTCTATGGAGTTTTCGTCTAACAAACAATGCAGCATTAACTATACTGGTTTATCAGGTTTACAATCAGTACTATAGTGCATAACGTAGCAAGGGTTGGGGAAGAAAGCTTGCATAGAATCCTCCTGGAGGAGGAGGGGGGGAATTTTCAGTCTATTTTTAGCAGCACAGATTTCGAAGGCCATCCCACAATTGTATACGAGATAAAGGAATCAATAGGAGGGCATAACCTGCAAGTTAAATCCAAAGTAAAGGCCGTAGTTTAATAACTACTACCTTTACTTGGCATGATACTATGAATTGATGATTATGATACTATGAATTATGAATTGAATGAGCATTAGATTCATGTAACAGATTCAGTATTTTACAGGGTGCATTATAAAGGACTTTAGCACTGCACTCACCTATACTGCTTTGCTGTTAGTCTGACAGAATTGAATTATCACAATTTGGAACGATCTCTTTTAAAGGTGTTATCTGGGAATTCCTAAAATTCTTTCATCTCCTGGAGTCCAACAGAAGAACTTTTTAGCCACGGAATCATCATGTCCCGCCACCATAAAAATATTTGTATTACGGTGATAAGACTTAAAACTAAGGTAGTACTATCCAAAATAATTTTTTTCCAACAATAGTTATCAGGAGTTGGATAGTTTACTAGTTAAATCCAACGAAACGAAAATTCCTGAAGTTTTGAACGATCTATATGTTAGAACTTTCTTGGAATAAGGGTTTCTTTTTTAAATAATACATTGATTGGAAAGTTTATAAGATTTATTACAATTTAACGAATTTCTTACAGCATCATTAGTAAATTTCGATAATTGTTGTTTGTCATTATATATTGGAAATAAATATATTTAAAATACCACACGTAATTCCAAGTAAAATTATGATAAAAGTGTCCAAAAAAGGAAACCCTTTATTTACAATGCCATACAGAACAGACAGAAAATGAAAAGAATTATTAAATTATGAAATGCAAAACGACTAACCAGAAATGAACAAATGCTGTCTTCTTTGACATCTAAAGAATAACATAAAATTGGAAACAAGAAGAAAATAATCATTTCAAATAAAAATGGCAGCCTATTGAAATCGTTTGATTTGAATTTCACAAAATGTTGCAATTACAAATAAAAAGATATTTGTGTTATTCTTTTTCCTTTTGATGTCTGAAAGTATATTTGAGTTATTTAAGGATTTAAATGCATGCAAATTAAGTACAAATGGTAATTATAAAAATAGCAAAGTGTCTGAAAAATAGAAAAGAACATGACTTCTGATTTAATTTATGTTTTCGTTGGAAGTCTTCTGCAGGAATTATATATAATTGTGAAAGCGTTGATGTTTTGGGCATATGATGTCCCATATATATCTATGGCCAGATCATTCGTTGGAATTGTCCAGAATGTTCTTCAAACCAATCGCGAACAGTTGTGGCCGGTGACATGGCGCATTGTCATCCATAAAAATCCCATCGTTGTTTGGGTATCCATGAATGGCTGCAAGTGATCTCCAAGTAGCTGAAATGGTTTCCATATGTTCTGCAGTCGCACCAGAGGACCAAGTCCATGCCACCCCACACCATTATTTTTACTTTGGGTCCATGGCTTCGTATTATTCATGAAATCGTGACTCATCGGACCAGGCCAGGTTTTCCATTCATCAACCAACCGATATGTCACGCCCACGAAAGTCTGCATGTCGTTTTCAGCGGCTTCTGCTGGAATAAGCCAAATTTCTCCGAAAATACGTCGCATTGATTTCTGCGGTTATTTGACTCAGTGTTACTTTTTGCAGATTTATACCACTGTGTCCATGGTGGGATGTTAAAATATAAATTAACAGTGGATCTGGAAATGTTGATTTTTTCCGGGCATGAGAATCAACTAACATTCCGCGTTCATCTGTTACCGTCGTGCGGTCAAATTAATAATGAAAAAACAAAATTGCGCATAACCTGTTCTACGCGATGCTACTGCCAAAAATTTGCTAATTAAAGATTAAATATATATATATATATATATATATATATATATACATATATTAGACAAATATATGTCTGCAACTAACCTTTTTTACTGTAGTTTCATTTAATCATCAACAACGAGTGCTCTCATTTTTTTAATATTTTATTGTTAATATTTAAAGTCCATGTAAAAAATATTGTTGGGGATCAATTGTTTTAATAATGGAAAAAAAATTTAAATTAAAAATTACTTTAAATCACATATACTTATTTTTAACTTCTAACTATTTTTTTAAAATTTAAAGTCCAGACATTGTTGATCAATTGTTTTTTGAATAAGTGCAAAGTAACTATAGTTTTTGGGAAAAGTCATTAGATCGATGATTATTAAACAATTTGCAAATAGCATTTGATGAAATCTTTTCTATTTCTGTCTTCATGTCAACTTAAACGATAAAAAATTATTAAAAAGAGAAAATGATTTATTTTTTAAGATATTTCATGTGTCGTCTGTTTGGATATATTTATATAAAAGATAAAATGAATGAATCCTAATACATTTATAAAAAGGGCCTGGTGGCCGAGGGGCTATTGCTCTAAGTGTCGCAGGTTTCGGGTTCGAGTGCAGGCGGTGCCATGAATGATTGTAATTGTTCGGTATCCACTTTAAACCGTAGGTCCTGGTCTAATATGACTACGGGGCTGACAACCTACCCCGTAAAAATGAGCGTCACGGTGCCTTAGGTAGAAGTCCGACTTCTACCTACGGGCGCTCCATCACAACAGAAGCTGTCTCCCCCTTTTCCTATTTCCGTGAGACCACACGGGTTCATGGATTTGTTCTAGATGTTACTGTCTGCCAAGAAACAACTAAAATTTATGTGTTATAAAAAATTTCATAATTAATGAGAATGTGCGGAAGAAAATAAATCACTGACAGCTTTAAATGTTATATATGCTGAACTTATGTGGAGTGACAAAATAAAGCAGGCACGAGTGCAAGAGTTGAGTTCAACTGGAGTTAAATTTAACGCAACTCTGGGTGAAACGCTTATCAACCTTTCGCTGTGGTGAGAGTTTAATTTTTTAACAGGCGATAAAATCCCTTTCAAGTATAAAACACTTGAAATGAGAAGCGTTGAATCAACTGTCATTAAAATTTGTGCTATTTCTAACTCCACCTAGCGCTGCGGCTATGAAGCACTTTTAAATAGTTTCTGAAATCAACCGCTAGAAAGCCTTTCATATCCGAAGAGTTGAATTCAACTGGCGTTAAAAGTAGTATACTGAAACACCGTTGAGGTCGAATACCACTGTTACAAGTAGGTTTAATTGCATCGAATTTAAACTTAAATTCTTTTAATTTTTATTTTGTATTTCCCTTTTATTTATTTTTAGTATTTTTCAATTTTTTAGAGTATCATTTATTTAATTTTTTGAAACTTTATTTTTTATCCATACTAATAATGATACTCCGTAATCGGTACGCCAGCCGCCAGTGTTACAAGTAGCCATCAATTTTTCGTTTCGTCAACTGGAGTTAACAGCTAGTTCTCGTAATGTAATTAAATTAGCATCTAAGTTAATATTTATTCAAGATTACTTGACATATTATTTTCATCTCACGTGGCACAAATAAATAATTAGATGACAATGTAAAACAAGGTAAGTTTCGTTGAAAAAAAAATTTAATAAAATTGTTAAATTAGAATTAAGAAAAAAAATATGTGTATTAGATAATATAATATTTTATGGGGCTGTGTGGCTTTCGCCTCTCTCGCTAATGTATTTTATGATATCATAACAACCCATCATATCTTTAATCAATTAAAGTAATCTCATTTGCAAAACATTCACTGTGTTATGTATCTACATTTTCACCATGCAAAAACAATTAAGCAGTAAATGAATAAATAATAACTATCAAGTTGTAGAAGTATTCAATAAGAAGGCATTAACTCGGCATTAAAAAGCAAGGCTGAATAAATTAGAGCGTTTACTGCTCTAGGCATAGGAGTTTAAATTAACATTTGTAAATAAATTTGAAAGCATTTATAAAATAATAATTCATTTCGCTGTTTGTAAATAAAGTAGCATTATTTTAATTTTCTAGCATTTTATCCAAAAGGATCATGTTTAAAGCATTTTTTTAAAAACATTATATTGCTTTTAGGTTGGTAAAAGACATTATTCTTTTGTTCAATATTTTTCTTCTTTTTTTAAAAAAAAAAAAAAAACTTTTGTTTTTACATGCTTATATAAATGCACGGTGATTATAAATAATTGTTGATCGTAATCAGGGTGATTATTTTACTTGTTTTTATAAAAGAATCTTGATATACACTACATCGAAGAAAGGTATAGGATAAAAAATAATAATAATAATAAAAAAAAACTTTACAGCGATATCATTGAAAAATTATTCCACCGCTATATCTGCCTGGCAACATTTTCGTCCTCATTTGAATGTTAAAAGAATTTTTTTTCATATTATGGCTTATATAAGAGTTTGGAACTTCACGTAAATTTTTTGAAAAAAAAAATCACATTCTCGGCTTATACGCGGATTGGCGGAATATAAGCGACGGGTAGGCTTATATTCTGTACTGTAATATAATTTTATTTATTATAAATCGTGAAATTGATTTTAACCGTATTTTTAGATTAATTATGTTTCATGAAATGGTTTTTAGTTTCGGAATATAATAAACATTTATAATAATTAAAAACATTTATTTTCTTCAAAATTAAAAAGAAAAAAAAACTTTTAAACAAAGCAGATATAATTTTTACACGTTTATTCAAATTGAATTTAAAATATCTCAAACTATGTATCAAAATATTTCTGAACGAGATGGAAAGATGAAATATTTCTAAACGAATTTGAAGATTTTTTTTTTACTTAGAAAACTTGTTGAATATAAACTACTCTTATTTACTTGAAATAATCTTAAAGTACTCATTGAAACACAAATTTTGCTCATTTCATTTTTTTTCAATTTTGCCCTAGGCTCACATGCACAAGAGTGCAGATTCAAATCCACTAGCGCAGGCATTACAGTTACTGCTTTCATGAACAGACTTGATAATGATTGAGACATCTTTATTAAGACATCATTATCATTATTATTATTCATAGCAATTATCTTTGATTGGAAATAGGACTTCCTGTTGGAAACGTTTCAGATTTCCTCACACGATATATAAATGAGACGGAATTACCTCAGAAAGTCTTTCTGGAAACAAAAATCCTTTCCTAGCTACCTGTAGATTTTTCATAAAATGTTATACGGTATCATAATATATCTGTCATAAAATAAAAAAATTACATCTAATTATATACAGAATAGAAACAGAATTAAATTATGAAATAAATATTGCATTGAGTTCTTAAAAAAATGTAAAATTGCTGTAAAATTAAAAAAATATCTAATTAGATTCATGTCGCTTAAAAACAGAACTAAATTATGCAAGAAATATTACGTTGAGCTCTCAGAACTCGCATCAATGACAGATTGTTATATTCATTTTATTCCGTCTTTCTGAATTTCATAAACTAATTAAGGTACCAGAAAACTCATCGCTACTGAATGCAATTATGCACTATGATAATTAAAGGTAAAGTCTAGAAAATTAACAAAACAGATACATAACTAAATGAAAAAATGTATTCTAATACATTAAAATGCAAAAATAATCTCTACAACGCTGCGTTGATACATTGAATAATAACAGTAGCAATGGCATCATAATATAGTATCCTTACAGAAATATATAATTATTACTAAAATGTTCGACCAATGATACAAGATAATGGAAAATAGCCTGGTGCTATTTTAGGTTAAGATAAAAGACTTGTAAATTTTGGAAAACGTGTTTACGTAGTATGCCCAAATCATAAAGTCATACGGGGTAAATTTAGCCTCAGTGTTATCATTTGAGAAGCTTGTGCATGAATGCGTGGGAAGCATTTTCCTGATGCCACATTACAGCATCGATTTTTCGGGCGTGGTTTCACTTTACTGTCTGCAAATCCCCAACAGTTCAATTTCAGCCCACCTTCAACAGCCAAGCAAAGAAGGGAAAATTTTGTTTTGATAGTTTTAAAATAGGAAGTGCATATTGGTAATGAACCATCCATCTTTGTGCAATTTACATTTGTTAATGAAATGTAAACAAATAACTAAATCTAGTACTTGATTAATTTCCACACATACACTAGACTTCTGGTACTATATATAGAAATATATAGATAACCGTACAGATTCCTTGAAAAAGAACCATTCTTGCTTTTGTAAAATTTACATTTTATTATTTTAAGAGGGACAAATTATTGTTAAATGTTTTCTTTGCTGTTTACTTATTCATTAAAACATGGGAGAAAATTTAATGATATAACATTGATGTTTTTAAATAATTAAAATTAATTAATATAATCAAAATGCATACTTAAATGTTCTTCTTATCATTTCATAAGGTATTTTTCATGTTAATGATTGAAACTTTCGTGTGCTCAAGGGTTTAATAAAACTTCTGATGGAAAGAAAACGAAAATCTAACGGATTTTTAATTGTTTGTAATGGCGGATAACACAGATCGTGTAAGTTTGCAAACTATTGTTGACATTTGTGTTTATGGATGTCTGGAAACAATATTTGTCCTTTAAATGAGGTATTAAAAAACACCACAAATTTGTTTCTGCCTAGATGAGTCTGATTAATAAAAAAAATTGCATTGAAATGTAATTTTCCAAATTTATCTTCAGCTTAAAAAACTTGTTAAAAATAAACTATCAAAATCTTAACAAGCTTATTAAATCTTCAAGGAATTATTATCACATTAATTTAATTTCACTAAAGTATAAACATTACAGGAATGAATAATTCAATAAAATGTTTTTCAATGTAAAATATTCCAGAAATAATGCTCCTTTAATACATAATACTTTTTTTTCCTTTAACTGAGATCAGAAAAGCCAAATAGTTTATTGCGCCTGGATGATTCGGGCTTATAAAAATATAAGTGTAATGAAATGTATTTTGCAGAATTTATCTGCTGCTTAAAAAATTTGAAACAAAAATTGTAAACTACTAGAATTTTAACCAGTTTATTAAATCCTCAAGGGATTGTTACGATAATTTTTTTTTAATATCATTTCAATACTTTCATTTTATGACAGCATAAACATTTGAGGAATGAATAATTAACAAAAATATTTTCAACGTGAAACATAATAGACATGAAAAACAATAATACAATAATACATATACAACATAATACAACTTTTTAAACTGAGGTGGAAAAAGGGCAAATAGTTGGTTAGGTTTGAATGAGCTGGTTTATAAAAAATAAGTGTATTGCAATATATTTCTCCAAATTTATCTACTGCTTAAACGACTTCTAAAAAAATAAACTATAAAAATTTAACAAGTTTATTAAATCTTCAAGGAATTATTATCACAAGAATTTAATGTCAATACAGTATAAACATTTTGGGTAGGAATAATAAATAAAAATATTTTTATCGTGAAACGTTAGACATAGTATTAATATTTTTTTGCTTCTTTAACTGAGGCCAGAAAAGCCAAATAGTTGGTTTCGCCAGGTCAAGACTGTTTTATAAAAATAAGTGCATGGAAATATATTTTATGAAAGTTATTTTCTGTTTAAAACAACTTGTAAAAAAGGAAACATTAAAAATCTTAACCAGTTTATTAAATCTTCTAGGAGTTATTATGACAATAATTTCATTTCACTACAGTATAGGCATTTCAGAAATGAATAATTCATAAAAATATTTTCAACGGGAAGTATTATAGACATAGTATTAAATTTTTCTCTTTAACTGAGGCCAGAAAAGCCAAATAGGTCTGGTTTATAAAAATATAAGTGCATTGAAATGTATTTTACGGAATTTATTTACTCTTTAAAAAATTTGTTAAAAAATAAACTTTAAAAATCTTACCTAGTTTATTAAATCTTCAAGGATTTATTATCACAATAATTTCCTTTCGCTACAGTATAAGCATTTCAAAAATGCTTTATTAATAAAAATATTTTCAAAGGGAAACAATATAGACGTAGCATTAAAATTTTTCCTTCAACTGAGGTGAAAAAACCAAACAGTTGGTTACGCCTGTCCAAGTATGGTTTATAAAAAATAAGAGCATTGAAATGTATTTTACTCAATTTAGTTACTGTTTACAAAGCTTTTTAAAATTGAAATTGTAAACATCTTAACCAGTTTATTAAATCTTCAAGGAATTATTGTTGCAATAATTTAATTTCACTGTAGTATAAACATTTCAGGAATAAATAATTAATAAAAATGATTCCTACTCGAAACATTATATGTATAGTATTAAATTTTTTTTTTACAGAGATCAGAAAAACCAAATAAAAATAGTTTGTAGCACCTGGAAAGTTTTGGCTTATTAAATGTATTGAAAAGTATTTTGCGGAATTTATTTTCTGCTTACAAAAACCGTTAAACAAGAAACTGTAAAAATCTTAACAAGTTTATTAAATCTTCTGGGGAATTTTATCACAATAATTTCATTTCACTACAATATATACATTTCTAGAAAGAAAAAGTAATACAAATATTTTCAACGTGAAACATTACAGACTGTAGCATTTTTCCCACGAGTAAAAGTGATGTGAGAGAGGAGTGTATGTTCTTCAAAAAGTACATAATAACAACATATCACTCAAATTTGACAGCAGATAAGCGGGGTTGCGGATAGTTATATTACATGTAATTAGTATTTTGTACTAATGAGAACAACTTGTCACTCAAATCTGACAACAGATAATCAGTGTCACGGATAATTGAGCTCATGAAATTAGCGATTGTCTATTCGACCTTCACAGATCGAAACAATTTCAGATGGAATATGACTAGGTCGTGTACTGTGTTGCACTGAGAGATTTTTTAATTTGATTTTGTAATATACCATTATTCTAAGTACAGATTGGTAATATACCATTGACTGAGGAAGTGAGGGGAAGCTGCTCCCCCCACCTTTTCTTGAAGGATTTCCTTAAAACAAGGTTTTCGGAGAAGGATAGTGCTCTGCGACGAGTCGACGAGAAGTTTTTTTTTTCTTTACTCTTTTTCTGAAATTGATGGAACTGCCCGGAATTTCCGGCTGTTTACAGAATGAGCCCCTTGTGGTTTCATGTGTTATGCCGTGTGATAATTAAGGTCTGCCGCATAAAGGTGAATGAGATTCATCGTAGACTCGTGAATTCTGAAAAAGTCGGTCGTTGGAGTGAACTATACTTGCGTATAAAATTTAATTCATATATATATATATATATATATATGATGCTTATAAATAAAAAATAAAGTTTTACCATGAACCTAAAAGTTGCCCTCTTCTTGAAGCCGTTATAGGTTCAGTATAGGCCGTGACGTTAGAAGACGTAGTATTCACTTTTTTTCTTTAACTAAGGTCAGAATAGCCAAACACTTGTTTACGCCTGGACAAGTCTGGCTTAGTAAAATATAAGTGCATTGAAATGTATTTTACAGAATTTATTTTCTGTTTAATAAATTTGTAAAAAAAATACTGGAAAAATCTTAACTAATTTATTTAATCTTCCAGTAATCAACACAACATCTTCATTTTATTGAGTACAATTATTTCAAAAATTGGAGTATTAATAAAAAGACTTCCTTCTACATGAGTCAAGCAGCAACTGTATTTAATTAATAAATAATATTAATCCTTTTACAAACATTTTTAATAATCAAAATATAATTACCGAAAGATAACAAATCAATTTTTTCACCAGAATTAAAAATATACTAAAAACATAAAGAAATATAAATAGCTCTTTTTAATTTTTTTTTTATTGAATAAAATGCTTTATTGCCATAATAATACATATCTGTATTTTAACCTTTTTTACAGATCTTTTTACCAAAATCAGCAACATCAGATTAACAGTTGCCATGAACATGTTGCCAAAAATTTATTTACCGCATTAGCATAATACAGATCTTATTTAATTCATAAAAAGAAATATTTAAGTTTTCAAAAAAGAAAAAAATGAAAAAACTCAAAAAATCATTTATGGAGATATTAACAAAGCAGTTACTCCATATTTTCAAGAAACTCTTTAAATTGCCATAATAAAATTCCATTACTCCCTCTTAAAAATTAAGTTATTATTAGAAAATCGAAGGAATATGGCTTGTTAATGATACAAAATGAGGTTTAAATATTTTATTTTGTTTCGCAAGTGAAATTAATTTTGCTTGGGGAAAAAATGTCACAGTGTCCAGGGAATCGTAAATATATATGTTATTTCGGAAATAATCTTATAGCTGTCTCGGAGAGTAAATGCAAATTAAAAAGAAAGGCAAGATGAGTTTTTGTAAAGCCAGCAAAAAGAGTGGCTTAAATGAAATATAATCTTCTGTGAATATTACACTCATGTCCATAAATTAAGAATAATTCAGAATCACACAGAAATTGAACTCTAAAATAAAAATTTCACCTGTAGAATTATCACACACATCTTGAAGAAGAATATGCAAATTACAGGAAACCACCAGATGGGCCGGATAGTACGTCACAATGACGAGAGTGTAAGAGAGGGGTATATAAGGAATGGTGGCAAAGAAGTAAACCTGTTCACAAGCGCTTTAAAAGCCGTTGAGTGCCATACCCGCATAGTTATGGCACAAAGGAAGCATTTGGATAATTTTTTACATGGTATAATTATCGGACGACTGGAATATGGACGTACCCAGCTGGAAGTATCCGAGGAACTTGGAATCGCCCAGAGTGTCATCTCCAGGCTTTGGCAACGATTCCAAGATGATGGTAATCTGAGTAGATGTTACAGCACAGGTCGCCCCCGAGTTACAACGCCGAATGAGGATAGGTATTTAGCAGTTACTGATAAAAGAAACAGACGGAGCACAGCATCAGACCTGTCTCGTCATATCTCTTCAGCTACCGGTGCGACAGTCCCAAGGCAGACCGTGTACAGACGCTTAGGGCACATTGGTCTATATGCTCGAAGGCCTGTCAGATGTGTTCCACTTACCGCAACTCACTGTCGCCTGCGATTAACCTGGAGTAGAGAGCATGCATTGTGGACACAGCAACAGTGGTCTTGTGTGATGTTTTCCGACGAGTCCAGGTTTAGTTTGCAGTCTGATTCTCGCCGGACTTTCATATGGAGAGCGCCAGGTACCCCTTACCATCAAGAGAACACCATTGAACGACACCGTTACGGTGGTGCAGAATGGCTCGTTTGGGGAGGAATTATTCTTGGTTCCAGAACTGACCTGCATGTTCAGAGTGTAACGATGACAGGCCACATCTATCGGGATGTCATTCTGTAACAACATGTACGTTTGTTCCGGGGCGCCATGGGTGCTGAATTTCTGTTTATGGATGATAACGCCCGTCCTCACCTTGCAAACATTGTAGACGAATGCCTTCAATTGGAGGATATCACCCGTATGGATTGGCCAGCATACTCATCGGACTTGAATCCAATAGAGCATTTGTGGTATATGCTTGGCCGACGAAACGCAGCCCGTCAACCCCCTCCCACCTGTCAACTGGAACTTCGGAGGGCATTGCTTGATGAGTGGTGTAATATTCGCCAAGATTAGATTGATCAGATGATATCACTTTCTCCCAACAGTGTCCACAAAAATGTCAACAAACACAAATATAAATTACTTTGTTACGGGTCATGGTCCCTTTCCAACATACCTATACAGGTTTAACATTAAAGATACGGACAATTGCATTTGTGGCGAAATAGGCACACCGGATCATTATCTATTCTCTTGCTCTCTAACAGACTCAAATCATGCTCTACAACCAAACCCAGAAACATATGAAGCCTGGGCAAAAAAAGCAGCAATCTCCAAAAAAATAAAAGAAAAAATTATCAAGGTTAGGGACTTTGTAACGCAAAACATAGACTATATCACACAATAAAAACCATAAACATGTCAATAATATTGTGATGTAACCATATCCCTTAACAGTTTATGTTTATCTATTTACTATTCGTAGTTCATATCACTAAGAACCTTGTGTCAACAATTCTGTACATATGTATATAACTGTTATTCTTTTCTCAAGTTCTCTAAATTCATTTTTAATTTTCCTTTTATTATATATTAGATTTATTTTAAGTAGTTTTAGTAGAGCGGTTGCTGGCGGAAAGCATGGAATACATGCTATTCACCATAAATCACTCTAAAAGGCCTAAAGCAAGAGTTCCTAGAACTCCTCACGATTGAGAGCCGTTCTGGCGTGTTGATATGCACCAGACAACTCTCAAAGCGGAACGGACCCAGTGTTTATCACTGATTAGCAACAGTGAACTCAGCCAAAGGGCTGCTTGCGTTACCCAGAGTGGTTATTCAATCCTCCTTTCCGTAGTTGTGCAACCAACACTGAAATCCCGTTAATTCGGGAAGGCCAGTGGCACTCCTGCGGCGTCCAAGATCAGATTGATAATTTGATACTCAGCATGCCTAGGCGTTGTAAGGCCTGTATTGCATCGTCCGGGAGACATACTCCATATTAACCATCATACTAACCATGTTATACTGTTTTTCGTAAATAGTTTCTTTTTTGAAATTTGCTCCAGGGAGTAAAAATCGCAATTTTTATTAATTATGTCAAACATATAGCATCTTTTTTGCTCTTTACCTTTTGTTTAATAAATAGACTTAACAAATAAGTCAAATTTGTTTTGCTTCTGTCTCTTTCTTTGCCTGAACTTCATTATCCTTAATTTATGGACATGAGTGTATTAAATTGTTAAGTACAATTTTATTGTACAATTCCGGATCAAATTCAATTTTATTGAAAGAAATGTAAATGCAATTTAATCTTCTTATTTACTTGCTTTATATGGTTGCTGCGAAAAACAGATGTTACGAAGTTACAAATTTATTGAATGAGCTTCTTCTGTTAATTCGAATTTAATTATTATTCGTGTGCATACATATTATGCGTGGCAATAGCATGTATTTAATGCAATTTAACTAATTGCTTATTGTCAAAATACACTCTAAGACAACAAAAAAAAAATCCTAGAAGATATTATTTGACAGCAATCAAATTTCGTATAGAAAATGCTTTAGATCAGGTTTGCAAATGATTAACTGTCGTTACCCAGGAAATTAAAAATGAACATTTGAATGTTGTTTAAAAACTAAAATTCTAATTCAAGTCTCATAATTTCTATCCTAATTTCATCTCATCTAATAACCACAATAATTTAACAATATTGCAGATTTCATTGTGCATTAAGAACATATGCCAGCATTTTAGAGAAGATATTCCATCAGGCTAAAGGGGTAGAGCAATCAAATCGAAGGAATATTTCCCATTTCGGGTGTAGCGATGCTGCCACTGTACAGTGTCTTGTGTTGTTGTGACTAATCCTCAGTGCCCGGTACAGGGGGAAGGACAGCCCATGGGTGGAAGGAAAGGGGGCAACTTCTTTTGTAACGAAACACCTGTTGGTAGAAGTCTGGAGGGCAGTGCCTTCCGGCAAGCCTACCCCGCATTTATGAGTTTAGGGGGGAAACCCGAAAAACTCCCACTAGTCAATCCGACTTACGAGGCAAGGTTCTGAACATCACAAAAGCCATCGAGTCTCCCGTTTTTAAATAGTGTCTTACAAGAAATACCGCCAGCGGATTAAACCTGAGCCTTAATGATCAATAGTGTTCGTTACCACTGAGTCACGAGTCAGGCACTGTACATTGTTGATAAAATGGTTAAACCTTGACAAAGCAGAATGTCAAGAATAAACAAGCCATGGTCAGCCTAGAAAGACGAGAGAACACGACGACTGAAATATTGTTAGACACTCTTACAATACTTGATTTGTCAATATCAATGTACCTCTCAGCAATAGTTGAAGAATGAACGGCCTACGGTGCACTTTAGGCTAATTAGGCGGGGACCTATAGTTTAACGTGGATTCTGAATCGCTAATAAAAATCCATGCCACTAATTGGATTCGAACCTGAAGCCTATGGTTCCAAAGGCCAGAGCGTTAATCTATTGGCCGCCAAGGAAGAACGGGAGAAGTTGCGAATATTCAAATACAAGTTCCATGGAAGACCATTCCAAATTACGATGACAAAATATGGGCCCTATTGACCAAGATCCCAGTGTTGTCGTACTATAAGAAAAAATAATTTTTGGTATCCATCGTTCCAGCTTCGAAGGAACTCAGTTCAGAATACCCAATATTAAAATTTAATAGTACATATCGCGGCATTTTACGCTAAATGTCTTTCTCCTTTGTTAACTAGAAATGTTCGAAAAACGCGAAAAATGCTGAAATTAATGACATTAACCTAAAAATATAATTCAAACCTAATTGCAGTTATTTTGTTTAATTAATAATTTTAATTTATCTGAATATAAAAGTGGTTATGTTAAAAATTTAGATAACCGGAACACTTATCTAAATGACAGCAGCCAAAATATTTTGGCCCTCAAAGAAATAAACACGGACATATAAGACTAAAGTACCCATTAATTCAGAAAAAGAAAAATATTCAGATTTAATGCTCAGAAGCTGTTTAATTTATCTGTCTATAATTATAAACATATAAAACTCGTGTTCTTTTACATCGCCTAATTTGTTTTCTGAACTCCCTTTATAAAATGCAATTAACGAATTTAATTAAGAAAACGTCGTAAGCAGCGGTGTCGGCGAAGAAGCAACTTTCTCACAACGGAATAAAATTTCTTAATAAAGTTCTCATTTTTGTAGCTTTACGTTTAACCGTATATTTATTCTGCTTTAGTAATAAGGAGCCGAGTAATCGATTAATTTGAAAGGTAATTAGATTAATCAGTATAATGGCGCCAAAATTAGTATCCTTTAAGAATATCTTACAGTTACAGTGACAGCGAGCAAGATTTAAACAACAATTTACAACAGAGGAGTATTTGCAAGTTGGTTTAATGCATTTTTTTATGAAAAAAAAGGTTTAAGTTACGTATTTTTGGATGAACTTTCTAAAATAAAATAAGTTATTTAGAAAGACAAAATAAGTAGGAAAAAAATATAAAAATTCAAAAACTAATAAGTTACTTTACGAATAAAATTATTTCATGAACTTAAGGCGTACTAGTTTTTCACATTTTACTCAAATGCAGAAATTTCATATTTTGCTACATTTGTCGTGACATTCTTGGAAATTTTTTTTATCTCATTTTTATTTTTGGAAAGAAAATATGAGATTCTGTCTAGTCGGACTACGTGGTTGAGGTTTTCCGGGTTATTTCCCATACAATACATAATTGCCGGGCAGTTCCCTCTAAAATTCCTCCAGGAAGGCACTGCCCTCCTTGCCTCTTAAGGGGCGGGGGCACAAGTTATTCTTCGTTTCCACTATTTTTCAATTTTATTATCTTTGTAAAAAATTATAAGTTAGATGCTACTAAATGCAAGACTAAGGCAAAGCCCAGCTCAGTGACAACGCGCGGCGCTAGTGATCACTAGGTCGGAGGTTCCATCCGCTGGCGGCTTTGTTGCACACACTGTTTCAACTGCTTCACACTGCAAGTCGATGTCTTTTGTGACGTTCAGTAATTTACCACGTCAGTCGGACAACATGGTGGGCTTTTTCTGGACTCTTTCCCATACGATGCGCAAATGCGGGATAGTTACCCCTTAAAGACCTCCACAAATGGCGACGCCCTCCTTTTTCAGCGTCACAGAGCCAAGTCAAATTTCTACCTACGGGTGGTCCCTCACAACAGAAGCTTCTCCCCTTCCCACATTCCCCTAAACCAAACTGGTTCTTGGATTTGGTGTAGACGTTGTGAGATAAGGAAAAACAATGCCTTACAATATTTACAAAATCATATAATTATACTGATTACAATGATTTCAGACCGGACATTCAACTCTTCATTTATTCAGGAATTCTGTAGTATATAATTTTTAATTTTTTTTAATACCACAGAGATTTAAATCCTGTTCACAGTCACTGTAACCATCGTATATTTTTAAAGAATAATATTTTTTCCCCATTATACAGATTAGTCTAATTACTTTTTAAAATTATTGATTAATTGCTTAAAAAATTAAATAACTTAAAATTTTAACTTCATTTTGTAATGCAACCGTACTTCCTCCTACACACTGGCAAAAGCGCCCTCTATGGTTTCAGGAGAAATGGTCAGTCTCTAGACTTTCACTCGAAAGGAAATACTGCGCAACTTCGCTACCGCAGAGAAACGTTCAGTTAACAGCCTCTCATCCAGAAAGGAAATATATTTAAAGCAACCCTGCGTAACAGATGGCCTACAGATTATCATCAGAAGAGGAAATATCTTTCGCGCACCCTACACGTACCTCAGAATCGGGTTTTCGGGTTAAATGTGTTGTTCTTTCAAGAATCTATAATTATATGTCTTCAAATGTGTTGTATATTGTATGTGTCTAATTGTATACGTGTGGTATTTGCACATGTGTAAATAAAGCAGTGCCTCAATTATCTCAACCCAATCACACTGAGTTACAATCCAGTTGCCCAACCTGTGAAATACAGCAATTAATTTTTAAATCAATTAATTTATTTATTTTAAAAAGGTTTTCTTATTTTTATTTTTTTTTTTTAAATTTGAATTATTTTGCAGTTTGAATAATGTTTATTTAAAAGGAAAACATACTATTACTTGTTCTTATTCCGAAAAAAGACAAAAAGAGCGTAATTTTTAATTTAATGTTGCTAATTAGAAATATTTTTATCGTTATTATATGAAGTTTAATTTAAATGACGTATCACAGTTTGTCTACAGAAATATTTAAAAAAATCATTTCACATTATTTCATTCTTTTAAGTATTAATTGTTCGAATATTTTAAAAAAACTTAGTTCAATTGAATGTAAGTATATGTATACAAATTATTATTAAGTGTTTTAATAATAATATATCGTATTTAAAATCTATATATAATGCATCAGCGTCCTATAGAGGTTAAAACATTTTAAAAAGTTATAAAAGATTAATTTTTAAAATGTTATAAAGTTATTAATGTTTTGGAATACATATCATAACGGTTACATGTAAAAACATCTTTGCTTAAGCTCCACGCAAAAGTTTCAAGATCATTCAATGAACCGTGAACCATTAAGCACAACATTTATCTGCCTGATGCCCCACTGATATGAGTGTACCAGTTTGATCATTTCCCTACAGATCTCATCTCTGAGATGGATATTTTTCCTCCTCACGTTCTTCTGCGGATAATCTCCACTGGAGGTCGAATTGAATGGAACGATGGCGTTTCAGAGATTAAAACAGCAAAGGGCTTCTTCCCAACCTGCACATACTTTTCACGAATCTATAATTATATGTCTATAAACCTGTTAAATATTGTGTGTAGTTAATTGTATGTGTGCTGTGTTTGTGCATGCGTCAATAGAGCTGCGAGTTCTCCAACCTGTGCCTCAAGTATCTCAACCTACCACACCCAGTTACAATCCATTTACCAACCTGCACATTACAGTAATTCATTTTCTAATCAATTTATTTATATATTTTAAATAAATTTTTAATTTTTTAAAAAAAATTTTATAAATAATAATTTTTTTTCAGGTTTTTAATTGTTTTGCTGTTTGTATAATATTCATTTAAAAGGAAAACTTATAATTAATTGTTCTTATTCCAAAAAAAAGATTAAAATGAAGTAAGCTTTTCTTTTCCCCCTCTTTTGCCTTTATCACATTTTAATGTTGCTAATTACAAATATATATATATATATATATATATATATATACAATTTTTATCGTTATTATATAAAATTTAAATTAAATGACATTTCACTGTTGCTCTAAGAAATCATTTCACATTATTTCATTCTTTTAAGATTTAAATATGATCTAATAGTTTAAAATAAATTAGTTTTACTGAATTTAATGTAAATGTATACAAATTATTATAACGTACTTTAATAATAATACATCATATTTAAAATTAATATATAATACATCAGTGTCCCATAGAGGTTTAAACTTTTTAAATACTTTATAAAAGTTATCAAAGATTATATACATTAAAATTTTTTACTAACCGTTTTTATGTTTTGGACTAGATATCATAAAGGTTGCATGCAAAACAACTTTGCTTAAGCCCCATGCAAAAGATTCAAAGTCATTCAATGAACCGTGAACCATTAAGTACAACACTTATCTGCCTAATGCCCCACTGACAGGAGTGTCCCAGTTTGATCATTTCCCTACAGATCTCATCTCTGAGATGGATGTTTTTCCTCCTCACGCTCTTCTGCGGATAATCTCCACTGGAGGTCGAATTGAATGGAACGATGGCGTTTCAGAGATTAAAACAGCAAAGGGCTTCTTCCCAAATGTTTTCGTATCGATACATTTATTTGCAGATAATGCATTATCCTGAAAATTTGGGGTGTTATAATTTTCGAATTTATGATATTTTAAAATGATAACGGTTTTAATCATATAAAACTTTCTGAGCCATTTCGTGGGTACAAGGGCCATCTTTATTGATGGTGGATGCCAATATGGTGTGCCAGCGTTGTTTCATAGAAAAGTATATGAGAAAGTGGCATCTTTAAAACTACCCCTTTTAAATATACCATTTCCAGTAAGTCAATCTTTATTCCTAGAAGTGTATAAGTTTTACGAAGTGTGTAATTGCAACTGTTCCTGCACGAGAATTGTATATAACTTATTCAATTTTTGAGGTAAAAGTGGAAATGCATAATTTTGATTTTTTCCTAATCTTCACATATCTTCTTCTTTATTGGCACATCAGCCCCATGATGAGCCAAGGACGTCTGCTCACTGGCAGATTTCAAGACAGGAGATGCTCTTTTTTAGGGGTAGGTCTGTCATCCCGGGGTAGGTCTGTCATCCCAGGGTAGGGTTGTCCAACAGCCATGTTAGGGCAGCACTTACGGCTTTAAAGGAATTCCGAACTACTACAAGCATCCATGGTACAGCCGGTACTCGAACACAAAGCCTTTGGCACCGAGAGCCAGTCACTCGGCCATTTAGCTCCAATCTTAATATTTACGTAACTGAACATAACTCCTGCTATTTATATATCGAATATTGATATTTATATATTGATATTTGCAGATTAATTTGTTGCCTAGATACCTCGTTTAAAGTTGCATAAAATAAATAGTTATTCCAAAATATTTTCTATTTTCAGAATTCTTGTCAGAAATGCTAAAGGGCGTTCCTCTCTATTTGTCTAAGCGTACCTTTCTATCGAGGAGAGTAAAAAGATATTTTTTTGCCCAAACGATTTCTATCCTTCAGAAAATCGCGTGACAAAAATCTCTTTTTTCCTCACCCCTCTACCTGTCCTTTAAATATTCGCTCCGATTTCACCTCGAAACCCCTTCCCTATTATTTCATGCATCTAATGTTTTCCAATTCAGAAATCGTTTTAGAATTCAAAATAAAGAAGAATCCCTTTCTTTTCAAGATACTTTTCTTTTTAAATAAACAGTGACAAAATATAAATAAAACTTTCTATAACTATAAAAGAAAACAATGTTTCCAATACTTTCTGTCTGTCAGATTTGGGAAACAAAATCGAAAAATTCATTCCACTGTTTACATTGCGAAAAACAAGTAAAAAAAAAAATTCCATCTGACTCATGCATTCTGGGATCCATTAAAGGTGTTTGTGTGTGGGGGGAGTCATGAATGACGTGACGATGTGACAAACTGCTGTCAAAATCGTCACGGTCTTTGTTTGGCTTGTTAAACAAAAGCGGATGAAATAACTCTTTTTATATACCTATGACTGTCTTTCTGTATTTATCTAATAGACAAACTTTCTGTTGTTTACTTTATGTTCTTAATGTTATTGGTAACATAAAAATGAAAAGGCATAAATTTTAAAAACTGTTCGATATTTTTATAAAAAAATATTTTCCATATTTTGATTTAGTCATAGAATGGTAAGTGTTTTAGTCTTATTATAAATGCAGCATTGTAATTGTGGGAAGAAATCAACAATTTCTGCAAGGCATTTTTTTTTTACTTAACTATATTTTAAAATTTAAATTACTGGCAGCGTGCCCCGCAATAATATAAATGTAATATAGTAAAGAAAACTTATGTAATTGGGAAAGAACATCGGAGGAGGATGAAACCTGGAATTCACATCGTGCTATCTTATATCTGCAGTCCATAGGACAGATGCTCCAGCTTATGAATTTATCGTAACGTCTCGGCCTGTACTAGACCTAAGCATAAGGCTTCAAGAAGAGGACCACTTTCCGGTTTATGGGAACAATTTGTTTTTTATTCACAAACATTATATATTTATGTATATATGAAGAATTAAATTTGATTCGCAAGTGCAGTTCTCTCCAAGAACGGGGATTTTCAGAGTCCTCGAGTCTATGAAGTTCGAGAAGTTTCTCGAGTTTTGCGGATTGTATTGTTGTCATCTAATCTAATTCACCAGTCTGCGAGAGATCTTAATTATCAGGGTTATTCATCTTAATTAGTGGCGTGATACTCGAAACCACAAGGGTCTCACTTTGCAAACAGGCCGAAACTCCGTTCAATCACATTAAAAAAAAAAAAACACTTCTTGTCACCTAGTTGCAGAGCACTCCACCTTCCTCTGCAATAACCTCCCTTGAAGAAGGTAGTGTGGTCAGCTTCTCTCACATTAAATTATTTGCTGTTCATAATATTATCTTCTGTCAGATTTGAGTGACAGGTTGTTCTCATTAGTACAGAAAACGAATTGCATGTAATTAAAATATCCACAACACTGCTTACCCATACTATACTCCTTTCCACCTTCCAAGGTAATTCACCATTGGAATTTGCCTCAATTTGTCCTCGGTAATTCATTTTTTCAACGTCTCGTAATTTTTGTTTGTAAAAGAAACTTGACTCAAATGACCTTGAACAGACAGAGAGAGAGAGAGAAAACATACCACTTCTGACACCTTTATCTGAATCCCCTTTCTGTTTTGCCCATTTGCTGCTCGGAGATAGGTTGAATATGATAATGGTAAACTTGCCATAGCAATAGGCAGCATTATCTGGCAAATACTTGCTCATTGTGGCGAACTCGCTTTTTTTTCCACAAATTTCCTTCTCTCTTCTTACTAAGACTTGGCATGCAAAGGATTAAAATGCTATTCATTTTCCTCTCGATTTCTTTATTCTACTTTACAGAGCAGGATATTCTACATCTTGCCTCTCTTTACAATTACTTAAATATTTCATAATTAGTACATGTTTAATAAAAATTAATTCTAGAACCGGAGGTGCTTAATTCTTCGTTTCCCTGCAACTCAAAAAAACGTAACTGCCTCTGCTTTTTGTTTTCATATATGTATATATATATAAAGAGGAAATAAATAGATACATTCAAATGCTTATGCCGAACTTATATCTATAATGACAAATTCTTTCAATAATTTACCACTAAATATTAAAACTGGACGTCATTTCCGCAAACATTTTTGCTGTAGAGTACTTCAAATGCCTACTTCAATGTCAAACATTAACTTTATACATTAATACTCGTATAATATATATATATAGATATGACTTCTAGAGTAGTGCAGAAATAACATGGTTCATAATCTTCTAAGAGTACCTATCTTTTAGAGCTATCTTAGGATTTTCTTAAGGAGAAATTTATAAAATTTTCCGAACAAGTTTCTGTCTCTCTCTCTTTTTTTTGTTTTCCTCCTCCCTTTGATTGTTTACCTCATAATTTTCACTTTCATCACTGTGGCCTGTAGTGGATTTGGATCGCGAATGTTTTAAGTCTGTCTTTTCATTTCTTAATGAAGCACACGAGAAATTACATAGAGCGAGTGCTATTATGGCTCTGTTATTAGAATTGCTCATGCTGTGGAGGGCGGGGAGGGAAGCGATATGAAAACCCCAGTAACTATCAGATGGCATTGTTTCTTTCCTGGATCACTCAGATACTTAATTTTATAATGCAATTATAATCTTTATGGATACATTTTTCAATAAAAACTGATGAAATAAAATATCTTATATATTTAATAAAATGTTCGTAGTTAAGCATATCATACAAATGTTCATATTTAGGTTTTTTTTATCTGTGAAGGCATATTTTTTATTTCCATTATTTAATCGAAATTTTTTTAAAAATATATTTTAAACTTTTGCTATTTTACATATTAATTTATTTCATATAAAAAAAAAAACCATAATATGTATTAGAACTTTGTCGTAAATTTTCGAACCAACAGGGTGGGCGTAGGGCTGACAACACTTCCCCGTAAAAAAGGAAAACTTCTACTCTCTCGAAATCTGCCAGTGGGCAAATGACCTTTGTTCACCATGGGGCTGTTGCGCTAATGACGAAGTGGTAAATTAAAAATATTTTGACTATTCTTCCTTTTATTTTAATACTTAAATAAATAAAAAATTTCTCATGTATGTATAAATAACGCATCATGTACAAGAAGAGAATTTTTTTAATTTTTTCTCAAGCTAAATTACGAATATAGGTTTATATATAGTCCGTTTATCTAGCATTAAAAAAGTAGGTATCCATTAGTCAGCCGTAAGCCATGAATCGTCAAATATCGATAAATATAGAAGTTCTTATTTCTTTGGTTTATTTCTCTTAAGTTTTTTTTTTTTTTAAATTAATGCAATAGTTTGTTTAACTAAAATTACTTGTTTACATTGCTGGTTTGTTGTGTCGTTGAAAAACGAAAAATCTGACATTGGACAAATTTGTATTCTGCTAATGAAAAGTATCAAAACATACACAGGAAACAATAAAATGCAGCAAATAATTAAGGTTAAAGATTTTTTTTTTTAAATTTCGAATTTCTAATTCCATGAATTTTTTTAAAGAAAAAATGTATTGTCTGTTTATAGTCGAAAATATATGTTACTTCCTTTTTTACATTTTTCACTAGCTGAATATGTATTGCTTTGAAATTTCATAGTGGACAAATTTAAATATATATATATATATATATATCTTCATACTCTGCGTGGATTATTCCTTTTGCATTTATCTGCATGCATGCGAAGATCATTAAACTATAGAAAATTATATACCCATAATTTAAATGAATTTAAAATTAATTAATTAACCAATTAATTTAATTAAGAAATTAACAGATTTATTTCATAATATTGAAATAAATCTATGCTATAATAACTGACTTACTTAAATAAAAACTGATTGCGTAAATTAAAAATAATATTGCTTTTGCAATATAGGCCTTTTATAGAAGTTGGCTAAATTTTGGCTACCTTCTACCCGGTCAGTGAGTAAAAATTCTACAACTGTTCTGGCAACCCTAGTTGCCAGGTGTCCTATTGAGAACTTGTGGTCTGTGGCATTGTTGTATAGAAGTTTTCTAGAACAGTGTATCTGCGAACATTGCCTGTGCTGTTCAAGTTGTCTTCGAAAATTTTCCACAAAATCAGTGCAGGTATGTAAAACATATTTTTACTGCATGAGTTACTCCTTTTCTTTTTATTTCATGTTATTCATCTATATCTTAGATTTTCTAAATTCTAATTATTATTAGTTTCTAATTATATTATATAATTAGCACAATCATAACGTAACTGTAAGAAAAGCGAGAAATACTGAATAATTTAAAGGACTTTCTGTACTTACAATGAGTTGTATATGTTGTCTTGTGTTTATATATGTAGTTATTAGTTGCCTTGTAGTTATATATTATGAGTGTCTCAATATGTTGTCTTGTGATTTAAATGCATTTTAATTATTTTTGGCAAATAATTGCCATTATGGAATTCACATACAATAATAAATTGAATGCGATTATTTTTTATTTCATGTTATTCATCTATATCTTAGATTTTCTAAATTCTAATTATTATTAGTTTCTTATTATATTATATAATTAGCACAATCATAGCGTAACTGTAAGAAAAGCAAGAAATACTGAATAATTTAGAAGGATTTTCTGTACAAACGAGCATGCATTCACTTGTTAAGGCTTAAAAATACCGTAATTATAAAAAATTTGTAATTAATTTTACAATGCACTGGATAGCTTCAGGAACTATTCTTAGTCTTTGCTTTTAAAAAATTTCAATTTAACTACTGCATTGCCCCATAAAATAATTTATTTTAAGATATTTCCAACGATACCACTTATGTAAAGATCTAATAATAATTAAGAAGAGTGTTTCAAATTTTTTGGGTGTGGAGACTGACATGAATAGTCAGACAGTGTATTTGAGCTCCAATCGAAACATAAGTTGTTACTTTTTTAGCTGGTACTGTACATCAACTTTTTTAAAACAGATGAAATGATGATTCATTCAGAATATTGTTTCAAATTGTACTGACTTAAAATGTTAATTTAAAGTGGGAAAAACACACATTTTATTTTAGAATTATATAGGTTATTTTTTTTTTATATATATATATATATATATATATATTTAAAAACAATTAATGATTTTGATATGGTTCAATTTCAACCACTATATTCGATTCTGGTCGATTCTCAATCTTCTCTCGATTGCAATGATTACATAAATGCAGACTTCGCAGTTTTAGTCATAACACAATGATAATACTTTTATGATAATGTTTGAAAAAAACTAGTTTTTATCCTATATTATAATATTATGCAATAATATTTATTTTATTAAAAGTAGTAAGGCAACTATGCTTTATAAATAAATAGTGAAGACACAAATATTCGTTAAAATAAGGCGGCCAACTGATTAGCGGTCTGGCCTTTGGTGCCAAAGGCATCATGTGGCAAACCATCACATCATCAAACCTGGCAGTGGCATACATGTTTGTGAATGTTTCATAATACATATTAATTTGTAGGTGCCGATCTAATTACCGGAGAGGCGCAAACCAAACTAATTATATAATTATTTATATATATTATTATTTAATATAGATTAATTATTTATTTAATTATATTCTTATTTTATTATATTATTTATAATATTTATTTTGTTAAAAGTAGTAAAGTAAATATCCTTTATAAATAAATACTGAAGACATAAATATTCGTTAAAATAAGGCGGCCAATTGACTAGCGCTCTGGCCTTTGGTACCACAGTCATCATGTTCCAATCATGGCGGTGGCATAGATGTTTGTGAGTGGTTCGGAATACACATTAATGTGTAGGTGCCGTTCTAATTACCGTAGAGGCGCAAACCAAACTAATTTTGATCATATGTAGTTATTTTTTCATAAATAACTCAAATGCGAGCTAACAATATGATTTTTCTTAAAAATATCTCTTAATGCTAAAAATTTTGAGAGCATATATTATTCATATTATTAACAAAACTCTCTTTTATTTAATTTTAATCGACTAATTGTAACATTAGATTTCCTCATTTCAGACACATAAACACAGACGTAGTAGGTGAATCGTTTTTTGTCTACTATGTTGAAAGTCCTGTTAACTTACAACATTCATAAATTTTGATTCTTTCTTTATGTATAGAAGAGTGTTTATTTTCCTCTCAGACAAATATTTGTCTCCCTTTTTTACCCCTGGAATATATTATTTTTTGATGACAGTTTTATAAAATTGATTTTTAGTAAGCTTCCATTGAAAAAAAAAATCTCCATAGTCTATTCTACGCATTAAATAACATTTAGTGCATTAATATACTATGAACTACAAGCAATTATAGTGTATTTTAATTTTTTAAGGTCGAGAAATTAAAAAAAGCTACGAGATTCTATGAAATATACATCTTTATTATAAGCAGAACTAAATTACTTTTCAAAATGTAAAACTGTTTTTTCATTTGGTACTTACGTACTAACGGTACCTTGGCGATAGACTTGGCGTTTTTAAGTGTCGCCAATGGAACCCCTGCAGATTTGTCTGTTTTTCAGTGGCGCCAATACAGTAACCCCTGCAGATTTGGTGCTTTTTAAATGGCTGCAATCTTAACGGCTGTAGATTTGCTGAGTTTCGACTCCATATTGTTGTGTAAAAACCGCCAAATCTGCAGCGGCGGTTGGCGCGTTTTCACCTAATTGTCCCAAGGTACCGTTAGTACGTAAGTACCTTTCATTTTTAATTAAACTTACCTATTGCACTTTTTGAATTTTCAGATTTATCACAAGTACCGAATATTGGATATCGTTTTTACACAGAAACTTCTACTAATTAACGTAATAAAATAATTAAATTGAAGTAAATTCTTACTAGAAAAAGAATGGATAAGTATTACGTACCTCCTCTCCAACTTATGTGTCTTACAAAAACGGCTCTTCTTCTATTCAATAGAACAGACATCAAAAAGTGCCTTCATGAATTAGGAGGTGATTTTCTTTATCCTCATGCACACTTGGATTGCATAGAAAAAGAGGAAAAGAATTGAGCATCCAGTTTACCAATACCTGCCAGCATGAAAAATGCATTGATGGATGTGCTTCGATCTATGGCGACAGAAGTATTTGATTGGTGCATAAACATAGCTATTTTATAACTGATGATTTTGATGTATTGAATTCCTTCCATTGGAGATCAGATGGCACCATAGACTGTAAAAATTGCCCAAGCATTGGTACAAAGAGAGGATGCAGATATTGGTTCGCGCTTTAAAATAGCATGGCACTATCTTTTGATAGATGATATGCGGAGATTATATGAAGAATACTGCTACAAAAATAAAAATGCTACTACTTAATATAATTTTAGTGGTTACTGTTGTCTGGTACATTCAAAAGGGCAGATAACGAACCCCCTTTTTCCATTAGTGAATGTTTATTTTATGTTTTTTTTAAATGACAAATTATTATTGCTGTTTGCTAAAAAAAAAAAATTATATTTTGAATATAAAAACAGACTTTTAATTTTAACGACAATATCATTTATTTAAAAGAACTAATAAAGTAAAGGAAATTCATTATTCCTGATCAAAATATTTATTATTTGTACGAAGTTACAATTTATTAATATTAATTTAAACGTAAAATACTTTTCTTTATTAAAAAAAAAAAAGTAATAACAATAATAAAAAAATAGAACAAAGTTTAAATGTATTAATTTTATCATTATTGTGGTATTTCTTCAAATTAATAAAAACAGAAAAATATTGGTTCAAAACAATTTTATTGTTTTAATACAGTAAATTAATTTAAAACTTCACATTTAATTTGTTTCTTATAGAATCTTTAAACATATATTTCTCTATTAAAAGTGTTTTAAATTACTCATTGATTTTGATTAATATTTCTGTGTTAGATATTTTATGATAGTAATTTTTGTTGTGTTTTAATCGATGTTTGTAATCAATACAAATTTAAATTTACTACTTTAAACAATAATTTCTTTTTTATATAAAAAGAGCCAATTTCAAAGAATCATGCAGCCACTAAGACATTGTCATAAACTATTTAACTAAAGTGACCAAAGTTCTAATACAAATTATGATCCCTTTTGATATAAAATGAATTACTATATACAAATAAGTAAGGCTTTAAAACTTATTTAAATAAACAATTTGATTTAATATGGAAGTATAAAAATGTATTCACAGATGAAAAGTTTAAATATAAACATTGGCATAATATATTTAAACATGTACACCTTAAAAAATACATAAGCTATTTTCTATCAATTTTTATTGAAAAATATATCCATAAAATAAATAAAGAGATTAAAATTAAAAATTGAATGAAAATTAAATATGCAATAAAATAGGCGATTATTTACATATTATTTCAAACAATTATTTATTGTTGTTATTGGATAAGAAATATCTTGCTGTAAATACTAGATTTTAGTCATCATCTACATTTTAAAGAAAGCATTGAAATTATTTTTTGTGCACGATAAAAATTTAAATTAAATTCTCATAATACAATATGGTTACATTCATCTTCATCATTTTTTTAATAATTATGTTACGTTGATATATAATTAAATTATATAATTGTATAATTATTTTATATAATTATTTTATTTAATAGCTATTAAATAAATAAAATTCATGTATTTAATCTAGCTAAAAATAATAATTAAAATAATTAAATTATCAAATGTCATAGATATTTGTAGAAAACCTGGTTATATTGATTAGAAATTCAAGGTTATGTACTCAACGTGTATGTATTGAAAAATGTAATTTTACTTCTGTGAGTCATTCTTTATTAGTTTTAATTATTTTGTATTTATTAAAGAATGCTCAGAGAAAAAAATATACTGAATCAAAAAAACAATTTAAATTATTACTAAATTTATTTATTTAATAAAGTAAAGAGATAATAAATAATTATAAATAAAGAGATAAATTAAAAATTAAAAACTCAATAAAAACAGGCAATTATTTACGTATAATTTTAAACAGTTATTTATTATTATTATAATTATTATTATTTTCTTCAATATTATTGGATAAGAAATATCTTGCTGTAAATATTGGATTCTAGTAATCATCTACATTTTAAAGAAAGCATTAAAATTATTTTTTATGCATGATAAAAATTTAAATTAAATTCTCTTAATTATTAAGAATCATAGAAATTTTTATCGTACAATATGGTAACATTCCTCTTCATCATTTTTATAATAATTATATTACATTGATATATAACTAAAATAGCTATTAAATAAATAAAATTCATGTATTTAATCTAGCTATTTAATCTAGTTAGATAAATAATTAAATTATCAAATGTCATAGATATTTGTAGAAAACCTGGTTATCATTATTAGAAATTCGAGGTTATGTACACAACGTGTATGTATTGAAAAATGTAAATATTTCACTTCTGCGAGTCATAACTTTCTTTTTGAATTTAATTATTTTGTATTTATTAAACAATGCTCCGAGAAAAAAAATATACGTAATCAAAAAAACAATTTAAATTATTACTAAATTTATTCATTTATATCAACTAGATATTTTTAAAATAAATGTTAATGAAGATTTTTTTTTCAATAAGATTGAAATTAAATAATTGTTGAATTATATCAAAAAATCATTCAAAACTAAACTGAGCAATTTAACTTAACTCGGAGATTTCCAACGATTTCCTGTTTGGATAATATTCAAAAGAAAGAATATCTCGTGAGAAAAATGTCTTTCTGTATATTACTTTCTTAAGGAAGGTTCCTTTCTTTTGGCACAAATGTGTTCACTTGAGTATGCCAACAACAACCCACAGAGGGACAAAGTAGCGTGGGCATTGGTTTTCTTAAAAGAGTGCAGAATTTTTCCCTCAAGAAGAGTTGTAGCATTTCGTTCTCAGGAGAGAGGAGTGCATATTCTTTAACCAGTACATAATAACAAATTTGACAGCGGATAAGCTGTCATAGATAATGAGACTTCATGAAATTAGCTATTATCAGTTCGCCCTTCACAGGTCGAGCAGTTGCAGGTGGAAAGTGTGAGCTATGAGTGCGCTATGAGTTGTTGCAACGTGACTGGTGATAGATGATGGGCCGAAGAAGTGTCGACTGCACTGTGAAGTGAGAGAAGGTGACCCCCTCCCCCCCATCCTGGATGGATTTTCTTAAAGGGAGATTTTTGGTGAGGAAGCAGGAGTGTTCTGCGACTAGTCGACAAGAAGAGCTTTTTTTCTCTTTTACAGTAAGTGATTGAACGGGCCGGGGTTTGCTCTTGTTTGGTAAACAAGATCGCCTTGTGGATTCGAGTATCAAGCCGCTAATTAAGGTGAATAGCAATGACAAGTAAGAATTGCTGCAGACCGCTGAATTATATTCGTCATAAACTTGAGAACTCTGAAGATCTCCGTCCTTGGAGTGAACTGCACTTGAGGCTCAAATTTAATTCTTGTTATATAAGTCGATTCTTCCCGTCTGGCCTTCCACCTTATTGAAAAATCTTCAAAAGTTGCAAGGTTTCCAGAACAGACAGGTAGCGAGTATAATTAATGCACCGCGGATTGTTAGCCAGAAACAAATCCATAAAGATCTTGATCTTAATCCGATAATGGATTACATATTCAAAATCTCAAAAAAATTTATCCTAGTGTCAGTAGCTCTAGAAAAAGACCTAGAGATATCTACGATGCGCCGTTTGAGTTCTTCCCACGTCTAAAAAGAATTCATGGAACTTAAAATATCTGAATTGCAAATCTGAGGTGTCTATTTGGCTCCTTAAATTTTCATTTATTGCTACAATGTGCAAAACTAACACAAATACTGGCTATCGTAATTTTTTTTGTTAAAATATCTAAAATTCTTAAGAAGTTAATTTTTTCATTTCTAATGTATTTGTTTTAAATTCTTTAATTTATTTTTATTTTTCATTAATGCACTGACTATCCGCGGGGAAACGTGTTACGGTCTCCTAATTGTAACTGAGTAACTTAACTTAACTTAGTTCTTTCTTTTACCTTTTAACTTAATAGCGTAAATTTTCTTTTTCTATCTAAATTCACGATGCAATTTCAATAATGTAAATTTAACTATATTAATGATTATGTGGAGGTTCTCGAGGTATATTTACCCCATTCTTACTCTGAAACAAGTATATATATATACGGAAGCGGAAGTACTTGTTTCAGAGTAAGAATGGGGTAAATATACCTCGAGAACCTCCACATAATCATTAATAATGCACTTTAATATTCATTTTCAGCTATATATATATATATATATATATAGCTGAAAATAAATATTAAAGTGCACCCATGAACCTGAAAGTGACTCTCCTCTTGAAGCCGTTATAGGTTTAGTATAGACAGAGATCTTACAAGAGACGTTACGATACATTCATAGACTGGAGCATCCTTGCTCTAAACCAGGGGTCTCCGAACTACGGCCCGCGACAGCGAATAGCTTATTGTTGCTGTAATAGGTTGGATAAAAAAGCACAGAATGATAATAACTCGGTTTTATTAACTAGCTAGGTAAAGCTTAATGACAAGCATAATACGCAGAACATTTAACGTAAGCATAACAACTAACAAATAAGTGAAATGAATCCCACTAACATTATAAACTAGTTAACATCCCGCTGTAGTTATGTTGGGGTAAAGAGTATCGCATATGTATGTATAACGATGTTTGGAATGTATATATCCTGAATTAAACATATGATTTTTATCCTGAAAATCCCTCAGGAAAAGCTAAATTAACGCGAATGAAACCGTGGGGTATCCACTTGTAAAAAAATACAATTAAAAATTGGGATTTTTCACTGACAATAGTTTGTAGTTGTAGATCAAGTTTACTTGTACCAATTATTAAAAGAGATTTAAGATGCTCATCAGTTAACTTAGATCTGTAAACTTTCTTTTTGTGCTTCATTTTAGAGAATGTTTTCTCACACAAGTAAATAGTACCATAGATTAATTAATGAGTTTTTAATTTTTCTGCCATTGTAAATGGTTTTGGCCCTTGGTACTTACTGGAGTAAACAGTATCGCCCTAAGGCTGGAAAGTTTGGAAACCCCTGCTCTAGATTACAGATGCAAGATAGCCCGATATAAATTTCAAATTCCATCATCCACTGCATTTCTTTCCTAATTTCTTGAGTTTTCTTTCCTAAATTACGTGTATATTATTGCGAGAGACAATTTGAATTTCAGCTCTGAATGCTGGCTACTCATTTTCACAATCGGCCACAGACGGAACAATAGTTAAACGTCCAATAATAATTGTTGGGAGAAATAACAATCGTTTCTGGGCAAAAAACAGAAAGGAAACAGTTGTTTAGGAGATAACTATAGTAGTTTAGCAAGAAACCACGATATAATGAGATTTATTAAGGAAAAAACACACTATGTTGTTGTTGCTTATCCCCTTGATTTAGAATCCTAAACCAAGTCCAGTAGATCATGCTGCATCAATAGATCTTAAACTGCCCTCCCCTCATTCAATAGTTGCCTCACAGAGGCACCAATACAATCGATGAGATGAGAGGGAGACGCGATGGCCGAACAATGACAAAGGGTATATGTCTTCTCGTCTCCATTGAAGGTCAAACTCTTAGCATATATGCATTAAATTATAAGAAATTAAATACGAAAGTAATACAAAAACAGTGCACAAAAAGAGTTTCTCACATGTAGAAGAATATGAGAGAAAATCAATTTTTTTAGGGAAAACTGCTCTAAATAATAAATGTAAAAGAATAAACAAAATTTAAAGAACAATCAATGAATTTAAAAAAATATTGTATAACATTAAAATAAATATATATGAATAAAAAAAAAAAAAATTAATAAATAAAAAGTGCATGATAAATTAAAAATAATATTGTATTTACAATATAGGCCTACCTGTTATAATAGTTGGCTAAAGTTTGGCTACCTTTGGTCAGTGTCTAAAAATTCTACAACCTTTCTGGCAACCCTAGTTACCAAGTTTCTTATTCAGACTGTGTGGTTTGAGACACTGCTAGTTCTAGAATAGTGTGATCTGCGACATTGCCTGGTCTAGCGTAATTTTCTTCAAAATCAGCGAAAGTTCAAGGTATGTAAAAAATATTTATACTTTATGAATTGTATTAATTTAAGGACTTTTTTTTTTCTTTCCGTTTCATATCAACATTTAACATTGTCCAACTTCCCACGTTACAATTTCAAGTATCGTCGGTGAGGGGGAATTATAAACCCTAAACACGTGGTGAACAGCCATTTGAATGTTTTTCATGCTTTTATTTCAATATGTTGTCTTGTGTTTTAAATGCATTTTAATTGTTTTCGGCAAGTGATTGCCATTATGGTGTTCCCATACAATAATAAATAGAAAGCGATTAGGTTATATTTCATATTATTCATCTATATCTTAGACTTTCTATTTTCTAATTATTATTAGTTTCTTGTTATATTATATAAATGGCGCAATCATAACGTAAGTGTGACTGTAAGGAAAGCAAGAAATATTCAATAATTTAAAGGGACTTTCTGCACTCACGATGAGTTGTATATGTTGCCTTGTGTTTATATATGCAGTTACTAGTTGTCTTGCAGTTATATATTATGTGTGTCTCAATATGTTGTATTGTGTTTTAAATGTACTTTAATTATTTTTGGCAAGTGATTGCCATTAGGGTGTTCACATACAATTATAAATCGAATGCGATTAGGTTTTATTCCAAATTATTCATCTATATCTCAGACTTACTGAATTCTAATTATTATTTTTTTATTTATATTATATAATTGTCACAAATATAACTAACTGTGAGTGTAAGAAAAGCAAGAAATACTGAATAATTGACTTTCTGTACAAACGAGCACGCATTCATTTGTTAAGGCTTAGAAATATGCTAATTAGAAAATAATTCGTAATTAATTTTACAATTCACTGGATAGTTTCAGGGATTAATTTTATATTTTAAAAGACGACGTATTTATTTTGTTGATCTCCACTTTGGGGGAAAAAACGCAGTAAAAATAAAAATATACAAGTTAATATCGGGTTTATATAATAATATATACAATTGTACACTATATTGTAAGTTCACAGTACTTAAAAATAAATTAAATTAAAAGATGTAATTGGATGGATTACTCATAATATTTAGAATTTAATGTGAGAACAAAACGCATCAAAGCAAGCTTAAACAAAGAAAGAAAAACTATAGAATTCCAAACAATTTTCATTTCTTGAAAAATATCATTTTCACTTAGAAGCAAAATTGTCTTGGCGATCTTTATAAGTAATTTTACATTATTTAATTATACAATTATTAGCTGAAAAAAATCAAAATGGTCAAAAAACCACGGAATCCGCTCAATTAAACAATACCCATGATTTTTTTGTGTAATAAATTACATAGATTAGAACACGGCGCAGTACGATAAATTCCTTTTTATGGCATGGCACGAACGCGTTTTTATTATTAAATTCCTTCTACTAGCTCACACTCTCCCTATCATATATCTTGTTCAAATTTTCAATCGTTCATATAAGACATCTTATTCATCCACTCAAGTTCGAATACATTTTTTTTTGAGCTTGTAGTGGATGACAGTGGATGTTAATACAGTTTTTTCAAATATTAATTCAGTAATTAATCTTAATTAATTAATTTTAGTTTTATATGGGAGAAATATTCATATATTCACGCCGCTCTTTCTTCTCATTTGCTCATCATTGATTAATTAATAATTAGTTAATAATCTCTTTTCTCATAACTAATTATTATTAATTAATTACTGATTATTAATTATTTTATTCATTCAATTCTTAATTATTTTTATTCTCTTAATATATATTATTCAATTTTTAAAATAGTGTAACTACAATTTGGAAATAATATAAAAAAATCGTCTGATTTTAATTTATTCATTTAATTATTATTTTTATTAAATTATTAATTATTTTTGTTTCATTATCAAAAATTTTTATTATTCATTTAATGTATATTGTTAAATTTTTAAAATAATGTAACTACAAATTGGCAATAATATAAAAAAATCGTTTGACTCTAATTTAGCTTATTTTCTGGATATTATTATTCTTAATTTTTTACGTTTGAAATTTTAAACGATCGTGTTTGAGTATTCTTGTTAATGTATTCTATAGTTTTTAATTTTAAATGATCAAAAAGTTTTTACTTATATTTGAAATGAAGCCTAATATATTTGCTTTTATTATTTTTACTTTTATTATTTTGCTGTAATTCGAGATTGGTGTTCTTTTTTTTCAATTCTTTCTATTAGTTGACACTCTCCTTGTATATATATCTTGTTCGAATTTCCAATCGTTAATAAAATATTTTTTATTCTTCCACTCAAATTCACATACATTTTTTTGATCTTGTAGTGGACGACACTGGATGTTAATACAGTTTTTTCAAATATTAATTCATTAATTAAATTTAATTAATTAGTTTTAGTTTTATATGGGAGAAATATTCATATATTCACGCTGCTCTTCTCATTTGCTCATCATTACTCAATTAATTATTAGTTAATAATCTGTTTTCTCATAATTCACTCTCATATATTTATGAGATATATAGACATATACACAATTTTGCGAGAAGTGGTCAAACTGTAGCACGTAAACAGTAACTGTAACCGGGCCACCTCACTTGAGGCAAGATGCTGAACATCACAAATGCTATCAAGCCTCCTCATTTTTTGAAACCAAAACACCAAAAACCGCCAGCAAATTGGACTTCCGTCATAATGCTCGCACATTGCCACGAGTTGGGCCCTGTATATTTTTGTCATTGTAGAGTAGTAGGAATATTTTTCATGCTAAGATTTCTGTAAATATTTATCAATTAATTTTCATATATAACATAACTCTTTACGGATCGATTTGAATCATACTGTTATTTTCAGATGATATTTCTATATATAAATATATTATTTGCTATTTGTTGCGCAATCGCTTCATCAGAATTCAGCTACTGGAATAACAAAAGAGAATACTGGCAACTTTTTTGGTTGCATTATTATTTTTTACACAAATCTCGTTATTTACCCCTGGCGTCTGCTTCCAATAGCTGTTCTATACCTACACTATTCTGAAAATAATTGTAACATCTTCATAATCTGGATATTTGTGAGGGGTTCGGAATCAATATTAATTTGTATGTCCCGGTCTAATTAGCCTAGAGCAGGGAAAGGCAAACTACGGCCCGCGGGCCAACTGTGGCCCGCCGGTAGGTCCTATCCGGCCCGTGGATAAAATTTTAATTTGCCGGACCAAGGCAAATTAAAAGAAACATATATTTATATATTATCAATCCATCTCCTTTTCTACTTTAATTAAGTGTTATTTTTTTTTCTTCTTTTTTTTCAAAGGACTTATGATCTTTTTACTTTCTCTATTTTTGTTCTACAAAATATAAATCGTCGGAAATAGCAAGCACAGACAGTTTTCAATCGGTAAAGTGTTAAAAGCGGAAGTTCTTTGTTAGTTATAGCTGTAGATGGGCGCCAACAAGCGCTCCTCTTTCTCGGGGAGCAGACATATGGGAATCCAAGTTAGGTGAAATAGACCTCACATATGGCCGACAGCCCATTTTAAGCTCCAGCCAGCGACTTTTTCTTTGGGCGCGAGTTCCAATGTTATTGATTGTGTACATAAAGCACAGAAAAAAATCCATAATTTCTATTTTGATAAGTGTGATTCAAATTGATTTTTGCAACGCGCACTGTAGAGAAATGAAAACGAATTATAACTTTTATTGAATTTACCTTTTCACTTTGTCATATAATATACAAAAAAAAAGTCATATTTTAATATCCATGTAACAAAGCATTTTTCGGTTTTTTTGCCCATCCCTGCTCTAGACCAATCAAGAATTTGATCCAGATGAAATTCTTGATTAGCATCATAATTAATTATTAATTTGATCATTATTTGCTTACTATCTCATAGATATTAATACCTGCGGTCTTCTTCTGTATAGCATCTCTCATTTCAGACACATCAAACACAGACGAAGTAGGCGCATAGTTATTTCTCTACTTATATTTAAAGTCCTGTTAACTTACAATATCCATGAATTTTGTTTCTTTATGTGTAAAAGAGTATTTATTTTTCTCTCAGACAAAGTTTTGTCTCCCTTTTTTACACCAGGAATATATAGTTTTTAGATGACTGTTTTATAAAATTGGTATTCATTAATTTTCCATGGAAAAAGAAACCGTCCACAGTGTAGTATTTTAAGTGTAGCTCTTGCATTAAATACTATTTCGTGCATTAAAATGACATGCACTACAAACAAGTAGTGTATTTTTTATTTTTTAAAGACGAGAAACTAAAAATACCTAAGATATTATATGAAATATACATCTTATTATAAGCATAACTAATTTACTTTTCAAAATGTAATAATGATTACTCATTTTTATATTAAACTCACTTATAGCTCTTTTTTAATTTTCAGATTTATTACAAGAACCAAATATTGGATATTATTACTGCATATTAAATTTGAAGGAAATTGCTACTGAAAAGAAGAATGAATACGCACGCAGTACCTCCTCTCCAACTAATGTGTCTTAGAAAAGCGGTTATCGTCCTGTTCAATAGAACAGACATGAAAAAGTGTCTACATAGATTAGGATATCATTTCCTTAATCCTCATGTACGCTTGCACTGCATAGTAAAAAGAGGAAAAGAACTGGCAGCCAATTTACCAATACCTGACAGCGTGAAAAGCGCTTTGATTGATGTGCTTCGCTCTATGGCGATAGAAGTCTTTAATTGGTACAGAAAATATGGTCATTTTATACCTGATGATTTTGATGTGTTAAGTTCCTTCCATTGGCGATCTGATGGCGCCATTGACGAACTAAAAACTGTACAAACATGGGTACAAAAACAGGATGCAGATATTGGTTCGCGCTTTAAAAAAACATGCGACAGTCTTTTGACATCTATACAGAAGTTAAAGAAAGAATCTCCGAATGACTGTGAGGAACTTTTCAAATTACTACGACAGGCCACTAGGATGAGTTTATTGGCCAGCAGAAAAGACTACAATTCCTCCTCAAACAGCAACTTTGAGCAAACATTGGGAGCAATTGCTGTATTTGTGACAATGGGACAAAAGAGATCTGATGCAAAGTTACTCTGAGAAATGCATCAAACTCAAAGAAAAAACTGTTGCATGTCTGCTGGTCACAAGCTTTTTTAAAAGCTACATTTTATTATTATTTTGTTTAAAAGAAACCTATTCATTTATTTATAACAATTTTATTATATTGTTTAAATATTTTCCTTACTGAATCTTATTGTTTAAATATTTTACTTAAATTGAAACGTTTTGTTATTGATAATAATAATAAGTGGCGTTGTAAGAATAAAATAGTTTTATTAAGTAAGAAAAATATTTGTTAGTAATTGTAGAAGCTGTCAGTGTGTCAATAACAATTGCAAAAATTGCTACTGTTTCATATAATTTAATTGATGTCTTGTAGATTTATAAGGAAAGATAAGAAAGCTCTTTTTTGAATTACTGGATGTTGAGTTTGGAATTTTTTTTAAATGACAAATTATTATTGCTGTTTCCTAAAAAAAATATTAGTAGTATTTTGAATATAAAAACAACTTTTATATTCAAACTTTTCAACTTTTATATTCAACTGCTTTATTTAAAAGAACAAATAAATTAAGTGCAAATATTTGCTCCATATCGAAATTCTTACTACAGGAAGTTATAATTTATTACTTCCAATTGAAATATAAAATTACTTCATCTATTAAGAGAATAAAATTAATAATTATAATTAACTTTAAAATAAAATAAAAAAGTTTTTACTAAAAATATATTACTATTATTATAATTTTGGTAAAACTTCTAATTAACAAAAATAGAAAAATATTAGTTTAAAACAATTTCATTGGTCAATGATAATAAATTAATTTAAATCTTCACATTTAGTTTATATCTTATAGAATCTTTAAACACAATGTTGTTTCAGATATTTAAATTCGATGGAAAAAAAAGCCAATTATTTGTTTATGAAAAAACGTTATGTAAGATGTAAAGTACTAGAAGATTTTAAAACAAACAGATTTCGTAAAGAAACAAATCAGAAATCAAGGTGAAAACAAATATTTGTAAACATTGCTAATAAAATTAATTAAAAAAAATTTATAAATATTTGTTGGTTATTGTAATGTATACATTTCCTATAATTATTTGTTTTATAAAATATTATAAATAAAATATTGCACATAAAATATTACAAAATTATTCATAAAATAATTGTATTTTTTACAGTTCTTTGTTTTACAAAATTTATCAACAAATTTAATGGTACATTAAAAATTATGCGTTACTAAATTATTTTAAATGATTTGTAAATAAATCTTTTGTTACACACACGTGTAAGTAAT
>BPLQ01005687.1:235509-257637 GCA_021605075.1 Caerostris darwini | reverse complement strand
TTAGAATTTTGTCATAGAATTTTCTAAAAGAACAAATATCGTTGGAATTTCTCAATGATTTTATGTTTAAAATATTATTCATATGAGTATGTATTAATAGATCATTTCTTGCAAATCTTTCTTTTAATAAATTAATTGCCGAATCATACGTAGAAGCAGAAATACAAAAACCTTCTACAGTATTTAAAGCAGTACCACCTAAATGAGCTTTAAGGTAATTAAATTTATCTACTTTATTTAATAAATCATTATTGTGAATGGCAGATTCAAAACTATTCCAAAACGTTAGCCATTGATTGATATCACCATAAAATTTTGAAATATTTAATTTCGGCAATTTTACTCTTACACTATCCACTTGTTTCGACTCATTTAATTCTTTATTTTGTTCGGAACGTGTTTCGCATTTATTTTCACTCAATTCTTTTTTTAACGAGTGAATTTTTTTATTTGCACGAAATTTCCACAGGGTAACTTTTTCATCATATTCGTCTGCATTTTCAATTTCAGTTTCAATATCTTCTACTTCGTAAAGAGGTTCTAATTTGTTATCTATCTCTTTCAACGAGTCATGTTTAGTAGTTAGCATTTCAACTAATTCTTCTAATTTATCAATATCTATTTCTTCAATGTTTGATAGTTCCGTTTCTAATTTTGTTAGAATCTTTGTAACGGATGTTCTAGAAACACTCCGTTTCTTTTTTAACAAATATAATTTCTCTTTACTATTTTCGTCACTCGCCATTTCAAAATTAAAAGTATCTTATTTAAATATTAACTGACTACAATCCCGGCAGGGATGCCAAATTTTACCTCACCAAAACAATCCTCCAAAATAAAACTAGAAAGGTTCATACAAAATTTCTCTTACCATTCCAGTTCCAGGATTATTGAAGAGTGAGGTATCCAAAGAGGCGGGAAGTAGGCAGTTAATTCCAATATTCCTTTAAAAATACTTTTATTCAGCATATTAATGACGAGATGATACAAAAATTACACAGACAGACATACAGAAAGAGAAAGCGCATCTTAGCGCGGCTAACTACTAACAAGGAAGTACAGTTCTTAAACCGAAATACGGTTGGTTACAGTTAAGAGAGGAAAAGTGTTCACGTGACATACAAATCAAAAAGTTCTTGTTCGGCATCATTTTCGACAATCTCAATGGATTAGTTGAAACTACTTGTTAGAACCTAAAGCTAAATTGACAAAGGATTACTATCGTATGCATCCGATTGAAGAAACAATGTGGTGTCTGGGTAGACTTCTGTGCTAGATCAATCAACAAAGAGGAAGAAAGTGTAATTTGGAGATGGAGTTTGTGATAGAGAATCGAAGTGTCTCATTTTTGATATTGTAACATTTTTCCCACGAAAAGTGTTATAGCATTTCTGTTCCCAAGGGAAAGGAATGTATAATCTTTTACAAGTGCATAATAACAACATATCACTCAAATACGACAGCAGATAATCACTGTCATGGATAATGATACATTATGAAGTTAGCGATTGTCTGTAAGATCTTCACAGGTCGAAACAAGTTCAGATGAGATGTGGACTACGCCATGAGTTGTTGCATAGGGATGGGTGATAGACCATGGGCTGAGAAAGTGTCTACTCCACTTAGAAGTGAAGAAAGCTGAATTCCCCCTCCCTACACACCTTAACGGGTTTTCTTAAAGGAAGCTTTTTTGATGAGAAAAGGGTGTTCTGTGACGAGTCGACAAGAAGTGTTGTTTTTCTCTTTTTCTGTAAGGTAATTGAACAGGATAGAAATTCCGCCTGTTTACAAAGTGAATCCCTTGTGTTTATATCACGCCGGGTGATAATTAAGAAGAGCGCAGACAGAAGGCATTAGATTCGTTATAGGCTCGAGAGCTCTAAATATCTCTGACTGTGGAATGAACTGCAGTTGTGAATTAAATTATTTTTTATTTTCATTTTTTTTTGTAAATAATACTTTTTTTAATATGCAGAGAACTGTATATACACACTCAAGAGCCAAAACATTATGACTACCTGTCAATAACGAGGTGGCCCACCTTTGGCGCGCAACACAGCTTCAACCCGCCTTGGCATGGATGCCACAAGTCCTTGGTAGATGACCGGAGACAGATTGTACCAGATGTTTAAGCAATCCGAGATATTGCGAATTGGTGGTCTTTGAAATCTGAGCTGCCGTCCCAGGACATCCTAAATGTGTTCTATCGGATTGAGATCCGGCAAGTTAGGCGGTCAGGACATTAACTGGAATTCAGCATCATGTTCCTGGAACTACTCCAACACAATTTTAGTGTTGTGACCAGGGGCGTTGTCCTGCTGGAACATTCCATTTCCAGCTGGAAAAACAGAGGCCATGTAAGGGTGCAACTGGTCCGCAATGATGTTCAGATACCCTGTAGCATTCATGGTCTGCTCTACCACAACCACGGGTCCCAGAGACGCCCAAGAGAACGTCCCCCAAAGCATAATACCACCACCACCGGCCTGTGTATGACCTACTGTACATTGAGGGAGCAACTGTTCGCCTGAAAGACGGCGTATCCTGACATGGCCATCGGCGTGATGAATGACAAACCGTGATTAATCAAACCAGGCAACTCTCTCCCACTGATCCATGGACCAGTCACGATGTTCCCGGGCCCAGCGCAGGCGCAGTTGGCGATGACGCTTGGTCAGCAAAGGCACACGAGTGAGACATTTGCTGCGTAGCCCCATATCCAACAGTGTCCGCTGAACAGTGTGCTCCGATACTATTCTACTTGGCCCTGCATTGTATTGGGGCTGTCAGCTGAGCCACTGTCTGGCTCCGGTTTTGCTTCACCATGCGAGACAGTCTCCGACGACCTTTTTCTTTGATAGCGTGGGGACGTCCAGCACCATGTCGTCTACTGCTGGTTTCACCGTCATTCATCCACTTTGCATAAGTACAAACAACTGTAGATCGCGAACAACCCACGAGTCGTGCAGTTTCGGAAATACTGGTTTACTGATTTACAGTTCCTTCTTTATTCACATAATTATCAATTATGCTTAACTTTTGGACACCAGTGTATATATAATGTTTGTAAATAAAAATTAAAGTGTTCCCATGAGCCTGAAAGTGACCCTCTTCTTGAAACCCTTATAAGTCTAGTACAAGCCGATACATTACAATATTAAAATCCCCTAGCATATTATATAGCTTAGATAGTTGACAGAAAATGGTATCGAGTTTTCTATAGCTAGCGAAATGCCTTCTGGGTGTATAGTTGTTAACAGTGATTGTTTTGTGAAGAAGTTGTCAAATAATAGCTTGAATTTCATTATCTGAAAATGGAAGATTGGTGTACTGATAGGATCGACTCGAAAAATGAGAATCTATCACAACAGAAAAATTCCTCGACTGTTGTGACCTGCTCTGTTTTTACTATAAATTGATTTATCAGGAAGATGAAAACGGTCGCCATCATTAAAGAAAGTTTCTTTAATACTGAAAATTTGAATGTTTGTGGTATATTTGTGCAGGCGTAGCCATTTTGAACTTTGCATTCCAGTGTAAAATAGACACTGTCGAGCTGAATATTGAGGAAAAAATATTAAATTATACAATAATATCTTAGAATTTAAATCCTATGTTACCTTAAAAGGGGTAAAAAAGAAACGGAAGTAAGCTTTGGCTAAGCTGAGTTGATGGAGAGCCCGATTCTTGAGAGAAATAACCCTCTCATTTTGCACTTTTGAAACTCTTTACTTTTTTCCTTTAAAATTTTTTTTTATTGGTTTGATATCTGTTCAGCTGGCAATTGTTTGATGGCTTTCTTTGCCATGCTGGGCCATGTTGGGCTAAGGATGCAAAAGATTCCTGTAAAGATTTTACATGAAGTTCGACTATTTCTTTGATTAAGAATTGAGTTTTTTCCCTGTGCTGTTATAATAATGTAGTGAACTTCGTAATTTAAATAGATTCATAATGTACATATTGTTGGGTTTCAGCTGAATACGTTTTCACATTTTGATAATTCTGCAATCGCTTTGCTTCTATGGAAGAAAGCCAATTTATGTTCTTAAATTTTAGAAATTGTACATTTTGCTTTCTGCTACAGTCTATAGACGAGGCTTTATGAGTGGCTCCACATGACTACCAAAGAAGTACAAGATTGAGTAGGGTGAAGTTTTGAGCAATTTTCACAGCTGCTAGGGTTTTTACATTTATTAGATGAATGCGAGAAAGAAAAACAATTACGATATTGACGTGGATTATTTATAAAGAGAATTAAATTGTAACCAAAGCTGGATCATAAGGCCGAGATTTCTAAAACGATGTAGCTCGCAGATATGAAAATCGTTTTTTTCCCCTTCGAATTCTAAAGCTAGCTCTGTTAATGACACGTCTTTAGGAATGTTCTTTACTAAGAAGCGTGTTGTAATTTTCTTTTGCGAATAAGACGTGAACTGGAATTGTTGCTTTGATAGATGCAAGTGCGATTGTGTGGTGATAATGAGTTTTTCCTGTCAACTTATCTATAAATGTTCTATCTATTTTAACGTAGTTAACTTGGAAGGTGGATTGTCTTTCAGGAGTCTAGGTTGAGTTTTTGAAAATGAACCGCCTTGAACCTGATAAGCGATTGTAAGAGTACTAATTCCCTTCTGTGCGGCTGAGAACAACTCCGCCATTATGTCATACTGCCAGGGAAAATATAAGCACGATTGCTGAAAATGCTGCTTACCGCTTAAAATGCTGTAAGAGAGTAGGTTCATTTGTTGATATGTTCACCTTCATAGGCATTTTAAATTCCAATTTTTTTTTTCATCGACTCAAATGTAAAAAAAAAAAAAACCCGCAAAGCGATTACTAATAACAACAGAAAGTCTTTTATTTTAAGAAACATTATGAAATGAATTAAAAAATACCAAATAAAAAATAGAAAGCCCACGATGGGTTGAGATAAAAGTAATCCACCGCACCGTCGGCTCCACAAATCCATCAACAATTAACGGCACTGGCATGTGAGGGTCGTAAACGAGCGGAACTTGTGGAACGGAAGAGAAAACGATCCGAAAAGAAAAAGGCGATCGGTCATTTTCTTCCAGAACGCAATCATTAAATGTAGGAAATGCAGATCGTATTCGAGCAACGTGCAGAAAGTAAGCGTACGTACACATTTCGGGAAGCAGTAGGGCTGAAAGCATTTCATTTCGGTCATTTTGCTCTTGGGGTCATTTATGTTTTTCACAGATGCGATTGCACGAATGCAGGGATCTCCGCTTTAATCCCTTCGGACATTTTTTATTCTTCTTTCTTTTATCTCATGGAAAGTTTCAGTTAATGATTAAATTATCACGCTATTTCTGAACTACGGTATTTAAAAGAAAACTAAAAAAAAAGTTTTATTTTTTTAGGATTTACCTATCAATGCATTCATTTATACATTATTAAGTCCATTATTTTATGATTAATTAATTCATTAAATTTGAACACCTACAAGTAAATGTAATAAAACGATAATTAGAGATTGAAGTTTTTCCTCATTATTAAGGCAATAAAAATATCATAAATGGCATTTCTCTCTCTTTCCCTCTTTACTTTTTTTTTTTTTTTTTTTTAAATTGCTGGAAATATACATCTTTTCGAATTTATTTACATTTGTATCTTCCAATATAGAAGATAGAATTTTTTTTTTTTCATTTCTTTATTAATATAGTAAAAAGCTTCCTCAATATCAAATGACAATGTGATCTTGTCTTGAATTTTCCTGAGTAGAGAACTCTAAGAGAGTTATAATACAATTACTTAACAATTTGAGTGTTTTAACATTTCTCTGAAGTACCTGCAACTGTATTTGTGACATCCATGTCTTATAAATAGAAAATTGTGAATTTATTCTAACTTTATAAAGCAAAAATTCGGTTAAAACTGAAATAAAATATTTTATTTGGTTATGAAAAAATTATAACTTAGCATTTTTAAATTCTGCATATATTCACTACTTAAAAAACTAATTATAAACTTAGAGAATTTCTGATTGGGGCATTAAATACGGATTTAAAATTTTTATTTCTTTGTTCTTTTCAAAGTGTAATTATATTTACTATCACTTGCATTTTAGTGGAAATATAAGATTCCTGAAAAATTAATGAAGTTATCTAAAAATGTTCTACAATTTAGGTAAATATATATATTGAAGATTTTTCATCGAGATCCAGAATTATTTTTGCTAAAATATTGATATGATACTCTGAGCAAAATTTTTTTATAATTATTTCTTTTAACATGGCATTCAAGACAGCTGTCTAAGTGTTTGCCAGCTGCATTAGGAAAAAAAAAATTCTTTTAGCATATGCTTGTTTAAAATAATAATAATAGAATATTATTTCGATGCAAATAGACACTATTTTGAAGATATTGAAACAGTTTATATTTTAACAGTTTTTATTTGAATCCGTTTATATATTGAAAGCCAGACAATTCGAAATGGAAAACAAAGCACGTTACTTGATATGGGTCAAGTTATTAGCAACACATATCTCGTGCTGGTTTTAAAACGCACATAAAAAAATGAAACCCCTAGAAAATCAACGCTTATTTAAGTTTTTTAAAGAAAATTTCTGGTGTTGCTCTATGAAATTAATCTGTTTTATATAATAACTTAAAACTCTTGCTTATTATCTATCATGTGTGAACATGATGTTGCCTTGGTTGGAGATCCGTGGTGTCTCCAAAAAAGTGAAGTTATAAGTTAATAGCTTAAAAAAACTAAAAATCTCGCTTTTAGAGTTAATCAAACTAAAAAGTAAAAAATAATTGTTAACCTAAGAATAAAATGACTGACGAGAAAATGAATGTCACAGTTCTAAAAGCGTGGGGTGCTCGATATCAATCGTTATAATTTTTCACTAGTTTCATTCCGAAATGCAGATGTCGAAAATGATGTCGAACTAGAACGTTTGATTTGTATGTTGCGTGAACATTTTTTTTTCTTAACTGTGACCAGCTGTACTTCGGTTTAAGAACTGCACTTCAAAAGTAGTTAGTAGTTCACTTAGTAGTTAGCCGCGCTAAGATGCGGTTTCTCTGTCTGTATGTCTGTCTGTGTAATTTTTGTGTCATCTCGTCATCATATGCTTAAATAAAAGTAATTTTTAAAGGAATATTGGAATTAATTGGCTGCATCCCGCCCTTTTGGATATCTCTTTCTTAATAATCCTGGAACTGGAATGGTAAGAGAAATTTTATATGAACCTTTCTAGTTTTATTTTGGAGGATTGTTTTGGTGAGGTAAAATTTGGCATCCCTGCCGGGATTGTAGTCAGTTAATATTTAGATGAGATACTTTTAATTTTGAAATGGCGAGTGACGAAAATAGTAAAGAGAAATTATATTTGTTAAAAAAGAAACGGGGTGTTTCTAGAACATCCGTTACAAAAATTCTAACAAAATTAGAATCGGAACTATCAAACATTGAAGAAATAGATATTGATAAATTAGAAGAATTAGTTGAAATGCTAACTACTAAACATGACTCGTTGAAAGAGATAGATAACAAATTAGAACCTCTTTACGAAGTAGAAGATATTGAAACTGAAATTGAAAATACAGACGAATATGATGAAAAAGTTGCCCTGTGGAAATTTCGTGCAAATAAAAAAATTCGCTTGTTAAAAAAAGAATTGAGTGAAAATAAATGCGAAACACGTTCCGAACAAAATAAAGAATTAAATGAGTCGAAACAAGTGGATAGTGTAAGAGTAAAATTGCCGAAATTAAATATTTCAAAATTTTATGGTGATATCAATCAATGGCTAACGTTTTGGAATAGTTTTGAATCTGCCATTCACAATAATGATTTATTAAATAAAGTAGATAAATTTAATTACCTTAAAGCTCATTTAGGTGGTACTGCTTTAAATACTGTAGAAGGTTTTTGTATTTCTGCTTCTACGTATAATTCGGCAATTAATTTATTAAAAGAAAGATTTGCAAGAAATGATCTATTAATACATACTCATATGAATAATATTTTAAACATAAAATCATTGAGAAATTCCAACGATATTTGTTCTTTTAGAAAATTCTATGACAAAATTCTAACACAATTAAGAAGTTTGGAAAGTTTAGATTTGAAAACAGAAAATTATTCCGCAGTTCTCTGCCCAACAATTTTAAAAGCCCTTCCTCAAGATATTCTTATCGAATATAATAAAACTGAGAATGAAAATGCTTATAATAATATCGAAGAACTACTGAAGCTTTTAGCTTTGACCTTGAGATCGAGAGAACGCGCAGCCATGATGAGCAATAATTTCGCAAACACTTCTGATTTTCGACCTCGGCCCTTTTCGCCTCTCGATAAAGTAAACAATCGCGGCTCAAGAAGTAATAAATTAGGCTGGGAAAGAATTCCTTCAGTAGCAGAATTAGTTTCGACTAATGTTAAAGAAAGAAATAAAAAATACAACAAATTGCGTGTTTTTGTGAGTCATCGGATCATCCTAGTTCTACTTGTGAATACGCAATAAATTTGTCTATTGAAGAAAGGAAAAATATTTTGATGAAAAAAGGAGCTTGTTTTAAATGTCTTGAAACTAAAAAACATATTTCTCGATTTTGTAAGAGTAATGTAATTTGTTCCCACTGTTCAGGAAAACATTCTTCGATCATGTGCTTTTCAAAATTTAAACAGAAACAAATTAATAAAAATGAATCTTCAGAAACTACTGTTCTTACCAATCAGTCATTTTTGAATGAAGTTTATTTGCAAACATTAGTAGTTCGAATCCAGAATAAAAACTTAGAACATTATATTCGGGTAATTATTGATACTGGATCACAAAGAAGTTATATGTCAAAATTTGCCGCTGAAAATATGGGTTTTGATATAAAAGGAGAAGAATTGATTATTCATGGGCTATTTGGAGGAACAGAAATTACTGAACGCCATAACCGTTATTTGATACAATTAAGTAGTTTAGATAAAATGAATAATATCAAAATAGAAGTAACGGATCAAAACAAAATTTGTGCATCAATTCCAAAAATTAGAAGTTCAGACTGTATAAATGATTTAAAAGATAAAAGAATATTTTTGAGTGACATTTCGTCTAAAAGCAAAATTTGCTTGCATGAACAAAATACTAATGAGATTCATGTTTTATTGGGAGCAGATGTTGCAGGAAAGTTATTTACAGGAAAAGTGGAACATCTTCCATGTGGATTAGTAGCTGTTCAGACAATTCTGGCATGGACAGTAATGGGAAAAATTTATGATGCTAAGTTAGATAGGTCTCTTCTTGTTCTGTCATTACACATAAATGATGCTAAAATTACAGACTTATGGAATTTAGATTCGTTGGGTATTTTGGATCCTAGCGAAAAGCAATCGAAAGAAGAAATGCAGAAATTAGTTTGGGAACATTTCGAATCAACAGTTAGCAGAGAAAATGACGGAAGATATATAGTATCTCTTCCTTGGATAGATAGATGTCCTTCAATTCCTGATAATAAATATTTGGCTCAGAAACGTTTAAAAAATACTGTTAAAAATTTGAATGCAAACAACTGTTTAGTAGAGTATGAACAAGTATTTAAAGAATGGGAGGAAGAAGGTGTTATCGAAGAAATAGTACCTGATCCAAATTGTTATGAAGTCTCAAGTGTACACTATTTGCCGCATCGAGCTGTCATAAAAGAAAATTCTACTACCAAAATAAGACCAGTTTTTGATGGTTCAGCTCGTGTTAATAACTCTATATCTTTGAATGACTGTATTGAAAAAGGACCCAATCTCATTGAACTGATTCCAGCTGTTTTGAATCGATTTAGGTTGGGTAACATCGGTGTCACTGCAGATATTCGTCGAACAGTTTTACAAATATCTTTACATGAAAAGGACGGAGACTATTTACACTTCTTATGGTGGATAGAAGGTGATCCTGAAAAAGAAATTAGAAAATTATCTGAAATAACTTCATGGAAATTTGTACCTGGTCATCAAAATCCAGCTGACCTTCCCTCACGAGGTTGCAATGCCAAATAATTAGTGAAATCTCAATGGTGGGAGGGACATAGTTGGCTCTATCAATCTTTTGAAAAATGACCTACTTCTGAAGTGTTTCCTGATTTAGAAGTTGTTAATTCGGAAAAAAGAAAAGTTGTTATATCTGCATCTAATATCGAAACTGAAACTTTTGACTATTTCTTAAGAATTTCGTCTTACAAAAAGATCGTAAGAATTATGGGGTGGATACTTCGTTTCATCGACAATATTAAAAAAAGGGTAAATGAAAGAACTTTTTGTAACTTAAATGTTGAAGAATGTGATAAAGCCGAGAAAATAATTTTAAGAAAGGTTCAAAGAGAATGTTTTGAGAAAAACAGAAATCTTTCAATGCAGACCTATTTAGATCCAGATGATCTCCTTAGAGTAAAGACAAGAATTATACAAAGAAAAGATCAAGAAAGTTTTCGATATCCAATTTTGCTACCATCAAAGCATCATATAGTAGACAAATTAATATTTGAGAAGCATGTTGAACTTTGCCATGCAGGTATACAAGTCTTGATGTCTACGTTACGAGAAGAATATTGGATTATAAAAAGCAGAAAGACTATTCGTCAAGTCATTAGAAACTGTCTCCGATACAAAAGATTTTCCATACAACCTCTACAATCTATTAGTGCTCCACTCCCCGAAGATAGAATAAAAGAAGCTCAAGTATTCGAAGTCATTGGTGTAGATTTGTGTGGACCATTGTTTTTGAACGACAACAAAAAATGTTGGATTGTCTTATTTACTTGTGCTATTTTTTGTGCTGTTCATTTAGAACTTAAGTTAGACAAGATGAAAGGTGTGCCTTGCAGAGTATTACTCCACTATCTGACTTCTTCCGCAACAAGTGCCCCGACACTGATGATTCCACATCAGATCCAGTGACTGTCATCAAATCCAGTGATTGTCCTCAATCTATTGACTGTCAACCACATGACAGGTGTGATAATAGTGATACTTATCAGACATCCCGTTGTGGAAGAATCCTAAGATCTCCTAAGCGATTGGACTTATGGTTTTGAGTTTCATTATTCTCTTGAAACTCAAAGGTGGGAGAATGTCGAACTAGAACGTTTGATTTGTATGTTGCGTGAACATTTTTCCTTTCTTAACTGTGACCAGCCGTACTTCGGTTTAAGAACTGCACTTCCTCGTTAGTAGTTAGCCGCGCTAAGATGAGGTTTCTCTGTCTGTATGTCTGTCTGTGTAATTTTTGTGTCATCTCGTCATCATATGCTTAAATAAAAGTAATTTTTAAAGGAATATTGGAATTAATTGGCTGCATCCCGCCCTTTTGGATATCTCTTTCTTAATAATCCTGGAACTGGAATGGTAAGAGAAATTTTATATGAACCTTTCTAGTTTTATTTTGGAGGATTGTTTTGGTGAGGTAAAATGCAGAGTTAGATTAAAAAGGTCATACAAAGCACCCTACGCTATTAGAACAACGACATTCATTTTCTCGTCAGTCATTTTATTCTTATGTTAATAATTATTTTTTACTTTGTAGTTTGATTAACTCTAAAGGCGTATTTTTTAGTTTTTTTAAACTATTAACTTATTTTTTACTTTTTAGTTTGATTAACTCTAAAAGCGTGTTTTTTAGTTTTTTTAAACTATAGTATTTAAATGAGGTCCCAGTACGCAGGACTAGTTCTTACAATAATTTAATTGTGAGTAAAACAAAGGCTAAATTCGAATAGGTCGAGCCAGCCAGGATTCGAACAGGGATCCGTAGTCAGGCGCGTTGTGCCACTGTCCCACGTAGCTTTGAATGTCATTCTACATGGGTTAAATTGCTCTTCTTGGGTTAAAATAAAATCACTCATCCTGGCGAACCTAATCGTGATGAGATAATAAACTCATCAACATATTTTAGTGTCCTCGATAAGTCTACAACGCTTCAATTAAATGTGCATCGCTTAAAGTAGGGCGAAATCGAGCCCAAAGCGTCAGTTACAAACAAACAAACATACGGGTGAAACTAATAAAAGCGTATTAATAAGAGTATGAGTTATTATTTAAAACAGATTAACCTCCCAGCGCAGCACGAGAAATTTTCTTTTAAAAAACTTATTGTAGATTAACAAGGAGATCCCGGACCGCTCCAGCTCCTTTATAGTTAGTTGATGAAGCCCTTTGAGTTAATAAGAAATAAAAGATAATTAAATGCCCATTTTAAAAATGTATTTATTATAGGAGTAATCATGTATCATTAAATATTTAACGTTAGTTAAAAACAAAGATTTGAAAATAAATAAAAGAAGCATTAAAAAGAATTAAATGGAGTGCATATGTGGATGAAATCAGCTGTGCGTAATAGAAAAAGAATACAAAATGAGCAAAGTTCGAATTAGGAAGAAAATTTAACTTTTTTTCGTCTAGACAGTTGCGGGACGGCTAATAAATCAGTCAGCGTAGGAGAAGGAAGAATGGAGGAAGCAGAGGAGCAATGCGTGTGAAAGGAGAAAATAGTGATTCAGAATTATGTATTAATCAAAAATATATTTAGAACTGTGAGAGGTCTTTTGCTATTTTGCAGGTTATTTAAAACTGGGTTATTGTTGTTTCGCAATTCAGTAGAAATTCAGCGAATAATCTTCAACTTGGAATCGATATGTTCTATTTCGTGGATATTGAGATGCTAATCTGTTTATATTTGCAAAACCATGCGATTCAAAATGAACCACGGAGCACGTGACTTGATAGGGGTCAATCGTTAGTTTTAGCATAACCTGTTTCACAACACACAGCTTACATTCATGAAAGTTAATTAAACCGTCACTTAACAGATTTCTCTATCAAAATTTGGTACAACTTCTTGCGGTATTTGAACAGTTGTTTCTTCTTTAAATTCTAAGGTATATATTCGGGTTCAAATTTGGTATATTCATGTGACTACTCAATTTCATAGTTCTTTGGCACATTGCTGTATAAATTTCTTATGTTATCAAACATTGATATACTCCCATGTGTATTCGTCCACTAAAGCATGTGTACACATGATGAATTGAAATTAGTGAGAGGATTTCAGTTTTTATAATTATTTTATAGCTTCACTTTTTTGAGGATCCGCGGATCTCTAACGAGGACAGCATCAGTGTCACACATGCGAGTAGCAATAATTTTAAGGATAACGTTTTTTGCCGTGTACATGAGAAGCGTTAATACTTTATCGAATAATATGAATGCAATGGAAGTGAATACAAATCTCTCCTTTTAGAATATTTCGAAATTCGCTACCTCAACGAATTTGAAAAAAAGAACAATTTAAAGGAAACACATTTACCTGTATCTTCTTGCCCTGATTTCAAAACGCAATCGTATGCGTTACAAGCAAAAATGTATTCCTGGAGCAACGCAAATGATGCAGTGCAAAAAAAGAGGGGGCGACAGAAAGAAGCAATAGATTTTAAACGTATTTCATAAAACAATTGCTTTTTCAAAGATTTTTTGAATTTTTATTTAAATACTGTGATGAGGAAAATGAGATTGACAGACAATTTAATTGTTCGTATCCATACCAACCGACTAACGGCTGAAATCTTTACTTTTGACTTGGTCGTATAATGCAACAGCGATCTAGAAATAAATTGCTGCATTTTATATGGATGACAAAATGCATTGTCATTTCTCATATAGTTTGGAAATGCAACGAATTTCATTTGTTCCCGACGGAAGAAGACTTGGTTCTGCAACGAATCTATTGCACAAGGAAGAAGACGCGCTGTGATAGGGTTAATAAAAGACAGCAACAAAAATAAACATAGCTGCTCCGACCGATATTTTAATACAAGAACAGGTCTAGATCATCATGATCACGAGTCATTTCTATTTTATAAAATATGATGTTTTATTTATTTATTTATTATTTTTATTTTATTTATTTATTTTTTGTTTAAAAATTTTTTCAATTTTGATGAAAGAGAAAATTGCATGGGAAATGATTCCTCTCTTGTTTAATAAAAGAATTAAATGCTTTTCTTATATTAAAATATTAAATTTAAATTTTTCGTAATTCTGGAGGTAAAATCTAAATAGTCACCTTCAACTGTTCCACATTCCACTTTTCTGCTTCTCATCCTCCTTACACAAAGACTCTCAATTATTTCGACTATCAAAATATAATCTATTGGCATTCATAACAACGTGCGATTGTCAAAAATATTTCCCCTTTTAAAATTGTGACTATTTAGATCATCCTATATTACTGAAATATTTATTATTGCAGTTCCTTCTACACACTGGCAAGAGCGCTCCCTAGAGAAATGGTCAGTCGGCCTCTCATCCGAGAGAAAGTAGAATGCATTTCTACGTTCCCTCTGAGAAACATTTAGTTGGTCTACAATTTCTCCTCCCGTGAGAAATATATTTAGCGCAACCCTGCGTATTAGTTGGCCTACAGATTCTCAACAGGAGTGGAAGTATATTTACTGCAACTCGGCTCTTCTTTGTGCATCCCGCGCTTAGTGGAAGTGGAGTCCTTCCACGAATCTATAATTATATGTTTTTAAATGTGTGAAATATAGCGTGTCTCTAATAGTTTGTGTGTGGTGCTTATGCATGTGTAAATAAAACTGTGAGATCTCAAACTTCTGCCCCATGTATCTCAACCCAATCACACCCACTTACAATTTGAATGTGAGGTCCGCCCATACCTGCAAACAACATTATTTATTTTATTATATCTGGGGTGTACAGCAGTATAAACTCACTATAAATAACCGTGGTTTTCCTGCATAGAAGAAATAGGACTTATTTTTAATACTATAATTATGTATATATACTCTCATTGCCATAAAAACACATTTCACCAAGAAAGAATTGTCGGAAGCTATTGAAATTTTACGCGTGTGTTTTGTAATGCAGATACAAGTAAATTGTCACGAAATGAAAAGAAAAAGGATATTTTTTTTGAAGGAAATTATTTTGATTAATTAATATTTTTCAAATATTCATTCATGAAAATAATTGTTCAGAAATGAATGACGATCCAAAGAGGCCGGCACATTTCAGTGCATTATCTAGTTCTACCATTATCATTATCTAGTGCAGGGGTCTCCAAACTACGGCCCGCCAGTGTCATCAATCCGGCCCGCGATAGCGAATAGCTTATTGTTGCTGTAATAAGTTGGATAAAAAAAACACAGAATGATAATAACTCGGTTTTATTGACTTGCTAGGTAAAGCTTAATGACAAGCATAACTGCATAATATGCAGAACATTTAACTTAAGCATAACAACTAACAAATAATTGAAATGAATCCCACTAACATTATAAACTAGTGAACATCCCGCGGTTACCCTCGCTAGTTATGTTGGGGTAAAGAGTACCGCATATGTATGTATATCGATGTTCGGAATGTATATATCCCGAATCAAACATATGATTTTTATCCTGAAAATCCCTCAGGAACGGAAAAGCTAAATGAACGCGAATGAAACCGCGGGGTATCCACTTGTAAAAAAATACTAATGAGATTTATGTAATTGTGATTTTTCACTGACAATAGTTTGTAGTTGTGGATCAATTTTACTTGTACCAATTATTAAAAGAGATTGTAGTAATTGAACCAGCGAATTTAGCAAGCGCTAAATTCGCAGTTCAATTCAACAATGCTCGCTCAGAGCGCGTACTCGGTGACTAGTCCAGAAATTATCGATAATGGTAGAAAAATTAAAACTTTTTCGGCCCTTGGTACTTACTGGAGTAAACAGTATGGCAAGTTTGGAGACCCCTGATCTAGTGCATTATCCACAGCTACCTTGTTGCACAAAATTTTAAAATGAAACACGTTTTTCATAATGTTATGAAATATATTTTAAATCTGGGGGGAAAAAGAAAGAAAAAAAAAAAAAAAACATTTGCAGACGGCCACGTTTTTATAGCCAACAAAGTTAAGACTTTTAAGTAAGGAAAGTAAATAAAAATAAAAAAAACTAAGGCAGAGACTTTCAATCAGGCTAGAATATTTATTATTTATAAAATTCTTATGTTATAATTTACAATAACTCAGAAAACAACGGCCCGACTCGTGGCTCAGTGGCAGCGTGTCCTCCTGGTGAGCCGGAATTTCAATTTGACGCTGAGGTTGAATCCGCTGGCGGTATTGTTGTAGCCCCTGTTTCAAAAGCGAGGAGACTCGATGGCCCCTGTGATGTTCAGCATCTTGCCTCGCTAATTGGATTACCTGGTGGGAGTTTTCCGCATTTTCTCCCATGCGATAAATTCTTTTTTCAAATTGAATTGAATTCCACAATTGGAAAAGGAAGAAAAGAAGATTTGCAAATTGTCGCTACAGAAATGGGAATTAGCGACATTGATGTCCTAACAATGTTGGACAAAATGTGCTTCTTAAATGTGGGGTAGTTCCCCGCAAGAAGTCTCCTCCTTCTTCAGCAACAAAGGGGGCCCTGTCAGCAGGGCCGGATTTAGATGAAAAGAGGCCCTAGGCTATTCCACTTATTTCACCTCCCAATTTTAAGTTTGTAAATCACATGAGAGATAATAAAATACATCATTACTGTGATATATGTTAAGTGAAACATGTCGTGATTGGCACTAATCTTTATAAAAAAAATGTGGCACGGATAATAAATAAAAAAGTCGAGAACACTTGTTTGGGCATTTATTCTCAGCGTTATGTTTGATTAGTTATTGTTACAACATTTACAAAGGAACAAAATTCAATTAATAAAAATCTTTGACTAAGAAAATAAAATCTGCAATAAAAATTATCCTATTTTCTATTAAATTAAATTAAATATATTCAATACATTGAAGATTAAAGCAAATTCAATTCAGATAAATTTATTTCATAATTATTCACAAATAAAGTATGAATTTTAAGTTTTAAACTAAACCAAAAATGGTACTTTATTCAAACAAAATCCAGATCTCAAAAAAGAAAATATCAGATTGTATATCCTATTAAATTTCATGTTAATGGTTATTTTATTTAAGAACTGATTCAATCCAAGTATACATTTAAAACGAAAGCCTTCTCACTTATCTGTGGAAAGGCATCTCACATATTTGTGGAGATGAAATAGCTTTGAAGTTAAAGTTTTCCCTTTCGCTCTTGTTAAGTACGTTCGCATAGCATTCCCGTGATTTTCATGAATTTCAATGATAGCGAGGTTTCTCCAGTCATCAAACCCTTCAGAAGTTAATGCTGTTGCAGAAGATGCAATACTTGTAAAGAGTTCGCAAACAAAGCAAAAAAACGCGCCCTTTTCAGGGAGTGCACAAGCCATTCTGGAGTGTATTTTTCTCCGTTGGCTTTTGTACAAAATCTGGGCTGATTCTTTTATTCTCGTTTAGAATTTAAATGGTCCACAGTGATACAGAACTTGAAGAGACCCCATATGATACATCACTTTGCGATAAATTTGTCCACAAGCCAACATCTGTTACAGTAGACATCCTATCTAAATTTGCAACATCGTGAATCTTATTAGGTGTCTGAAAAATATTCTGAATATTCGTATTATTTTCCTGTGGTTCATTTGTATATTCGTGTTCAGTAAGTTTCTCTTGAATTAGTTCCATATTTTCACTTTTGAGTTAGTGCAACGGCCGTGTCCTCACATACAACGAGCTGCATTGCTTCCAATTGAGTAGTACTAGTTGGCATATGCATGTAAGCAGTAATCGGTGTTAGCTTCTTTGTCTCATACTCTTTAGCTTCTTTTTCTTGCATTTGCAAGCACCACTTTCAAATATTTTACTCGTTCTTAGATTATAATCTAGAACAAAATATTTGAGTTACTAATTATTGTGTATAAATAAAAATTAAGAACTTACCTAGAATCCGCGAAATGAAAATATTGTCACAAACATTTTTTTCAATTGTCTATAAACACTTCACTAAAGTATTGAACCTACTGGACTCAAAAGGCGTGAATCAAATGATCGTGTACGCAATCCTAAAAAAAGAATCTTTTCTAATAACATTAACACGTATTTCATATTATCGAAGTAATACGAATCTACACCAATCTGCACTTTATTTATGCAAGAACAAACCAGAGCTTAGTAACATAAGGCACGCCAATATTTGCCATAGCAATCAGTGAACGTATGAACTATACTTTGGTCCAATCTAGTATACACAAACGAACAGACCCAATGAGTCGCACGCATTGATCTTAACAAATACATTTTTATGTTTGTTTATTAGTGATATGTGTAAAATTTCTCCTTATTTTCGATTCAGTGATTTAGTGTTTACTGTTTTTAGAATAGTGTAATTTTAATTTTGCTAACAATTAAGACCCTCTTGATCTTGAGGCCCTAGGCTGAAGCCTAGTTAGCCTATAGGAAAATCCGGCCCTGCCTGTCAGAATTCTACCTACGGGGTGCTCCATCACAACAGAAGCTGCCCCTCTTTCCCTCCATCCATGAGTAGACTACTCATGGGGTGTCCGTTCTGTACTGCCTGACACTGAGGATGAGTTACAATTACAGAAAGTAATTAGTTAATTATTTTTCTAATACATAAATGCTTTTATTTCTTTTAAGTACTTTTTAATTAAAATTAGTTCCCTATCAATCATGTTTTAATTTTCCGCCTTACTCAATGTTGGTCATCTTTGAAAAATCCTTCCCAGTGAACTTGAAAAGCCTTGACTGAGATAGCGCCCCTCAGCAAGTTCTGAGGAGCCATTGTATCTCCAGATGTAACAGTAACGTTTCCCTTTACTTTTCGATCCCCGTGCAGGTCGTACGGAATGGACCCCTCACTGTTCCCGTTTTTATTTTTATGCCAAATTTTCCACCCTTTTTTTTTTTTTTTTTTTTCAAAACTCCTCCAAATACAAGCTCTATTTTGTTCTCCGTGTTTAAATTTAGAATTCTTATTTTTAAATTTTTAATCACCGCATTCCTATTTTTGATTTGTTCTAATTGATTAACTACTACACGAAGATTTTGTGACTTATTTGTGCCCCACACGTACTTCTGAAGGAAAGCGCTGCCACTTCATTACGTTTGTTATTATCCTGTTTCCCTTTTTTTGTTTATTCCCCTGCATTACAAAGCAAGTTTGCCAAAAAATGTCACTTAATAGATATTTTAATAAATCGAAAATTGTTCACCAATTTAATTATAAGATGGCATAAAAATAGGCAATAGAAATCTTGGCAAGGGAGTTGTAGCATTGGTTTCGAGAAGGGTTGCCATAACTAGCGATTTGATTGTAGGGAAGTGAGTTGAAGAACGGAAGATGCACTCGACTGACTGATATAAATGTCCTTCCACGAAAAATGAACCAAAGTCAAGACGTTTGAAACCCGAGATCGACGCATCCAGCCCCGACTCCGAAACTCCATCAGCACTCTCGAAAGCCTTATCTTCCCTCTGTCTCTAACTCACTTGTTGACCGAGAACAGTTCCGATCTTGGGCACGTCGTCCTAGTGTTAGGGGAAGGGGGGGGGGAGCGGGATCTCTTCTGGAAGCCTCCAGAGCCCGCTGTCCAAAAAAAAGTGGAAGACTCAAATGGAAAAAGTGTGCCTGATACTTGAGCACCATCGTGGTCCCGTCTTCAACTACCACTCCACCAGCTAACCAATCGTTATACAGCATCCTTCGTTTTCCCTCTCTCCGGCCAATCGGAGGACGGTCCTTTGTCCTACACATTTTAAGCAGTTCGACTTATTGCGGTATCTTGCAATCTTATCCATTTGTGTGTTTCCTTTTTCTCCGAGTAATGGAGTCGTTTACTAATGGGCATTGGCTTATTTAATTTATCATCTAATTGTCCTTTTGATATTATGTAATTTTAATTTTTAATTATTAAAAATTAAAAGTATTTTTATTGTAATTAAAGCCCTACCAGAAAATATCTTTATCCCCTAACATACTGTTCTGTTTGAATTCGCCTGGCAATTTTACCCTCCAGCTGTGCTTGAACTGCATATACACAGTCCAGTCACATTAATGTGGCCACCTGTCAAAAGTCAGAATAACCACCTTTGGCAGAGCGGACCGATTGCAATTCGATCAAGGTAATAAACAATTGAAATGCTTTCCGATGCCCTAGGACATCCTTTATATACACTCCACTACAATGTGCTGTCACCTGCCTTTTGTGATTAGTTATTTCAAGTTGACGTCGAAAGTAGGTGGTGGTCACAATAATGCGACTGGACTGTGTATATTGCTTTACATGGAGTACGACTTTTAATTATTTTCGACTTAAGTTTCTCCGAGATTAAACAAGTTTCGGGAACACTCCTCTAAAGAACTGAGGCTTAAAATTATGTATCCTTAAAGATAACATCAACTAGTATTTAAAACATTAAGACCTACAGATGTGAAAATGCTTGGAAATTGCATTCGAATTCAAAACTTTCCATACTACCAAAGAGGCTGAGAGAACCTCTGTTTTGTTTTAACAAAATTGAAAACTCATGATCTTTGTCTATTCCAAATGACTAAAAAGTTGACAATTAAATTAGATACATTTTCACCTTTTGCACTTAATACACTCATGTCCATAAATTAAGGATAATTCAGAATCACACAGAAATTGAACTCTAAAATAAAAATTTCACCTGTAGAATTATCACACACATCTTGAAGAAGAATATGCAAATTACAGGAAACCACCAGATGGCGCGCATAGTACGTCACAATGACGAGAGTGTAAGAGAGGGGTATATAAGGAATGGTGGCAAAGAAGTAAAATTGTCCACAAGCGCTTTAAAAGCCTTTCAGTGCAATAACCGCATAGTTATGGCACAAAGGAAGCATTTGGATGATTTTTTAAGTGGTAGAATTATCGGACGACTGGAATGTGGACGTACCCAGCTGGAAGTATCCGAGGAACTTGGAATCGCCCAGAGTGTCATCTCCAGGCTTTGGCAATGATTCCAAGATGATGGTAATGTGAGTAGATGTTACAGCGCAGGTCGCCCCCAAGTTACAACGCCGAATGAGGACCGGTATTTAGCAGTTACTGCCAAAAGAAACAGACGGGGCACAGCATCAGACCTGTCTCGTCAGCTCTCTTCAGCTACCGGTACGACAGTTTCAAGGCAGACCGTCTACAGACGCTTAGGGCACATTGCTCTATATGCTAGTAGGCCTGTCAGATGTGTTCCACTTACCGCAACTCACTGTCGCCTGCGATTAAACTGGAGTAGAGAGCATGCATTGTGGACACCGCAACAGTGGTCTGGTGTGATGTTTTCCGACGAGTCCAGATTTAGTTTGCAGTCTGATTCTCGCCGGACTTTCATATGGAGAGCGCCAGGTACCCGTTACCACAAAGAGAACACCATTGAACGACACCGTTACAGTGGTGCAGGATGGCTCGTTTGGGGAGCAATTATTCTTGGTTCCAGAACTGGCCTGCATGTTCAGAGTGTAACGATGATAGGCGACATCTATCGGGATGTCATTCTGGAACAACATGCACGTTTGTTTCGGGGCGCCATGGGTGCTGAATTTCTGTTTATGGATGACAACGCCCGTCTTCACCGTGCAAACATTGTAGACGAATGCCTTCAATTGGAGGATATCACCCGTATGGATTGGCCAGTATACTCACCGGACTTGAATCCAATAGAGCGTGTGTGGGATATGCTTGGCCGACGAATTGCAGCCCGTCAACCCCCTCCCACCTGTCAACCGGAACTTTGGAGGGCATTGCTTGATGAGTGGTGTAATATTCCCCAAGATCAGATTGATAATTTGATAATCAGCATGCCTAGGAGTTGTAAAGCCTGTATTGCATCGTCCGGGAGACATACTCCATATTAACCATCATACTAACCATGTTATACTGTTTTTTGTTAATAGGTTCTTTTTTGAAATGTGCTCCAGGGAGTAAAAATCGCAATTTTTATTAATTATGTCAAACATATAGCATCTTTTTTGCTCCTTACCTTTTGTTTAATAAATAGACTTTACAAATAAGTCAAATTTGTTTTGCTTCTGTCTCTTTCTTTGCCTGAACTTCATTATCCTTAATTTATGGACATGAGATTATTGATAATGAAGTTCAGGCAAAGTATTAGTATTTGACTGATGTTATTTTCTGTGATATATTTTTTGCTTTGTTTTTTCGTTGCGACACCATTTCATGTATT
>BPLQ01005687.1:188924-235109 GCA_021605075.1 Caerostris darwini | reverse complement strand
TAAGGGAAAAGCACATCCCTTGCAGAAGTAGCGAGGATGCTGAACAAACTGGAAGCTAGTAATTACTTCATAACAACAAAAAATTTTAGGTGAGAGCTCCGCATACTATGTAGCTCCCCCATTAACAATAGAAATCAACCACATGAATATAAACGTTCGTGTAACTGATAAAATAATGCAAAACCAAAGTATTTACATAAAATCCATTTTAATAAGAAGAATACTGAAAAAAAAAAATATATCTTAAGAACTATTGAAGAGCTGTGACATGTGGGCTATGATACTGGATGAATTCTTGGCGATCGCTGAGTTTGTTTTTAATTCCATTTGCATTCCAGCTCATTCAAGTCAGATGATTATTTAAAACCGTACTGTTGATGAGATTGATTAATGTTGATTGAAGAGATTTTCTGAGTTGCTAAGGTTTCGAGAACAAGGTGAAGTTTTTGACAAAATCTCAGAGAAAGCAGCTATGCCTGAATTCCCTTAAGAAGGAGAGCTTGAAGGATTTTCGGCAGGAACAGTGACAGGAGCTTGTGTAGTTGTAGCGTTGGGAGCTGGAGACGACAATGAAAGTTATTGAGCGGACGAAAATGAGCACGTAATTTTAAGTTGTTGTATGTATATAAATTGTTTAAGTATAAGTTACTGTACATAAGTTTGTGTAAGTTGTTTTCCATTTTATCCCAAAAGTTAACTTTTGGGAAGTGGAGCAAGGACAGAGTTCTCGGGCCTCACGAGAAGTTGGCGGCAGGATCTCTTTTGCGCAGAGCACAGAAATGAGGAATTTCCTTGGATTTTGGGCAGAGACTTGATTTATGCAGCCCTGCGCATTTCATGCAAGCAGAGTCCCGTGAGCAGAATTTTGAATGCGGAAAATGCTGCTTGCAATTAAGGTGCCAGTCGTTTTCCTCCGAAGTTCCAACCTTACTCTGAAGTGCGATAGCGCATCGATGTTGAAGATATGCTTCGAAGCATCATTTTCAGGTGATACTGTAAGAGGTAGCGGCATTTATTTAAGCCTCCTCTATGCCATAGTTGAGTTATATACTCAGGAAAAAAATCCTAAATCAATCAGCTCACCTTTAATGTCATCGGTAGGGAAGTAGAAAGGTAGATCTCGAATAACTATCTTCAGCTGTTTATTCTCAGGTAATGATAAGCATTCAGTTTACATATATCAGTGACATCATATCTCATGGTTCTGTGAACGGCTTGATGGTCAATTTGCTAGCGATCTGGCCTTTGGTACCACAGGCTTCAGGTTCGAATCCTGGCAGGGGAAGGGAATGTTTGTCAATGGTTCGAAAACCACGTTAAACTGTAGGTCTCGGTCTAATTAGCCCAAAGTGTGCACAAAATGACAGTACAGCAACAAACCAAACCATGACTCTGTTGAGCTTCAGCTGAGGGACGAAAGAGTTTTAGCTTATCGCCCCTCTACCAACGATTTTCTCCTCGGTTAGAGAATACAAATCACGGAGAAATTCTTTTTCACTAAGCACATTTTCCACAATGACGGGTGAACTGTAAATTGATTTAGAATGATTAGTTCGTTAGTTGATTTATTCTAGTTTGGAATTATCATCACCTACTTGCATGAACCTGATATCTTGTTGTTGTTGTTTCTTATCCCACTTGGATGGCCAAGCCCACGAGCCCATATATACTACTCATGATTGAAGGGGAAGGAAGCAGCTTCTGTTGTGATGGAGCACCCGTAGGTAGAAGTCTGACTTTGGCTCCGTGACACTCTTACAGTCATAGGAGACCGGGACCTACAGCTTAAAGTGGATTCCGAACCACTACAAATATCCATGGCACTGCCGGGATTCGAACCCGAAACCTGTGGCACCGAGCGCTAAATACTCGGCCATTCAGGTCCCAAATGTGTGAATGCCAACGGACACGCGGTGTTGCCAGGTGGTCACCCACCCAAGTACTGACCGCACCCAATGATGCTTGACTTCGGTGATCTAATGAGAACCGGTGTATTCAGCATGGTATGGCCGTTGGCACCTGATATCTACAATTATGTTAGTGGATGTTAGCTTCGGATACAGAAGATTCCTTATTTGAAGGCTCTCTGAAATAAGTGTCTATACCATCTATTTGAAGGGATAACGATGGATTTGAAAGTTGATCATCTTGGGAGACATTGTTGCGTTTGGTCACAACGCAACTGAAGGCATTTTGTTTTATCTTTTATTCTTCCTCGAGGCAGCTCTAATAGCGTCAGATGGTGAGGCTGATGGTAATTTTTCTTTGAGAGGTTTTTCCAACTTGAAACATGTTGTGTTTGCACACTTCGCAATCTCAAGATTTTTCTTAAAATTGCGAAGACTAATTTCTATGATATCGCAGCCATATCTATCAAGCGAATTTTATTTGCGGTATTATTGTAGTAATACGTTTCAATATTTGATGTTCAGAGATGAATAATGGCTATTTCCTTTTCAGTGTTGAAGGACTAAGAGACTGTAAAAGCAATAGGCTGTGTCAGCGGATCGCAGGTTGGAACCGACATGAGGAGAAACTGTTTGGAATTAATATTTCCGGAAATAATATTCATAAAATGAATACTGGATGTATTGAAAAGTACTGTTGTCTGTTAATTTCTTTTAAAAAAGAACAATAAGCTATAGTAAATAAGGCAGAGAAAGTGTAGACAGGTTCGAACACGAAAGCACAAAGCACGCCTCATCACGGCTAAACATCCCGAATCCTAGAAGAGTCGAAAAACACGTTTTTTCAGCAGCAAAGCAGAGAACGAACCTAATAATCCCAGTTGGTTGGTTGAATTATATTTCTGTTGATAACTAATCCCAAGGAGCTTCCTCTCCGGTACGGCAAGGTCTTTAAATAACAGTTGACTTTGGAAACAGACCAGACAATTATAAATGTTTAAGTAAAAAGTGGCAAACCAGCCTAAAAACAAAAGTTAAAATTTAACTAAATTAAATTTCTTCTCGGTCTAAGAAATATTAGGTACATAAGTGTTAATCTCCTAAACAGCCATATTTTCATGATTATCAATTATACCAAAGAATTGCTTAGAGACATGAACAAGAAAATCTTTAAGAGAACTGCAAAATAGAAGATCAAAACCACTTCGTCTTGTTGGACTTATTGTTGATCGGTTGCAGGTGACGAAGATCTTTGACTGCGAAGAAACCCCACACTTCTGTCTTGGAATGAAGGTAAATTGTTTTGGGTCCATTGCAAATTATTATGCATTTTTTAAATAATATTAATGAATACAAATCAGGTAAAAACAATTTAATAAACGAGAAAAATATTAATATAAGATAAGAAAAAGCGAGGCTATCATTAAGTAGAAATGAGTTTTGCTCCAGACAGTTTATAAAGATCTGCATTTTATCAGTGGGGCTTTCAATATTTTTGAGCTTTTGGGCAAGAATGTTTATAAGAATGTTCCAAAATGGAAACAAACTCTTTCGTTATAAAATGATATTAGCTATAAAGTCATTGAAAGATTTTTGCAGATGCAGATATAGGGGAAGAGAGTATTTGGGCTCCCTCAAGGCTTCAAAAAGGCTAAAATTTAAAGTGACTTGCATAGAGGCAGGAAGCTGGGTGCAAGTGTTTTGACATTGATAACTATAGCAGAGTTTAATCGAGGCTTTGGAAATTTAAAGCAGCCACGTCAAACAGCTAGATGACCAGTGTTACCAAAATTTAGTAATTTTTTAACAATTTAATAATTTTCTTTATGAGGCAAATCTAATTTCCAAACAGGCGGTGGCTGTTTGGTCTTAGTATTGATTGATTGAGTAATTTTAATTTTAAAGCCTTTAAGGACCATAGCCTGATTAATAGGGATATTGCGAGAAAGAACTTTAAGGCCAACCTTAAAAGGCATGTGAGACTTGATAACAAAGAATTTTATGTACTTTTCCTTTAAATAATATGCTTGCTAGCTCTATAATACTAGCCATACAAAGGAACATTTTTAACATTTGTCCGACAATTTTTATACTCTCAGAACAATTGAAAGGCTCATCTAATTATTTATGCTTGCGTTAGATATGTCGTAGGACGAACCATTATAAATTGGGAAGGGGGAGGTCGGGCACAGATACACTATTATATTCGCCAGCATCTTTTTATAGATTTTAAAAATTATTTTTGAGATTAATATTACAAGAATTTGAAGAGGTTTTTTTTTGTGCATACGCTTATTAGGTTTAAATAACCATCACTGTCAACATTAATATTTTCAATATTTGACTTATCAACAGCAAAACAATTTACAATCGCCATCAAATGGTTAGAATCTTTTTTCAAACTTTGTTTTGTATTAGGTTTATGCATATTACAATTGACAATAAGGAAGGCACCTAAAAGGCTTATCTTATTTTCATATTCTTTTATAGAATTCTGCTGATAGAGATTAGAGTCATCAAGTCCATTCAGTCTTCTCGTTTTTAGAAGTAGTGCCGATTTCCCGTTTTGGATTTTGAGCTGCGCGGATTTGCGTTTCAACTCTCTCTCAAACCGGTTTGTTTACTAGCGTTTCAGATCTTTGGTATGTGATTTTTTTAATACGCTTTCAGTCAGTTTGAGGTTTACGGAGATCCATGGCCTTATATGGGCCTAAACTCCTAGCTGAGAGTAAGTCACATGGTGAAATAAAAAACATTAATAAACAGCAAAGCAGTAAGTAACCAAGGTCTGTCCCAAATTACCAGATCAAAATAACATAAAAGAGCAACGAGTAAATCAGAAAATTTCAATAATAAAAAACATAAATTAAGAAAAAAAAATTAAAGTAAAAGTAAAGAAAATAATTAAAAAATAAAAGAAGAAAACAAAAAATAAAAACCATCACAGGATGGAGTTGCAGCTGCTAGAAATGAAGACTAAAGGAACAGGTCAGGGTGCTTCTAACAACTGAGCCAGTTCGTCTAGGGTAATTGTAAGTTATATAAGACCGCCCTAGGGCGTTTAGCATTCTCCGGCAGAGAAAAATCATATCTCGGAAGATTACGAATTTCCTCATTCGGAATGTGTTCAAGATTTGCATAAAATTTTTCGCAATCTTGAGCATATAATTTTGAATAGAAGGGAGGGCAAGACTATGACGAATGTCATCATTTCTAAAGTACCAAGGAGAATTAGTTAACATACTTTAAATTTTATTTTCAAGAGTTTTAATATAATTAATGTGATACCTTGCAGCAGAGCCCCAAACCGGACTCGCATAAGTTATCACGGGACGCATATAGTACATGTAGATTAGTAATTATTTTCAATAGAGAGTGGGGAATTCCTATTAATGAAGGGATAAAGCATGCGAAGACAGCTGCTAAATTTCTTTTTAATATGATTAATGTGGTTAATATATGTTAATTTACTATCAAGGTAGACTCCCAGATACTTAGCGTTAGTAGACCAAGTTATTTGGTGATTAAAGAGAAAGATGTTAGGTGGAGGAATTCTTCTCCCCGTGAATAGTACAGCCTCAGTTTTATCTACATTTATTTTGATTCTCCATCGAGTGAGCCATGCTTCTAGATGTGTGATATAATGTTGTAAATTGTTTTGCAAATCATGAACATTTTTATGTGAAGCAATAATTGCAGTATCATCTGCGTAAATACCTAATTGGATGTTTGGAAAATGTGGAATGTCATTGATGAAGATATTAAATAAGATCGGGCCAATCAAGGAACCCTGCGGTACTCCTGCATTAATTTTACTATTAACAGAGTGTCAGCTATTAACTTTAACAGCAAATGTTCTATTGATGAGATACGATTTAATAAGAAAAATAAGGTAAGTGGGAAAATTGTAAGCAATTAATTTATGAATGAGGCCATCGATCCAGACTCTGTCAAAAGCCTTGGCTACATTTAGAAAAATAATCCCCGTTAAAAAATTTTTACGGAGTCCTTCAGAGATAATACGTAATACGAAGAAGTTAGTGAGTAGTGCTAAGTTTAGAAGTAACACCAAATTTCTGAGGAATCATAATGGAATTATTGGAGAGGTGCCGTTTAATTTTTTTAAGAATAACGAATTCAATTAATTTACTGATAGTAGAAAGAAGAGAAATAGGTCTGTAATTAATAGGATTATAAGGATCCTTCCCCGGTTTGAGAATAGGCAAAACAATGGCTTCTTTCCAGGATTGCGGAAAGTATCCCAATTTAATAATAGCATTAATAAGTTTTTCTATTCTACAAACAACAATGAAGGGAAGATTTTTTAGCATTTTGTTAGTAACATTGTCTGCACCAGGTGCCTTATTAATTTTTAGTTTATTAATGTATTCATAGAGAGTAGAGACTTTAGTGTTAGTAATTTTATAAGGATTTGCTTTAGAGTTTAAAGTTATTATAGAATTACGTACAGTGTCATTAGTAACAGGATTAGAGATATTATTAACTTGGAACTGATTCTGAAGGCTATCCACGAGTACATTAGATTTATCAATATCATTAAGGACAAGCTTGGAAGTCGAAGTAGTTAGATTGGCAACTTTAATGTTGCTACCTTTTAAATTCTTAATAGCCCGCCTAATGGAGCCATCATCTGGATCCAGAGCCTGAATGCCATTAGTCCATGCGGTTTGCGAGAAATCGTAGATGGTCTTTCGAAGCTTGGCTTGCGCTCTATTGTAACTACGTTTAGAAACTGGATCTCGGTAGATTTGCCAAATTTTAAGTGCTCTATTTCTTTCAGTAGTCAGAGATTTAATGTGAGTAGACATGAAATTAATTTTGTTATTTTTAATCGGTTTAGAGGAGCTAGTATAGGCAAGGTGAATGAGGTTAGTAATACGTTTGACTTTCGCATCTATTGTTAGAGGGGAGTCGAGATCAAGGTTATCAGGTGGGGGGTTAGAAAGGATCTTTTTTAAATTTAGACCAATTAGTAGAAATATTTCGGATTAGTTCGAGAGTTTGATAGGTGAGTGAAAAATTCAGCATCACCGGGTTATGATCAGAAGAGAGTTCCAGTAAAGATTCTATAGAGAAAGGAACATGAATATTGTTAATAAGAGTTAGATCAATGGTAGAAGAGGAAATATTAGTGACCCTAGTGGGAGTGGGCGGTGCGAAGATTTCGATGCCGGATTGGCTGGCAAGATTAACAAGTGCTTTGCCCGTGCTGTCATCCCGCTTACATCTCCAGGATGTGTGATGCGCATTAAAATCACCATATAGGATCGAAGAGTTGTTAGTTTTTAGATAGTAGAAAGATCATTAATTAGGTTAGTGGGGTTTATAGAACAAGGAACATAGACAGATGCAATAGAAATATTACTAAAATGTGGAGTATTAATAGTAATTACAGTCGCTTGTATATCAGTAAGATTAGTAGGAGAAACGTTGTTGTGATTAATATTATTTTTAATGAAAATGGCCGTGCCTCCACGAGGTCTGGGAGTTTGATTACCATCATTCCTATAGAGAAAGTAATTGGGGATATAAGGGTTACGATTAGGTGCAAGATGAGTTTCCTGAATTAAGATGAGATCGAGGTTATGAATATTAGTAAAGTAAGTCATGAATTTTAGACATGATACCATTTGCGTTCCAATAATAGATTTTAAGTCCGGTAACCAGCACAACCATTATTTATTGTTAGCAACATTTTCTAGGCAAGAAACCATAACTTGAAATTTATCAATAGGAGATGTACAGTTGATTAATTTGTTATAGATATTTTCAACACCACCTAGGGAGTTGAAGATATTAATGAACTCATTGAGAATATAAAGAACTTTGTTAGCATTATCATTGTTTAAATTTAAGTTATTTTCATTGTGCTGATTTCTTATGGCGGAGACCGGTGCTGGAGAAGGACGTGGAGTTCTCTGCAGCAAACTAGCAAAAGAGACTCCCTGGGTACCTTTCTTGCTTAGAAAGGCTCGCTTGGGCAGCTCAGTAGTTCTATTGGCTGGAAGGCATGGTTTGAGGAATTTAGGACAACCCCTCCAAGCGGCGAGATGTCCGGGTTCGTTGCAGTTAATGCAGCGGGGATTTTCTAAGCGCTCTTTTTGTGGACAATCTTTGATATAGTGCTCTCCGCCGCACTTCAGGCATCTTAGTTTGTAATTACAGTTAGTTGATGAGTGGTGAAAGTAATTACACGAAAAACACTGGGTCGCCCCAGGTTTTCTATTGAATTTCTCAACTTTCACTGTGAGGTAGAGAAGTCTATTGATGTCAAAAATTTTTTCGTTTTCCACGCAGCGGATGTAAGTAAGTTGCCAGACAGGGATACGAGCCTTAGTTTTTAAATTAGTAAGTTGGACAACTTTATCAATTTTGAATCCTAATTCTTTGAGCGCTTCCGCTGTCTCATCCTCAGCATAATTAATAGGTAATCCTTTGAGAACAGCTTTTAAAGGTCTTAAGCTTTTCGGTGTGATAACAAAATACTCCATTTTAGTCTGCTTTAAGTAATTAGTGATGTTGCGATGTTGGTCCGCATCAGTGGGAAAAATTTTTAGATGTTCGCCTGCAATTTTTAATTTAATATTGCCATTAAAGGCCTGATTGATTTACTTAATTCTTTCCTTGAGATTTTCAGCTTGCCTTACCATAATGGGAGGAATTTTAGGCTCGATTGGGGTTCCCTGATCTTCTCCAGCAGCAACCTCATCAACCTTTAACTTAGAGAACTTATTTTCTATTCTAACATTTTTGGGTTTTTTTTTCAATAATTAATTTAGCTGTGTGACGTTTAGGCGGCACAGTAAAGCTATCATGATTAGTTGCTCTTTTCTTTGGATTATTATTTAACTTAGCATAACTATGGCGAGAACAATTAACAACGGGACAGGGACCAAGGCCACTTTGTTGCAGTCTCTGAATTTCTTCTTCAATCTTTACAACGTCTTTGTGGGCTTCAATAACATCAGCCGGTTTTGTCAATTGCTGGTCAACTCCATGCGAGATCCAATTTTCTCTGTCAACAGCTTTCTTGAGATGATTCTGAAGCTCCTTGATCTTGTCTCCATGCATCATTATCATGTAACACAATTCAGATTCAGAGATTCCTTGAGGGGCATTATCGGCAACGGCGATAGGATCAGCAGCATCCACGGGTACTTTCGAAGGGCTGCTAGAAGAGCTTTTCCCCGGCGAAGAACAATCGGCGGACACATCCATTTGCATCATACTGGAAACGCCTGCGAAAATCCTCATCACACAGTAACAAGCATCAGCAAACAAAGAATTAAGCCTGGACGTCAATAATCTACTTCACCACAAAATATAGATCCTTTAATAGGCTTTTATTAGTTTCACCTGTATGTTTGTTTGTAGCTAACCCTTCGGGCTCGATTTTGCTCTACTTTAAGCGATCTGATTTAATTTAAACGTTGTGGACTTATCAAGGACCGACGACAATAAAATATTTTGATAACTTTATTATCTCATCATGATTAGGATCGCCAGGATTAGTAATTTTATTTTAACTTATGAAGAGCAATTTAACCCATGTACAAAGAAAGTAAAATGGGACAGTGGCATAATGGATAACGAGCCTGACTACGGATGAGGAGATTCCCTATTCGAATCATGCCTGGCTAGATATATTCGCATTTTGCCTTGGTTTTACTTACAATTAAATTATTGTAAGAACTATAGTTCCAGTCCTCCGTACCGGGATCTCATTTAAATATTATAGTTTAAAAACACTAAAAAACACGTTTATAGAGTTAATCAAACTAAAAAGTAAAAAATAATTGTTAACATAAGAATAAAATTACTGACGAGAAAATGAATGTCACTGTTCTAAAAGCGTGGGGTGCTTTGTATGACATTTTTAAACTATCTCTGCATTTCGGAATGAAACTAGTGAAAAATTATAACGATTGATATCGAGCACCTCACGCTTTTAGAACAGTGACATTAGTAATTTTATTCTTATGTTAGCAATTATTTTTTACTTTTTATTTTGATTAACACTAAAAGCGTGTTTTTTAGTTTCTTTAAACTATAATTTATTTTCTCTTATCCTGTCTTAATCTATTCCTTGTCTCCGTTTGATTTTGTTGGTTCTGTTTTATTTTCAGTATTGGTCCAGCAGATAACTGATCAAGATAAGATTTCAGGCTTTAAATTAAAATATCGCTGATATATAGTTCATGACAGACTTGCTCTTTCATCAATAATGCTTTGGGAATGAGTTTCAGATACTTCCGAAGAGATCTGTTCCCTACAGTGTCGGTTTCCATATTTGTATTATCAATCAAGCAGGAAGACAAAATGCATCCATTCACTTCTAATGCAATATTTTCAGGTTGTTTCATTCATTAATTGTACCATGCCTCCAGAGTGTAAGCATTTGCCGCGTACTGTGTACAATCAGAATCCTTTCAAATTAGACGAAAAATACGCCGAACATCCCTATTGAATCCGTATTTCTGGAATCATACGAATTGTTTGAACTTCAAACAGTTCAAACTTCCTAAGTATGGGCATAAATAAGCAAATTTATATATCGGTTTTAACACGAGAGAGTACGACTAAACATTACGAATCTTAAAAGAGTAGAATAATTGCTGTATAATTCTTCAAACAAACTTTGCTCTGTCGAACAGTTTGAGTTCGAAGCAAATGAAAATGAATGGCTCGTAACATTCATATGCTGTAATGGTTCCTTCGATTATACGGACCATACGTATTCGAACCATAACTAGCGCATGCGCATTCACATAAACTTGTTGACAGGGTCCTCAATTTTGAAAGCAGCGGCTTTGTAGTTTAATACATGTTTGTTTTAAGAAGTCAATAATTATTTACTTGCTTTCTTACAGCTTTGGAAGATTGCAAAACTAAACTTTTTGTAGAATCATGATTAATTCAAGGAAAAGAAATTCCATTTTACATTGGGTAAAAGTATTTTTTTCTGTCACTTCTGTTTTACTCTTGTTTTGTTTTCTTTTATTTATCCTTGTACCTATTTGTTCTATCAAATGTATTTTATAATTTTTGGTTTAAACTTGATGAAGGTTTTTTGTGAAGAATTATTTGAAATGACGCTTTTTCTGTTAAAGAAAAATAATTTTAATGACCATATTGTCAATCTGCCGATCGTTCTAAGAAAGTTTTAGTAAGCGATTTTACTGGTTATTTTTATGCAAAGATTATTTTTAGTACTTATTTAGTGTAACTGAACCCAATCGTTTGACGTGTTTATTTTGTGATGCACTGATGAATTGCATATAACCGAAGAAACATGCATTTTACAACGCGCAATTTATAACTTGATATAACCCCAAAACGAGAATTGTTTCTTGAACAGATACTTCTATTACATTTGAATCAAATTTATAAAAGTAAATCAAAACTCCTGTGTTTTTGTATCTCTGATTTTGTTTGATCTTCATGTTTTACTGCTAAATGCTATGTTTTTTATTGTTCTTACATTACACATTATAATTAATACAGCAAAATTGCATAAATTAATAAATATTTTTTTATTAAAAATATAATTCTATCTTCAGTAATTTTTTACTTTTTATTGTTTCCTAATTTTTTCCATTTGAAAGTGTTTCAGAAGAATTATTCATGATTGTACCAGTTAAAATAAAATAAACATATTATAATAGAATGTAAAATTTTATGTGGAGAATGTTTTCATAATATTCTATTTAAACGGGAATTTTCGTGATTCTAAAATTGGTTCTTGATTTTGTACTCAAAAGTCTTTGTTAATACAGAATTTATTCATAAAGTATTCTAGATGCTGGGAAACATATTGATTCTTTTAAGATATATATCTGATTTATGCAATAGTTTTCTACTTATAGCATCATTAATAATTAGGTTTTTCTACTTATAGCATGGTCCTGTATAATAATATCAATCATAAATTCAGTAAATCATATATTGAATTTAATGGGGGTTTTTTTTATATATCTTTTAGAATATCAAAAATAGTTTTAATTTCCATGTCTCATATTTATTTGATGTGCTGGAAAAGCAATTATCCATAGAACACAGGCATTTCAAAAAGTTAGCATTTGATGACAATATTTAGAAAGAAAAGTACACTTTTCACATAATAGATAAATAAATATATATGCTTCTTATAGAAAATATTAATTCATTTTACTATATTACTTATAATGAATGTAGCATTAGAAATTAAAATGAAAACGATAAAAAATCCTGCTAAAGATAAAACCCACAGCATTTGGATTACTAGCTTGTGTTTTTAACCAGGAGTAGTGAGTCTGCAAACAATTTCCAGTTACTGAGAGTAAAATTTTTTATACTGACTCTTTACTATAATTTTGTGTACTGTGATCTTAATTAATCAAAAAAAATTAATGAGATATATTTAATGACCTTTATAGAGCTTGTATATTTATAACATTTCTTCATCGAATTAAAAAAAAAAAACACTTTTATAAAGGAATCAGATTTTAAATCTACCACTATGCTCTGAAATCAGCACAGTGCTTTAAAAATATAAAATATTTTTAAAGTCTACTTTTTAAAAAATAAGAAGGGGGTCTTGTTTGGTAATTCAGTATCCTATTCATCATGCACATATAGTATAAATTTCAAACAAATCAGTGATAGACAGACCTGTCCTTGCAAGCACATAAAAAAATTAGCAAATAAAAAATAATATGTAAAAGAATTGTTCAAGAAGTTAAAAATTAATAAACAATTTGATAAATCAAAATTTAACCATGCTACAGACTTTTCGACTTGACGAAACAAAGGTATCCAAAGAAATATTTCATTTTTGAGTTGACATGCTGCATATTTGATAAACATTGCACAAGTTTGGGATTTGCTGGCGATAAAGAATGATGCAATACCATTGTTTCACATAAAAAACATCCATCTAAACATATATGAAAAAATGAATACAGTATGTGCTGCTATTTTGGAAAAAAAATATCTACTACTAAAGATAGTAAAGATTCTTTAGAAATTTATTCATAAATAGTGAAATACCATTTGTTACATCTTTCAGTTTTTATTTATTGTTGGTGTGATGAGTTGACATTGATATTTCCTCCTAATTTTAATGGTAATATATAATATTGCCAAAAAAAAAAAGGAACTGATGAGATTTTTCAGTTAATAATGAACGAGTAGCCCAAAAGATATATAGTTAAATTAATTGCATAATTATATTCATTGCATTAGGAGTTCATATTTTAACATTATAGAGTAAAGGGCTTTTTTTATCAACATATACTTTTGTATAGTTAAAAAAAAAATGTCTTAAATTTAAAATTAAACAAAAACTGGCAATATAGATATAAAAATCTTAAGTTGCAAAAATCTTAAGGAATTTCAGCAATTGAAGTTACCAGTAATATTTGCATTTCCTATAACTCAACAACTAATATAACCCTAAATTTATTAACATAATGGAAATAACTTTTTTTTCTTTTTCTGAACCAATAATGTAACTGAAAATTGTTATAAGAAGAGTTTGTAAAATATCAATCAGTATTTAATGAAATTGTAGTGCCACCTGCCTTTTTAAAAAGGAGAGTAATAAATTTTAAAAAGATGTAAACAATCACATATGAATTTTAATCGCTTATTTTTGAATAATTTGTATGCATTGAAGTTTGATTCATTTTTGTGTGTCTTAGGTTATTCTCATGGTTGATGAGTATGAGTAGATAAAGTTTTCTTTTAAAGAAAGAATTTAATAGTAACATAACTCAAAAATATAATGAATTTCATCTAATTCTTATTTACTCTGTAAAAAAGACTTGGTTGTAAAAAAAAAAAAATGTTTCAAATAATGAAACCCTTAAAGATGTAAATTATAAAATAGTGTACAATGGATAAAAAATTGATTACAAAATTATTCACATGTTCATTTTGTATGTGGATATTTTTTTTAAATTCATTTCTTTTCTTTCAGTTGAATTCTGTGCCTTTAAAAGATAGTGCAGACACATTGTTACAGCTTAAAGATGCAATAATCTTTAATGAAGTTTTAAACCTTATGTGAGTATATTTTGATTTTTTAAAAATTCTTGGTCACTGTATTTTTATAAGTTATTGAAAAATTAATTTATTTAGATTTATAAAATTACATATTTTCCTGCTTATATTTCTCAAACAATGTGTTTAAAAATTTTAAGAATTTCTTGATGTGGATTATAAGCAATATATTACCTGAATTTTGTAAAAGAAATAATAATAATTGCAAAAACTCATTGCTGAGTAATGCCTTTTTTTTAATAAGATAACATACTGATCTGAGCCATAGATATAAAAATGGAACTTTATTGGAGTATGATATGCCAAAGAAAATAAGTCAACATGTGAAAACATGCCATGTATTTTGAAAGATCATTTTTTTTTCATTGTTGTAAATTATAGTTATGGGATATATGTAGAAAATTACAATTAATAAATTATGATTATTTTGAAAACAATTATTCTTATTTTTATGCTTTATATAATAATTTGTTAAATTTTAACAAATGATAGTTGAATTTCTAATCAGGAGTTTGTCAAGGCTGTAGTTTTATATATTAATCATTAAATTTTGTTAATTGTCAAAAAAAAAAAAAAAAAAAGTTTATAGCAAAAAAAAGTTAGCAAAAAAAACTATAGCAAAAAAAAAGCTATAGCAAAAAAAAAACAAAGTTTATATTTAGGAAAAAATCTATTTTTTCAAAGTAAGAAAATAAATAAATTATTTGTGAAGAACAAAACAAAAGTGTTTTTAAAATGAATATTTTTATTACAATAGATGTAAAAGATTTTCACAAATATTTCTAAGAGCTACTTTATTTGTTCATATTTCTGAATTTGTATTTATTTTTTACCTCTATAAAACTAGATTCTAATGTGTTTTATATTAATGCTTCTATAATGAAATAAACTACCATTTATATCAACTAATGCTTAATGATCTGAAATGATTAATCTGCTGCACATACTACACTGGTGTCCAAAAGTTAAGCATAATTGATAATTAAGTGAATAAAGAAGGAACTGTAAATCAGAATGGCGGGAAACGTGATATGCGAGTGTAAAATGGTTATAAAGTAAGAAAGCAAATCAAAAGAACGATAATAATTAATTTTATTATCCAAAGTAGCAGTTTTAAAGAAAACTGAGCATAACAAGGGTTCACACTTTAAAGAAAACATTAAATAAAATACTGATGCTGCAGTTTAATAAGGCATGTGTGGTCACCTCTGACAGCCAGGCACGCTGCACAGCGATTTACCATACTTGCTATGAGATGATGAATGAGTTGTGGGCTCAAACGGTTCCAAGCTTCTTGGAGAGCTCTCTTCAGTTCTGTAACGTAGCTTGGTGGGTGCGAAAGGGCTGCAATTTGTCTCCCGAGCATATCCCATACATGTTCGATAGGATTTAAATCAGGGGCGTTTTTTCCGTTTCAAGGAAGTCATCAACCAGCACCGATCAAGGGCATGGCGCATTATCATCCATGAATATGAAGTCGGGACCGACAGCACCTCGAAACAAGCGAACATAAGGCTCCAGAACTTCGTCTCTGTATCTTTGACCACTCACACACCCCGTGTCAAAGAAATGGAGGTCTGTACGGCCGTCCATCATGATGCTTGCCCATACCATTACTCCCCTTCATGGAAAATGATGTCTTTCAGTTATGTTTCTTGGTTCAAAACGTGTTCCACGTTCTCTCCATATCGTTACCCGACGAGAATCACTACTCAGACTAAACCGGGACTCATCACTGAACATCACATTGGCCCACACTCCAATCTTGTTGTTTCAAACTCCAGCTCAAATGAGCGCGTTTATGCACAGACGTGAGGGGAATGCAAACTGCTGGTCTTCTGGCATACAAGCCAGCATGATTGAGTCACCTGTAAACAGTTTGTCTCGAAATTCGTATTCCTGTGGCGACTGTGAACGCCGAACCCAGTGCTCTGGCAGTACTGCCCCTCTGACGTCGCGCACTTATTACCAGATATCGGTCTTGGCTAGGGGTTGTGTTTCTTGGACGATCTGATACTGGTTGTCGGGTAACATCACCCGTTCTTTGAAACCTCTGCCACGGTCTTGAGATCACAGACTGGTCCACATTCCAAATTCGAGACACTTCGGTTTGTGATCGTCCGGATTCCAGCATTCCAACGATTCTTCCTTTCCAAACATGTCCAATTGGCGTCTTTGTGCCATCATTCACCTTGTTTGATGGTTAACAATGTTCCTTCGCACAGCAGTTGCACAAAACTTGTCTGAACTGCCTATGCTGTGTGAATCGGTTTCTCTGCGTTCCGACATGCGCAGGTGTTTCGCACAGGACGTAGTCGACTGAAAAGTTTTGCATAAACCCAATGTTTCTTCTTCACCCAATTAATATCCACAAGAAAAGTGGAATAGTTTTACGAATATTTACTCCATGTTTTTCGCATTTTACGATTTATGCTTAACTTTCGGACACCAGTGTACTTGCCTATTTTAAAAATGAGCATTCATGGAAAAATGGATATTTTTCTGAATTTTTTTATTTAAATAATTTTTCTCAATTTAATTTTTAGAACTCTAAAGATTATTCAAAAATTTTAAAAGTAGTTCATGTTTACCCTTTTTTTCTTAATTCCTTTAAATATTTTACTTAAAATAATCAGAATTCAAAAAGAAAATAAATTCAGAATTCTTTATAGTTCTATTTTTTTTTTTTTTTAAACATAGTTTGAAAAATATTCAAAGAACACTCCCATAATATTTAATTCTACAAAGAATATTCTTAAAATCATACAGCAGAAATAAATTAATTCAAAAATATTTTTGTAAGATTTAATGTTAATTTTATTTTGGCCAATCTCATTTCATCTAAAAGAACATTCAATTATAAGTTTGTCATTCCTTGATGTCACAAATATACCAATGACACACATTAGTATATATTTTTAATTTAGGTTTATCTATCTTTATCTATTTGCAATTCCATTGATAATTTTCTATTTTACTTTCATTTTTTTTTTCTTTTGCATTATATTTCTGTTATAATTTCTCTAGCTTATATTTTATTTATCAACTCATTATGTTTAAAAGTAGGGATTTTCATAAATATGTAATCAATATCATTTTTTTCTTCTAGAGTTTTCCCAACTATAATTTTTTTTTTTTTTTTTTTTATCTTAAACTTTTTTGCTATCTTGTCATCTATCTTCATCAACGATATTTTCCTAATTATGGTTTATTTTCCTAATTATAGTGGTTTATCTTTTCTTAAGAATTATGTTCAACTATGCATAATATTTTCTGCTAAACTAGTTAATAGGGGAAAAAAAAGTATATTTTAACTTTTGATTATTCCATTCACTATAGTAATTATTACCATATGTCTCCTTTTAAGCTCCTTTCATTCTTTTTCTCCTGTCATTGTTTACAAAATGTAGATAAGCATTTAAAAATAATACTTATCTACATTTTTTACTACTTATCCAAATTTGCAAGATGGGAACCCTCAAAGGATTGAGGGTCTTTTCCTGAAAAGCAAAACTAAATCGTTTTAATCAATAAATTAGAATATTTATAAAAAAAAAAATTTTTAAGAGTTTTTTATACGCATAACTGCTATCATGAGTTTTAAAATTACAAAAAAATTACTTTTTGATTTGTAAGAAATCTTAAATTGAAATCTTAATCACTAAGGATCCTTATTGCTTTTATAGTGTATGTATATGAGAGTGGTATTTTTTATTTGGCTACTATCAAGTAACAGGTTGAAGGCAAAAAAAAAAAGTTAACTTAGAGAAGTCGTTAAAAAAAAACCCACCCCTTTAGCAGCAGACTCTCCCTAACATTTATGCATATATTTTTAGCAAGAAATTATAAATTTATTTGATATTATTATATCTTAGTTGATTATAAGGGAGAAAAATTTTCTGGCATTCTTATATTTGTATAATCCTAATAGGATCGTAGAGAGTTGTGGGGGCATTGTTACTCCGCGTCCGTGGCTTATCTTCAAATTACACGTGCCCCCTGGATAGTACAAAGTGAGTAACGTCGGTACAGCCCTTATGGCATAAAAAGATCACAGTCTATTTGCCAGCTGCATTAGAAAGAAGAAAAAAAAAATATTTGTATAATGTTAATATAAAATAAAGTGATTAAAAAAAAAATTGGATGTGATGTTATACAAGTTACCCATAAAATTTAGAATTTAATGTAAGAACAAAACACATAACAATCTTAAAAAAAAATAAACTATAGAATTCTAAACAATTTTCTTTTCTTGGAAAATTTCATTTTCACTTTGAAATAAAATTGTCTTTACTTTCACCAGATGATCTCTTAAAAATTTGTACACAGTTTAATTATATAATTATTAGCTCATGAAAAAAATTTAAATATGCATGAAAGAAATTAATAAAAAAAAAAAAACCTTGTGAAATAAATAAACAGTCAAGATGGGAAAACTCCACAACCCAAAACAATACATAGTTTTATGAGTAACAAAACACCAATGATATTTAATGTTGAAAAAAAGATTGAGATTGACATAGAGTATTTCTATAGGGTAAAACGTTTGAGAATTACAGCATTGAAGAAATATCTGATACTTTTTCCCCAGAAATCTAATTTATTTATGATAGCTCAAGTACATAAAAAGCTATACTTTTGAGTGGAATTTTTTAAAAAGTATATTGGTATATGATATTTAGTATGCATGTCGTTTTCATGTGATGTGTGGCATCATTATATTCTGAATATTATAATAAGAAAATTTAAATTTTTCTAATATTATTTTTTTTTAATTTTTAATTTGTTAAGTATATAACAGAACTGATGACAGTAATTTTTTTAGAATTTAAGTCAAATAAATTGAGGAGTTGGGTTGTTTTACTATAAACCATCCTTATTAGGCTTCAATTATTTTGATCTTTTTTATTTTAATATTTGTCAAGTATATTTATTTTAATTATTAGACATAAGTTTTGAGATGTACTGGGTATATGTAAATATCATATCATATATTCAATGTAAATATCAAGAACTTGTTTCACAACATTTATATCTATATATTACATTTAAAACTTGATTTTTTATTTAAATGTTTTGATTTTTAGGAAATAGAGCAAGTTGAACATTTCATTTATCTCCTTTTTACAGTTTTAAAAAATATCTTAATTCTGTTCTTGAAAAAATTCTCTTTTAATTCATGTATAATATACTAATTTTTTTTAGCAGTGCATTGTGATGAGTCACATTGTATATGCTGATGATACACAAAAATTGATATGTAGGAAAAAAAAATACTGCAAGTTTACTTTTAATATCAGATTCTTTTCATTTGTCACAGTGTTTTTTATATTTGCTCTTATACTGATTCTTACTCATTCTAATTTAATTTAAAATAATTTATAATTTTCTCCTTTTATATGGGGAAATTATATCATTAACCATCATTTCATATTTGAGATTTTTTTTCTTTCTATTTTCAATTTATATCTCATGAATTTATACGTAATCATGTTTTATGAATTTAGGTATGGGTATATGTGTTATGACATGTTTTATAAACATACATACATATGACATGTCTTTGATTTTCAAAAAATAATTATATCACAATTATTTTAAATGTCAAATTTTTTTTCAACAATTTTTAAATTGATCCCAGTTAAATATTAAAATTTACTTTCTTGAAAACAAGTATCAATACTTTTCTTGCTAAAATATTTAATAAGGTTAGAATTTTATTTAATGGCTTTATTTACCTGTATGCTTATTAAAAATCAAAAAGGCTATTAAAGCTGTTGTGATTATATAATAAATTTATGAAATCTGTCACTTGTATTATTTGGATTTCTATTATATTCTTGAAAGAAAAAAAATCATTGTTAGACAGAATATTAATAAACTATTGAACATTCTTTAAATGAAAAAAAATATATTCCCAAGTTATAATTGTTTTATACATATATATACACTCAAGAGCCAAAACATTATGACCACCCCTACATTTTGCAATGAACTCGCCTGGATGACGTGGAAGGCACGTGATCAGGTGGAAGTGGTATTTAACTGGTATTAATCCATGCCAAGGCAGGTTGAAGCTGTGTTGCGTGCCAAAGGTAGGCTAATTCGTTATTGACAGGTGGTCATAATGTTTTGGCTCTTGAGTGTATAATATATGCAACAATTTTTAATGTGCGCTTTTTGTTGTTAAAAGGAATTTACTTGGGTTCTTATATTATTTTTCAAAAAGAAATATTTTTTAGATAAATGTAAATCTAAAAAATATCAGATAGCTTTTATTTTATATATATATTTTTTTTTCTTTAGAAATGAAACTATATCAGAAAGGGATAAAAATATTCCTATCAATTTTACTGAGAAAGCTTTCAGTCATGATAGAAAAGTGACTTCTAATTCTCAACAAAAGGAGGAAATTGATCCTACTTCTAATGAACAGATAAGTATTGTAACTCAAACATTTAGTCAAGTTGAAGAAATCACCACGACTTCCTCTCAAGAACATGCTGCTGAAGAAACTGCTATGGAAATAAAAGAAACTTCTGACTCTGAAAATACCACTGATGATTCTATCGTAAAAAAAAAAAATGGAGATATTGATTCTGAAACTAAGTTTAGTATGATCAGAAAGTTTCTTGATGGTAAGTTTTGCTATTTTTTAATGTTTCATTATGAAGTTGATCAGCTAATATATGCATGATTTTAAATATGGAAGCAGTATCAAAAAAATTTATGATAAAGATTTCTGTAATTTCCTGCCTAAAATGAATGATTCCTGACAAATGCTTTTCTGTAATTTTACAATTTATTCATTAGTTATTTTTGTTTAAAAAAAGTATGGAATTTCCTGTTATTATTATTATAGGCCATTGCAATGTTTTTTTTTTTTGGGGCGCCCCCCCCATAACTAAAAAATTAATTTTAAAAACAAATTTTTTTCCCCTCACAGATAGACAACAAAACTTCATGAGGAACAAAATAAACAGGTCTTTTAAAAGTAAAACTGGAAACTTATACGAGAAATGTATTTTGAAAAACAACCATACACTTCTACAAAAGGAGACATGCCTATGAGAATAAATTGGTTTCAAATCAAATATTATTATTATATCAGTTAAATTTATTTTTATATTCTTGGATAAATTTTTTATTTAACATTTCCTTAACATATGTCTGACAAATAGTTTTTTTTTTGCACCATTGTTATTATGCAAATTCTTAGTCTTTCTAGTCAATTCTCTTCAAATGTGTGCTAAATTAATTTTTACACATTGTTATAGCATTAAAACACTTAAAAATAGAAACATATGGCCTCAACCAAGTGTAAAACAAGGAAGAGCAAATGAATAAACACAAATATGTAGATTATACCTGTAAAATTTTTTTTTTTTTAACCATTAAAAATTACAAGAAATTATAATACTTAAAAACCTTATCACATAGTTCTGACTTCAAAATTTTTGGACCTATGGCCACTCTAATTAGTCCACAAAGTCTATGATTTCATGGTTTTCTAAAAAGTTTTTTATTTAAATGTTTTATTGAAGCCAAGCCAAATGTTTGATGTAGTGTGTATGAGAAGTAAAATTTTTTAATGTCTATTTACTCACATTCACATCTCAAATATGATTGATGTAGATATTAAGTAAGAAAAATTTGAATTATGCATTAATTGGCATGCAATAATTTCACAATGGTTTTCTTCTAATTACATTCATGTTTGTATAGAACACAATACAAAAGCACTGAGAAAATTTGCTGAACCAAAAGAAATTAATAAAATGAAAAAGAAATACTTACCAAATATATACATACCCACAAGATGTTATAAACGTTGGCATTTAAACTCATCACACTAGATGATGGGATCCAAATCAAAGACATATCCAGTGATGTATTTCAAAGAGTATATATAATACAACCACAAAAATCATGGAATGGTAAACATCTGATTTAACAGCAGAAACAGGGAAATCATTTACTTGTTAAGAGTACTAGTCAGATATATGCTACCTTGAAAGAAAAAAGTAGGAAAATGAGTGTTAAATTTTTTTTATCAAGTTTTCCTTTTAATAGCATGCCATCTAAAATTTTAATTACAAAAAATTAAAATCCTTGTTTAATGACATTTCCTCTTCTATGATGGTGCTCTTTTTTAATCCATTCTGCTTGATTGTTTGCCATTTCTCCTTGCGCTAGAGAGTTGGACTAATATTTATATAATATATACATATTTCATACTAAATATATAAATTAAAAATTATCTGTGTATTATATAATGGAAATTAGGTACTAGGTATCTCTTTAGGTATTTAAGAGGTAATGGGTAATTTTTTTCCCCCCCTGATCTTAAATATTTATTTTTTGTAGAAGTTAGAATTTCAAGTTTTATAAACAAAGATGTACCTGTAAAATTTCAGTGTTTTAAAAATACAATAAATATTTCAGTCCTTTGCTGTTGAATATTTTAAAAATAAGTAGGTTCATCTGATAAATTTTAAGAATACCTTAAAAATTGAAAGTTAATCATCATCACAAAGTCTTATATTTCAACATAACTTTTTTATTATTATTTTTTTTTTTAAAGATTTTTATCACCAAGACAGTACTTTGTTGATTGACTACTCTGAGTGTGAAAATGGCAAGGAGATAGAATTGGCAAAAGTAGCTGTTTTGTTGTTATCTGCCATGACGCAGTGCTTTTTAACAGTACACCGTGAGGAAATACAGACTTTAACTATGCTGCAGAATCATGTTCAAGAAGATATTGAAGAACTTCTTTCGTATACTCTCAAGGATGTAGAAAATGAGACACTGAAGAAAACAGAGTTGCACAAGATTCTGAGTCGACCAACGAAATCCAAAAGTCGAGGTATAAGCAATTTTATGAAATCGAGTTTATCAATGTAATAGTCTTCTAATCGCAATAGTAGAATTTTACTTCAAATTTAGAAATGCCATTGTAAATATATGAAAATTTTTTTTTAATTTAATATTAATAAGTATTATATAAATTTTATATAATTATTTTAAATAGAAAATAAAAATTATGAGTATAAAATAAACTGATAGAAATCATGTAAATAAGGAATTAAAATAGTCTTCAACTTTAAAAATATGTCTCTGTTAAAAGTTTGCTATAATTGAATTTTGATTCTTTGTTTTTGTAATCACACCTATTACCATTTAAAAAAGATTAACTTCTTAATACATGATAAATATTGTCTAATATCATAGTTTTACAAAATTATTTCTATTATTTAACCAATTAAATTTTTTAGGTTATTGAAGATTTTTATTTTTTTTAAACTTCTTTTTAAAAATACTTACTTTTTGATTACTAAATGTTTGAACCCATCAATCAACATATTTTGAAAGGATTATAACCTACTGTAATTTTAATCTTAATGCATTAAGATAGCGCAATATAGGAATGAAGTAATGTTTTATTTCTTTAAAAGTCTGTCCTTGTATTAAAATAGAATAATCTTTTAAGTAGTATTTATTATTCAAATGTGTGTACTGTCATTTCACAGCAACTCCTAGAAGTTGCATCTCTAGAAGTGCTACAGATCGTAGGAATTCTTTAGAAGGTGTGAAAAATCTCCCGAAAAAGAGAAAAGATAGGAACTCAGTTATTGATATAGATGTGGAAGATATTCAAAATTCTTCATTGAGAGATCTTTTTGAGTCTCCAAAAGTTCAATACAGGGTATGTATTGTATTTAGAAATGTATTGCAGGGAGAGATATTCAATGCAAATCATGAGATTTTCATATCTTGTGGGAAAACCATCTTAATGTTTATAGTTAGTAAAATTTTGAGTCCTAATTTTAAATACACAGAAATTAATATATTCACAAATGCATATATAGTATGACATGGAAAAAAAAAATTAGAAATTAGTAAATTTTTAATGGCAGAATGTGTTCTTATGTGGGATTATCTCAGTATATCTGCTTCTCACACAATGGTAGATTTCCACCAGATATTAAAATCTCATGTCCAACTCTAACCAGTCACAAATTTATGTAGGTAGGAGATTAGATGAAAAACTTTTTAGGAGTAAAAATTGTTTACATTTTTTAGTTTTAATTTTTAGATACATGTTAGAAAACTGAATTATAATTAAATCAGAATATTAAAAGTGATATAATTTTTTTAAAGTGAAAAAGCTACTTTTGCAGTGTCGTGAATTGTTATGTATTTATGCTGAATGAATTAAATAGAATTACTTAAATGTTGATATTCAATGCAAATTTACATCAGTAACGAATATAATTAAAACAATTGACCTAGGATTTTTTATGTTTTTTTTTTCTCTTTGAATTAATTGTTATTTAAATGCTTAACATTAATAATATTATATCCTTAAAAAGTTGTTTTTATTGATTGGCATTCTACAACTTAAAATTTAAGCTAAAATTCAAAGTGTTTTCAAAAACTTGCAGGTATTTAAAATTAGCTATGTAAATTAATATTATATATTTTTAATTACAATGTTACTAATATATATTTTTTTTAATTCAAGATTATATGACATTGAAATAGACTATACAAGTTTGTCTTATATATTTTAGACTTCTATATTAAGAAAGAATACAGAGATTTCAAAATTGAGAGAAGCTTTGATTAAAGAAGAAAATAAAGTAGCTGATTTGACTTTGGATAAAAAAAATTTAACTGCTGAATTGCAAAAGAAAGGTACTTTTTTTATAGTAGTCATTTTACATAAATTAACATTTTGGTACCAAGTGATTGACAAAACATTAACTTATTATTGTCTAAAAAAATAATCATTTCTATAAGATATATAATATTGATAAAAGAGCAGATTGCAACTTTACAATTGCTTTAACGTTCAAGGATAAAAGACTATAAGGATTTAAATTTTGTATGAAATGTATCATATGAATCATAAGAGCACACAATTGAGGTTTAAAAAATATTTAGAGGAAAATTTTGATTTTGGTAGGTTAGTATATTTTTATACAACTTCCCCTTTAGGATATTTTCCCCTTAAGACCCAGATTATTGCTTTTTATAAATAGCATATAAATGCATCATTTTAATAAACATGACTGTATAGGTCCCGAATCAATAATTTAGAAAATTTCTGCCAGAATGTAATGTTTAGAATAATGCATTTTATTACACTTTGATAATGTGTAATAACATTTGAATATTCTGAAGTAAAATAAATGAAATTGTTTTAAAAATGATTTTAATTCAAAATCTTCTTTTTTTTTTTTCTTTTCTTTTTTGTCAAAGAAAATATATTACTAAATAGGCAAACTATAAAAGGCTTCTTTTTTTATATGACCAGAGGAATATAACTTATATGGAAAATTAAAAGTTACTATAATCAAATTTTTAAAAAATTAAACATCGTTTTAAAGATGTTTATATGAAACAGATTATTTTAAATAAACTTTCTTAAAGCAATTACTGTCTCTTGTTTAATGGCATAGAGATGTTTCACATGTGATACACATCCATCCGTTGTCTTTTTACTGGAGGTAAAATGTCTTGTGAGCCTTTACTACCATGGGATTTGATTGTAAAAGTCTTTAATAATTTTGACTCTAATTTCCCATTGCAATTATGTCAGTAGTAATTTCCATGTGGAAATTTTTCATGGTACGAGACATTTTATGCTGGATGCGAGCATTAACAATTGGCATCTAAAAGATGGGAAAAATTCCTGTGCCACCATTTCATACTTTTCTTGTGTCTATTTTATAAAGACTTTTTAGGTGGTCAAAATGGTTCACAAAATCCTTATTGCAATTATATGGTTTTAGTGCTCCAGAACATGTGGCATCTATCTATCTTTTATCTTTGTATTTGTACAAAGCACACATTTGTGGGTTTTTGGTATGAATGAACCAGATTGCTATGCATGTTCTGTAAAATTTGATAAAAATATGCAATAATATATAATAATATATCTCTTATTTGCATTTATACCTTTTTTCATCCAAATTAATGGTATTCCATGGAAGGTCCATGGTTTTTCATTTGATTCAGTGTCAAATACAATTTTTACAATTTTTTACTTGTTTTACAATGTTTGTTGCAGTCTCTTCATTAACTCAAATTAACAAAGTTTCTTCGCATAATAATGTCCTGTTTAATTTTTTTAATTGATGATTTTTTTCTCTTGTGGTTTTTGCAATGTTTGTATGAATTTTTATGTCTTTAAAAAAAATAAATAAAGCAATAAAATATCAATTGAAAACAAGGATATTTTATTTTATAATGTATAGCTTTGCTTAATATGTATTAATTTATAATGAGCAATTTTATTTTTTCATCTTGTTTTTGTAGTAAGAGAATTAAAATCATCCACAGAAGAGTTTCGTAAATATCGAGACGACATTATGGAATTAGAAAATACTCGTATGGAAAACATTGAAAGTTATAGACAAGAAATTGTGAAGTATGGTTCTAAATTTGATTTATATTTAAATTTAAAACTATTAAATTTTTTTTTGTATTGGTAGAGATCCATTATTTCTTAAAATAGTTTATAAAAGGAAAACTGTAATTTTTTATGGATCTATTACTATGCCCAAAAAGTAAGACCAATTATTTTTTTTTTTTCATAAAATCTCTATTTATTCTTCCAAATTTATTTCATCGCTTTCAAAGTAATTCCCTCCAGACACAAAGCACTTATGCCAACTTTATTTCCAATCCTCAGTGCATGCTAAAAAGTCATAGGCATGGATGGCCATCACGATTCACGTTGAATCTCTTCAATCGACTCAAAACGGTGTCCTCGGAGTGATCTTTTGAGTTTAGGGCAGGGATAGACAAACTTTTTCGGTTGCGGGCCAAAAATCAAAAAAAAAGTTTGGCAGGCCAAGATAAATTTTTCTAAAATTTAAAAAACAATATACAAGTATTACAATTTAAATATGTTAATGAGATGAATGAAATTGAGATTTCATTTTTAAAAGTTCCGAAGTGAGATGTACTTATTCTAAGGAATGAAACTAGCTCATCTGCCAGTCTACCTCTGAAATAATTCTTTCTCTAAGGTTCATAGTTCAAAACGCGTGTTCACATATATAAGCTGAAGCAAACACATCACTGATTTTCTGGGCGCGAGATATTAAATTTGGGAAACTTACTTTCGATAATGATTTATAAAACTCTAACTTTGGTATATTTACAACTGCTTGAGATGAAATGATGCTTTAGAAACAACTGCTTGAGATGATTGTTAGATTGCAACTCAATTAATTCAACCGGCAAATCTGACCTCACTGCTTCACAATTTACGTTGAAAGGCGTTGAACGGTAAAAATATCCAGTTCTGTTTGAATGGCATTAAAATCTTGTAATCTGCATTCGAACTCAAAATACAGTTTTTTCAAGTCATCTTCATAATTCCTAAGCTTCTCTTCATTTACTGGGGGTATTGAATTTAACCTCAGGAAATGAGGCAAGTCCTTCTTAGCTAGCTGCCTAGCAAAGATCATCAGTCCATTGAAAAAAAGGAAGAAAAAATAATTAATAAAAGTAGATGATATATAATATATAAATATATATTTATTTTAATTTGCCTTGGGCAGGCAAATAAAAATTCTGTCCTTGGGGCCTGATAGAACCTTACAGGGGGCCGGAGTTTGCCCATCTCTGGTTTAGGGAATAGCTAGAAGTCATACAGTGAGAATACGGTGATTGTGGAACGATTCATTTTTGGCAAAAAGTTATGAAAAATGAATGCAGTGTGAGCTGGCGAATTCCGTGTTTTTGGTACCAATCGAGGAACTTGTCGAAAATGGAATTGACCAATCCTTTGGAAATTCCAGCATTATCTCAATTAATTCAGACAATTCAATTAAATGGACTGGATCATTTCATTCAACCGAAATCAGTTTTAGCGTCTCACAAAGCCAAGTGCAACTCAAACACTAATGAATGTTTTGATGTCAAATTTCACACTGATATCAAGGACAGTCAAGCCAGCAACCTAAAAAAAGAAAAGAAAAATTGAAATTCCATAAGCCCCGGGAATTTTAAATTGAAAACTGGTCTTACTTTTTAGACACAGTAGTATATTATATATAAATACATATTATGATTTTCTATATAGGAAAACTATTTAGTGATGATAGAAATATCTAGTGCATTTGTAAACAAATTTAATAATTTCTTATTACAAATAAATATGACAGCCACTCAACATTTTGAACATTCCAGAATGTTGAATGGTGGGTGGCTGTTGTATTTGTTGTATATTATTTTTTTTCCTTGTGATTATTTTTTGTTACCTTGCATTTCCGAATATATGTTGAATTTTAAAAATTTCTTTAAAAAATTTACCAAAGTTCGAAATTCATATATAAACGAAAATGAAAAAAATTCCTATAACATTCATTGTTCATAGTATTCTATTATTTCTAGTGCATGTTGGTACTTCTTTTGTTAACTGAGTGTAAATTTCATCAACGTTAGATAATTCGTTTTGGTAAAGATGCAGCAAACTGGTTATATAAACGATGTCAAAAATAAAACAACTCATTTTATCATAAAATGAATACTTCCTGTCATGTAATTTTTTTCTTCATAAACTTAAGAAATAAAAATGTGTTTTGCTTAGTGATATTTAATGATTTATCATTTGTGCCTGGCTAACGGAAAGGTACCTAAATTTATTGCGAGAGTCAAGCAGATCTGTTTATAATCTGACTCCCTTACTTTAGCTTTAAAGTTCTAAAAATTCTTATTCACAGAATTACCCAATAACTGGTTTTGAAAAATAGTAATAATTTAAAGCAACTAGGGATACCAAATTATCAATCGAAACTACATTAAAATATCATTTTTCTAATGAAACATATCTTCTTAAAAAGCATCAGTAATAGTTTTGGATTATATGTTTTTATATAGTTGTTATTTTTATGTTTCTATTTGCAAGTTTCTTCATTTAAAAAAAAAGTAAAAGAAAATATTCTTCAAGAAACCTCAATGTGTTTAACGACAGACATCCTTAAGTTAAAGAAAGGTTAAACTACATATAATCATCATTTTCATATGGGCTCTGATAATGGTTAAACATTTAATTGCATTAAAGAATTATGTTTTTCCTATCATAAATTAGTTTCTACATATGTAAACATTAAAAATGAAAATCATGTTTTTTTATTATTATTATTATAAAAGGATTGCAAAACTGAATATATGATTATGATTAATGATATAAATATATATAATTAATGTAATAAATAAATGTATTCATCAACTTTTATGATGTTAAAAAGATTTTGATAACCTATATGTTAGTAAATGCTTATATTAATAAATATTTATATAATTTGGTGGTGAAAATTTCATGACATAAAATTAATCCTTCTCGCCTTAGATTAAAGGAATCTACCGAGAAACTGAAAAGTGAAGTAAAGGAACTAAACATTGAGAAATTAACTTTAGAAGAGAGAATAGGTGTGTTGGAAGAGAAGGTACCTTTCCTTACTATTAATAATACTTATATATACTTACATTACTTATAATATGTACTTACCTTATTATTATTATTATTGCTGATCAATTGATTATACTGAATGTAGATTTAATGTTTTGTGGGTGCTAATATTTTCTTAAGATATTATATCAATTATAATCAGGAAATTTAGGAGAGCCCTAGAGAGAAAATAAATAGGCCCCTGACAGTATTGTAAAATCCTGTAAATGGTTTGAAAGATAACTAGATAAAAAAAATAATAATAAAAAACCCGCTTTGAATGAGCTATTCATCTTGTATACACTCTATTCGTCTGTTTTATTTTTACAGATAAAGAATTATTACTAAAAGTATATTTTAATAATAAAATCTTCGTAAAATTAATTAATAAAATTTATTTGACCATCTGCCAAAAAATTCCTATAAATGCTTAGACACAAGACTGTTAATTTACAGTCCACAGAATTAAATAACACTGACAATATTTAACTCATTTTTCATGAATAATCCTACTAGTTGGAGTTCAGAGTTCTGGAGTTTTAATGATGAATCAGCAAATCCAGGAATATTTTTGTACACTACATCATTATAAATATTTAGATTAGGAGTTTGGTCTGAGTCGAGCACTTTTGCAGTCTTCATGAAATTCAAATCAGAATAACAAAAGTTTTTTTTTAATTGTGTTTTGATCTTATGACTGACAATTATTTGGCCCTAATTTTTTTTTTTAAGGGGTGGGGGAAAAAAACAAAAAAGTGTTTATATTTCTTAGAAGTTAATATCATTAGTGAGCATTTAAAATGTACATATTATATAACAAATTAAATTAAATATTTTATTTTCACAATAATAAGACTTTACTTGTTAATGGTAGCTAATTGTGAATTAGTATATTTTTTTAATTAAGCTGCCATCCATAATTCCAAATAAAGGTTCATTAGTAGCTACAGATTCTTTGAATTATTATTTTTTAAAGTTTATATGAGAAATATTGTTTCAAAGGTAAGTTATTACAGAATAGTTTATTTCTATGCATACCATAATAGTAAATAATGCATATAATAATAGTTAATAAATACATATTATTCATATTTTATTGAATTTTATCAATTTTTGTTAATTTTATTGTGTTGAAATTAAAATTGCTAAAGTTGCTATATTCATTTCAATTTGAAGAATATTTTTATCTATATATGTATGATTATTTAGTAAACATTTATTATACCTATTATTTACTTCCATTTTATTAAAGATAGAAGTTAAGTAATTTTATATAAAAATAATTGTTATAGTGAAAATGTTTGCTAAAGAATTGATAACCATGTTAATTTAATAAATCCCAACAAAAAGTTAAAAACATGAAAGCATGCCCATGACTGTGTTTTTTGTAGAATAAAAAGTCAACATAATTCTGCTTTCTCCTATATTGTTAAGCTGTCAAAATAATTTAAAATCGAGTGTTAAAAGGTTACAAAACAAAGATTGATGTATAACACATAATACTGCAAATACACACACAAAACACTCCTGCAAAATACACTTTATTATTATTTTAGAAAGAGATCTGAGAGATTAATGCATGGGAAAATTTAATATTATGAGACAAATGTTTTCACCATTAGGATGACATGTAGAACAAACAAGAATTAATAATCTGTGATGAACTTCAAGTAAAGAATTACAGCATTACAAAATATTTGGAAAATTTTACAAAACTGTTTAAAGTGTAGAATTTAAGACAATCTTAAAATGCATGCTAATCCTCAACAGAAAAAACAAACTAATATGTATTAATATTATTAATCAAACTATAACTAATATGCCCTCATATAATAAAAGTTGTACTGTGGAGTGTACATAAATTAAAGTTTTTTGGTTGTTAGCAAATTATTAGTAATTTAATCAACTAAACCAAATTAGCAACGCTAAATTTTATTTTAATTTAGCTTAATCTGCTGTGTGTTCTAATTAATTTTCCTTTTTTAGCTTGCTAAAAAAAGTACAAATGAAGCTAACAAATGGAAAGAAGATGCACGTAGAATGCTTGAAGTAGAAATCAGTGCTCACTTCCATGACAGTAAATTGAATCACTTGAAAGAATTGGTTGAAACATTATCAAAGGATGTTGAAGATTATAAGAATGTGCAAGAAGAATATAGAAATAAAAAGAATGAATCTTTAAGTATGTGTTTCTTAAAATGAATTATTTTGTTATTAAACATTTGTGTTAGTTAGGCAGTTCTATTTTGTTAGAATTAATGTTGTTTGCAATTTCAAACTATTAAAAATTCTTGTTTCTATGTTTATTGAGTAATTGAAACTGATACAGTATTGAACATTTTATTTTAATCCTATATTTAAATATTGCTTTTACGTCAATTTTATATTTCTGAATTTTTAAATGCTAGTAAACACATTACTAGTTGAATGAAAGAGTTGTAGCTGAATTTTAATATTTCTATATTAATTGAATTAATTATATATTTCATTATAAAGATTTAATGATCTCTGTGCTCATAAATCTAATGTACTAAATATCGTGAGATCAGATCAAGTTTCTCTTTAAAAGGAAAAAATATCTTCTGGCTAGATAGCCAAAATTAATTAATTGCAGAAAAATCAACTTGTTACAAAAATTCATTCTTTTTATTGCCAACCATATAATTTTATGTAATTTATAAAATTATAAATTACATAAAAATATGTCAGCTTTTTTTTATAGTGAGGACCTTTGTAAATAACCCTCTAAATAAAATCTGAACAGTTTTTATTTCAAATGTAAAAAACTTTTAATTTATATTTAAATGTCAATCACACATGGACTATTTATCTTGTTTGTCTCTGTTGAAATTTTTTTTATATATATATACTGGATTATAATCTTCTCTTATTAAATGACTTCTTTTCTATGGTCATAAATCCTTCAAAATCCACATGATTAATTGTTGTATTTCCAATATTTTTTTTTTTTTTTTTTTTTTTTTGCAGTTACTTTTGCTATATACCATTCACAGAGATGCGGTTCTTGTGTGTTTATTGCATTTGTTCAAAATTAAGAGATATGATCTTTTTTTTAGAACTACACAACTCTTACAATATGAATTTATACTAGAAATCTAGCAATTTATGCCACTCCTCCAGCAATGTTGTAATTGCCTCCTTGATCACCTTGATCCTAAGCATGATGTATAGAATTTAGATCTGACTGGCCAATCAATCGTCAATCAAATGTACCTTTGATAGGGTGAACATAGAGCTCTAAGGTTTCATTCCTATACTTCACAGTAATTACTAAGCCTCTGATAAAGATAGTCTGTTTGCTCATCTAATTTGATGCCTGGCCAGACCATCAAACCTCCACTGGTGTAGTGGTCTTTTCTCAGTTGTTAGTAGATAGTAGGTGGCTGGTTCTCACCAAATGAACGTACATCAAGAATTAGTGGTTGGGCTAAATTGAGTGAATTATTAGAAGTCATTAGGGAGTAGAACATTCCGCTACTGTTTTTTTAATCCAAAGTTGCTGTTTTTTGTAATTATATAAAATGCACTTTCCAGCTGGAAAAAGCGCAATGCAAATAGTAGGTCTTCTTACAAACACGTTTCGCTCAATATATCCTTCTAGAAACATTAACCCTTGACACTTATGTTCCAATGGTCAGATGAAGATTAGAGAGAACTAACTTGCTGCACTTCGCTATAGGAATGAATATTGATCTTTATTGGCCATTAGGGGATTGCCCATTAGCCATTCTTGGATGAATTTTCTCTTAACAGTTACATTATATTTAAACTGTTTCCATACATTTATACTATGTTAGGCATCACATTTTATCTCTGGCAATATGCATTTTTTTAATAAATCTGCTTTCAATCTCCTTATACCATCATTAAAAAATTGGTGGTTACTCATTTTATTTTTTTAAATTTCGCTAAGTGCTACTAAAAAACATCCTGAAATTCAACGAAGTGTTTGAGGGAAGAAAGTGCAGAAATTGCCATGCATGCCTACAAAGCCCGTTTCTCTGCATACACTGCCCACACCTGTAGAATAAAGAAATAAATAAAAATTGTTATTTCTAATTTAGTATAGATCTGTAATGACATGATAGGGATTTACATAAAAAAAAATTAATGTCAACTAGTTTTGTTAATTCTTTTATCTTAAATCACTGTGTGACTTGTGTATGTGTTAAATGGATTGTAAGAAACAAATATTAATGGATGTTTCATATCTTCTATGATTCATTTAGTAATCTTTGTCTATAAAATCCTTCTATCTCATTATAGATTCAGAGATGAAAAAAACTCTGATTGAAGAAAAACACCAGGAAATAATTAATTTGAAGCAAAAGATATTGGATGAAAGTGAGAAAGCGAAAAGATTTGAGGTATTTCATTTTTATTTCATCAAATTAAGACATTAAGAATGAAATGCAGTGAAACATTCAGGAAAATTGCTTCTTTGATCAACCATTTCTTTCGCTCCTTTAAGATTTTTATTCCTTGATGTAATGTTTAAAAAAAAAACTGCTAGTGCAACCAATCCTATCTTTTATTTTAAAAAAAAATCTCAAATAGATGTAGTATGGTCGGAAATATTTTATTAGAGTATGAAATCTGTTTTAAAACAGATGTTTGCTTCAGATATGTTTAGGCGTTTTTTCTTAGAACCATTGTTAAGAAATATTTATAAAATATATATCTTCTAATTTTTTTTTAAATTATAAACTTTTTTTTAATTATGGGGAGGATTTATTTACATAAACACATTCCTTAATAAATTCTCATGTTTTGTTTTCTAAAGTTTTAAAAAATGTTTAGTTTCACTTTATAATTCATGTATGAACCCAAATTATCATTCAATGCCTTGAATTTACTTGCTTTAAAAACAATTTACTGATTTATTGAATTTATTAATTCAGCATGAATATCTTTAATAAAATAGAGTTTGGCAAAAGATGCAGAAAAGGAACGAATGCAAAACAGGCTTGACTTGAAAATGGTTACAGCTAAAATGTCTTCTCTTCAAGCTGAATTAAAGAAATATGAACAGAATCTCGAAACATGTAAAAATGAGAAAAATGTAAGTAGTTACTTTCATTTCATGTTAAAATATTTTTTTCTTATAATACAGGTTCTTACTAAATTAGATATTATGTAAGATAACCTAAAAGTTACTATGCGTAGTTCTTTTAAAGTTGAATTAAAATTCTTTTTATTTAAGAAGGAAAATGCTGTTTGCTTCGAAAATATCTCTTTTGATGTATTAACAAGCTTGCCAACTTTTACAAATTTTAAATTGTTGTTGTTGTATTGTAATAGATGGCTTTTAAAAGACCAGTAATACTTTATGTGAAGGTTGCAACTGTTAGAGAATTCCATAATAAAGAATTATACAATTACAAATACTTCTCTGCTGAGTATAGCAATATTTCTGGAGTACTCTTAAAATAAGGATAAATGTTTGTTAACTAACCATTATCATTAGTATACAGAACAAAAGAATCCTTGGCTAGTTTTGTCACCATGGAGATACTTTCATATAAATGTTTTCATTTAGATTTGTTGCATATTAGTCAAATAATATTTTTAAAAAAAATACTGTAAATTGAAATATGTTCTAAATTTGGTATCAGTCTGGAAGTAATTTATCATAGTAATTTTTTAAACCTTTAAATTAACAGGTAATTATAGAAGATTTGTTTTTTCCTGGATATTTGAAAAAATAAAAATTACTGTGATGAATTTTTAAACGAATCCACAAATATATATTTCCTTTTTTCCCAAAAGATATATTTTGTATACTGTAAATTTTGAGGAGCTGATGATGGAAAGGTTTATTATTGTAAAAGTTATAGACTTGCCAAGTTATTTGAAAACATTTATTTTCATCAACAGGAATATTAATTATATGGAAAATATTTAAATTTTTGGGATTTTTTATGTATTTTTTGGAAGGGCTAAGTCAATTCTACTTATAAGCATACACTGCAAAACTATAAATAGAAACATGATGATTGTAACCTCTTAAAATATCTATTGAAGAATGAACGATAACTTATTTAACATTTTTCTGAAGAACTAAGTTTAGATAATTTTTTTTTTATGCATGTATGGTTATCACTGTACACTATTTTATGTCATAAGTATTTAGTAATTAATATAAAATTCAATTTCATACTCTTTAATTAGAAGCTTGTTCAATAAAGAACAACTTAGGTCATACTTTTGTTGTACAATATGGATAAAATTTTCCATTTTGTTTTCATGAAAGTGTTTCAACATATGATTGAGGATCATTATGTAAGAAAATATGCTGTTAATGTCATTTCCCAGCCCCCTAGCTTCACCTCAGTGTCTGTAAGGCATTGCACTAACTCCTTAAATTACCTCCATTTACCCTTTTAAATCAGCTAAGTATGATTGTATTTTTTTTTTTTAATGTATGTGTGGTTTAATCATGATGAAAAATGTTCCTACTTTCATAAAGAACAATTGAGTAAAAAAAATTCAATCATTTTTTTAATAAGATCAAAATGCAAATAGCATAATTTATACATTGCTAAATAACACCAAAAAAAAAAAAGGAATTTTCTCATTGAGTTTCTATCTATAAGGGGAAAAAATTATATCAAATTTTTCATTTCAAAAATTTCTTTTTCCTTTAGTTTTCATTAAAATTTCTTTAGTTTATTTTTAGTCATTTTGCAGTTTTAAGCCCAAGGAAGCAATGATTATAAATGTGCTATTTTGTCAAAAATATAAGTTTATGTGTCTTTTTAATGATTACAAATTGTGAAATTGATGATGCAGCATGCAGTGAGCTTCGAAAACAATTTTATATTTTATATAATCATTGTATATTCATGAATTGGTGATATGAGGAAAGAGATAAAAGCAAAACTCATATGATAAATTTTTGAAATATTAATCCTTCACAGCAGTGTTAAATCTGAATGAAATTCCAGGAAATTTTAAAAAAACAACAACTGAATTTTGTTATTTTTTAAAAACTCTTAAAAATATTTAATTGTGACAAGTAAAGAAGATACAAAGTTTAATTACTTTAATTTCTAACATCTTGCATGTTAAAAGAAAAAGAACTGCCTATTGCTAAATAAGTTTAGTGTAGTTTGTCTTCAAAATATATTATTGAAGATAATAATTTGTTACATAAAACTTATTTTGGTAATCAGAACAATTTTAATTTTACCTCGATTTAGTTGGCAGGCATTATAAATAAGTCTATCCACCTTGGATTCCCATTAATGTTCCAAAAATTTACTGAAAACTAAATTATAATTTTTTTCAGTTATTACTTATTTTACTCTTTATAGTTTGTAGAATCTAAAGATTAATTTTGATAGAATCTAAAGATTAATTTTGATGTGTAATATTTTGAATTTTCTTTAAAAGCACATATAAATTTTGTATTTATATTAAAAACATATTTCTTTGAGATGTATGTGAAATCTATCTTTTTATTTTTGTATGGAATTTATATATATATATATATCACAGTTTTAACGATCATATATATCAAGACTTCATATTTTAAAAATAAAACTGTGCTATAACTAAAAAAAAATAAAATTGTGTAATATTCCCCATGTAAAGAATGGGGATATTGTTAAATTGCACTTTTGTTTTAAAATCATCATTGTTATTGTACATATATATTTGTTAAATAATAAATATATATTTCCTTTTATTAGGAAAAGCTGAAAATTGTTAAAACTCAGTTATCTAAAAAGGAGGAAGAGTTAAATTTATGCCAAAAAGAACTTGAAAAGTACAAAGAGAAAGAAAATGTAAGCCTTATGTTTTAATGAAATATTTGTTCTACAATTTAAGCAAATGTGTTAAATTATTTAATTTTAAACTATTTTGAAAACTAGTCCTATAGTTAATTTTTTCGTGATTGTAGCTGAAGAAGTTTATATTTTGACTAGCATTAATGTAAATAACATTCACAAATCAATATTACTTAGTTAAACTAAATAAAAAAATTTGAATTTGATTTTGCTTCAGGAAATTTTTTTAATTTTTTTTATTTTTTTATTTATTTAATTTTTTTTTTTTATAATTTGAAAATATGTATATTTAAAATTCTTGAAATTGTTATACTTTAGTTACATTAAATAAATATTTTTTATTAAAATTTAGTCATTTAATGATGTTATTCGATAGCATATTATTTAAAATTTGCAGAGCTAAATCTAAATTTGTAAAAATTGAGCATTTTATATTCATTTCATTAAGCATAATTTTGTAGAATCTAAAGATTAATTTTGATGTGTAATATTTTGAATTTTCTTTAATTTTTCTTTAATTTTTTATTTTTTATTTTATTTGCTTTATAAATAAATTATGTGGGAAATATAAAAAGTATTCTTTATCAGTAATTCAGGCTTTAAGTATTATAATTATCATTTCAACTATATTTGCCTCTATTTCCATAGTTGTAATAGAAATTGAAATTATTTTAATTAGCTATTTTCAGAATCATACATAAAGTTTATAACAAAATCATTCCTTTTTTTTTATTCGCATTTCCTCTACGTAATTTAGTTGCAGTTCCAAGAAAATAATGGGTTGGCAGGTACTACTGTGCCAAAAAAGTAAAACCAATTTTCAATTTAAATTTCCCGGGCATATGGAATTTCAATTTTTCTTTTTTAGGTTGTTGGCACTGTCCTTGACATCTGTGTGAAATTTCACTTCAAAATATTCGTTAGTGTTTGAGTTACGCTTGGCTTTGTGAGATGCTAAAAGTGATTTTGGCGATTTTTGAAATGTGTGAATTAATTGAGCAAAGAACTTGCATTAAATTTTGTTTGCAGAATGAATATTCATGTGCAGAAACATATAGAATGGTGCAGAATGCATTCGGTGAGCAAACTATATCGGAAAGAAATGTTTACAAGTGGTATAAACAGTTCAAAGAAGGCAGAGAACATATTAAAGATGAAGAGCACTCTGGTCGACCCTCAAGCTCACGTCCAAAAAATTAAAGATTTGCTGCTTGCAAACTGTCTATTTACTATTAGAGACCTTGCTGATGATATTGAAATTTCAAAAGGATCGGTCAATTACATTTTAAAAGATGTTTTGGGCCTCAAACGCTTCAAATCTCGATAGCTAAAACACCGAATTTTTTGGAAAAACATCATTGGGTTGAAGTGTGTAAAACAATGCTTTCTGACTATCAAGCCAAGTTGAAATGCATCATAACTGAAGATGATTGATGCTTATGACTTATTGTGACAAAGGTGAAGCAAGACCTAAAAGAGCATGCCAAAGTTGCTCAAAAATCAAGGTCATGTTGACTGTTTTCTTCGATTATTGTGGTGTAGTGCATTATGAATTCCTTCCGCCAGGCCAATCTGTCAACAAGGAATATTATTTCAGTGTTATGCATTGTTTGCTTGAAACTACTCGCTAAAAAGACGCCACATTTAGGGAAAGACAACTCTTGGTTTTTTCATCACGATAATGCACCAGCTCACACTACATTGATTCTTCGTTAATTTTTGCTGAAAATTAAACCCATATCGTTCCACAACCACCATATTCACCTGATTTAGAACCATGCTTCTTCTGGCTATTCCCTAAACTCAAAAGACCACTCTGTGGACACTGTTTTGAATCGATTGAAGATATTCAATGTGAATCGGCGCACTCTTTGAAGGCCAATCCCGGCCAATGACTTTTTAGCATGCATTGATGATTGGAAAAAATGTTGCATAAGTGCATTGTGTCCCGAGGGAATTACTTTAAAGATGATGAAATAAATTTGGAAGAATAAATTCAGAGTTTTTGAACAAAAGAATAATAATTGGTCTTACTTTTTGGGCACAGTAGTATGCCAGATGCAGTAGCTGCTTATTTTAAACATGATTGCCATCTGTAATTCTTGAATGTTATTTACTTTTTATTGTATAATAATAAGAAATATTATAATTACTTTGAAGTAAAAATTTATTTTACGGAAAATGTTAACTACATTTTATTTTCAATTTGCTTATGAATTGATAATATCTAAGAAGAAAAACCATTTTTGTCTTTTTTTCCCTCTTCATATATAATAAAAATTTTGTCTTCATCAATATGAAATGTATTAATCTTTAATTTTTAAAACAATATTTCTAATAAAATAGTAAATTTTTCTTTTCAAAACTGTTGTAAAGGAGTGAGGAAAGTAAAAGTTGAAATTCTTGATTTTAACCATTTTTCTAAAAGCATAAGTTAAATATTGAGGAACTTTAAATAACTTTAATTTCTTACCTATAATTCCTAGATTATTAGTTTAAAACTAACTTTTTGTTATGGATCGTAATCTGCCATTTGTGTATGAAGTGGATTAAAGTCCCAGAATCAAAATAACAAATTAAAAATTGTTTCTATTGCAGTATATTTATTCATATTTGCCCCCCCCCCCATATGAGTATATATATAGTATGTTAAGTATGTGCTTAATTTTTATCTTAACACTTTCATGTTTATTTCTTTACACAATTTTTAATGTTATATGTATATTAATTTTATTTATTACTTTGCTATTTAAGTTTGAAAAATATTATATAATAAACTTTCTTTTGTCCAGCATGATTTTAATTACAGTCATGCAGGATAAGCAGTTTTGCCAGACTATTGAACATCAATATCGTTTTAACTACTGTTCCAAAGATAAAACACTCTAGATAAAAATTTAAATAATTCAGTCCTGCATATTGAATGTTTTTATGCACATTCAGCACTTGTGGACAGTGTCAATATTTGACGACTGTAAGCAGCATTGTGTTGCATTTAATGGTCAATGTTAACAAATGCCTGAACCCGTACGAGAGCAAAGGTTCTATCAGTGCTGGATTAAAGTGAAGTTACTGTACTTGTTTATCTTAACAAATCCATGGGTGCAAAACGTATATGTGAAGGAAAATAATGCACAGATATAAATTGACTACTAATTGTACATGGTTTTGGGAAAAAATCCATACAAAACTTGACGAAAATAAGTGAACAAATAGAAATTGAATGATTATATTATATATTTGACTAAAAAAAAATTCTACTATTCAAATTCCTTTATGAACAAAATTTTTTTTTAACTTTAAAAGTGTATTATTTTATTTTTACATGTTAGTACATTTTAGGGTCAACATGTCATCAAAAATAAAAACACTGTGCACTTTATCTTAATACTAGCAGATGTTATCCAACACACACATACACATATATATATTTTACTTTGGTACATTTAAAAAATATCAGTAAGGAGTGCAAAGAAATCCAGACAAAATTTTCAAAAAAATCGAAGAACATTTTAAAATTATTTTTCCCATTGATGTTTCTTATTGTTAAAAGGAGATTAATAGCAAAAGATTAATTATGTAAGGAGATTAATTAATTCTTTTTTTTCAACCCTTATGCTTTAAATTAAGTTAAATCTTTTTCACAGTACTTAACTGTTTTTTACCTCTTGTAGCTAAAAATTGTTTGACTTCAAATGTATTTGTTTTACCAGGAATTTAAAGGGCGAAAAGAATTGACTAAAGAAATGGAGAAATTGCGCAAAGAATCCAATATCAACATGAAAAAATATGAGTGTTGCAAGAAACGCTTAGAATTAGAAATAAAAAAAAAGGAAAGAGCATTACAAATGTAAGTGAATTGTTTGTTATGCAAGTTGTGGACATTATTATAATTTGTAAATATAAATAGCTTATGATGTGGTAGAGCAGACTATATGCTGCATCTTTTCTGTAAAATTTTACAAATTATAGAATATGGAAGACATTTTTAATATAAAATCATTCAAAAACAATCACTTATGCTGAAAGTAATAAATATTTCAATTTATAATTTTCTTTTGAATCACAATCATAATATTTGTGCTGTAAAATATATATAATTGTCATTAATTTTTTTTAATTGATTTTTCTAAAATTATGGATATTTTGAAGATAGAATTCATTTCAACTTTTTATTCCTCCTTGACTGATTTTTCAAATGTAATTAAAATGTTCTCAGTGATCAAGAAAAACTCCTTTGAAGAAAAATGATGAATTTTTTAACCTTTTCTTAATTGTTATTCTAATAGTTTAAGTCTTAGAGCATCAATTTGTGGTGAAATTTCAGGATCTGTGCATCTGGGAACTACTTTTTAAACATATGAATATGCAACTACATGATTGAAAAAGAAGGGGGGAAAACATTATTTACTACTGATTTAACATCTAAAAACAATTTGAAAATCCAAATTTTGTTTAGATATTTAAAAGAAACTGACTGTGGTTGCCAGTTTATTAATCCTAAATTTAAATATGTTGAATTTTTTAAAATCTTTTTGGTAAATAAAAATAAAATATCAAATTTTAGATATTTATATTGTTAAAAATACTGTCAACTTTCACTACAACCCACATCTCTGAAATGTAGTATTCAGTTTATGAAATATGTAACCGAAAGAAATAATAGAAAATTATTTATATATGCACTCTATTGATTTATTCAAGAACCTGGTCATGAGAAATCTAAAGAATTTTGAATTTCCTCAAAGAATTAAAATTTTCATTATAATTGGATGTACTTAAATAAATCGATGTGCAAATTACAGTATTTTTGGATAAAGATTTGCAAAAAAATGTAATGAATTTTATGAGATTTATTTTTTATTTTATTTATTTATTTATTTTTTTTTTTTATGTAATCTTTTAGGATTTGAAGGTAAAATTGTTGAAGAAAGAGAAAGCATTTGAAAGTGTATAGGGTATATATTCGATGAAAAAATTATGATGTTTATTTCATTGTAAAATTGTTGGAAAATTCATTAATTAATCATTTTATTCTGATATTCTTTCACCAACCTAAATTCTTCATGTAGTACAATTTCAGAATAATTTAACCTTGATGTTTTTCCCTGTTAAAATGTAGGTATTAATTATAGGATTTAATTGAGATTAACTAATGCAAAAAGGCTCATTAATTTAAATTATAAACACGCTGAATACGATTTTATTTCTCTTTATGAAAAAGATTATGTTAAAAAGAACTTTATAATTTGTTTTTATTCCTAATATAGATAAATAAATAATTGTAGTAAAAACGAAATCAAGGAAAAGGTATTTTTTCATTATTTGGTCATCTGTTTCAAAAGATTTAAAAAAAAAAAAATTCAATCTACGAAAAATTAATGAATTTTTCTCAAAAAAGAAAACTGGAAGAGGATTGAACATTTTTTATCCTTATAATAATGATATTGAAAGCTACAAATTTAGTGATATAAGACAATATCAAACAGAAGTAATAATTGTTTAGATGACGTGACTTTTCAATTATATTTTCAATATATTAATAGAAGCATTTTTTATTCAACAAATTCAAAATTATATTAAAAAAAATAGTAACTGGCAATCTATTTAAAAAGAAATATTGCTAGATAAGGTTTATTCAAATCAAAAAGGAGTTTATTGGAAACTATGATATTGAATCAAATATAAATTAATTCATTTTAGATAAACTTTTTTTATAGATTTATTAGATTCTAGTCTAAATCTCTGTGAGGCAGGGTGGCCATAGAGGCAGCCAGAAATTCGGGAAAAGCCACTCTGTGAGGCAGCCAGAAATGCTGGGAAAAGTATGGGAATTTTTAAAGGAAACCGGGAAAAAAAAATAAATAAAAACTGGAAAAATTAAATTTCAAAAATGTTGCCAAATTTTGGAAATCCAGTGCTGTCATCACAAATACATAAAAAAAATTATTTATGTATAAAAAATATATAATCTGGCGACAGGCTTTTCAGGAGCATGCAGAAGCTAGATGTACGCAAGATGACCGTATCATTTGGTTGGTCATAGGATTGTTTTTTAAAATACTAAACTCTTAAGTTCCTACATACAATCACAGAAATTTGAGGGGGTTTTTTGTATGTGTGTTTCTTCATTATAGATGAAGTAAAATGAGTGTAAGTCATTATTCCAGTACATTAGTCTTCTAGATGCATTTTAATTCATCATTTTTGTAATAAGGAACAGTTTTCTTTGTTCATAAAACGTTTATTTTTTTATCTGGATTTTTTCTTAAAATTTCTATGATTTTCTAATTGTCAAAGTGTTTAGCTTAGTTTTAATGCAAAGAATTTCGTTCTTTGAAATTTGGCTTTTATCATTGGCAAAGCATCCGTGGAATTATCAGTTTCCTTTAATTTTTTCACTTTAATAACGAACTTTCTTAAGCTGCCGTCTCATTTATTTTTCTGGTAATTAGTCCTTTTTGTTGGATAATTGCCCTTTTGGTGCCATCTAAGGCAAAATTTCCCAAGCATAGACATACTTCAAGACTACTTAATATTTAAGAAAAACTACATTTTCGTGTTAATGTTAATGATAGCTAAGTTTTTCCAGATTTTCATTAAAGATTTGAAATTGTATCGAACAAAAAAAAAAAACAATGTAATTTAAAACTAGTTGACACCGAAAAAAATGTTTTTCGCACCCAATACAGCAGATTGTTTGGAATATTTGTCCCCCCCCTTAACCAATAAGTCCTTTAAAACTGCAATTTTAGACTGCTTGGCTGGTATTTCCATTCCTCTCGACTTCTTTAAGAATCTAGGGCAGTTAATCTTCCATTTTATTTCCCGAATTTTTTCATATTTACTCTAATTAAGAACTTTTTTTGATGTAAAAAAAGAGTTTTCTATTGTTTTCTTGATATGATTGTCAATATTAGCATGTGTAATTTACTTAAAATTGCATTATTTTTTTATAAAGAAAAACTGGAGTCAAATTTGGAAATCTGTAAGAAAAATACTTAAAAAAGCTAAAATTGTGTTGCACAGTGTAATTATATATTAATTTTATTTCACATAGAGATAAAAAAGAAATTAACAATATTTTGTAACTTTTTTATAGTTATTAAGTAATATCTATTGCAAATTTTAAATAGCGATTAAAAATTTGTAGTTGCGAAGAATTAATGTTACATAGTAATTTTTTCAATGTTTTTAGGCATAAAATATTGATTCACAATGTCCAAAGAACAGCATTTAACAAAGTATGGTTTGAAGTTACTGTATACTATCATTGGCTACAAAAAGTAAAAATTTATTAATTTTCTGCAATGTGTAGTTATTACAATTAATGTGTTCGCTTTAAGTAATATGAGTATGCAAGCCTTAATCACTCATAAAAAAACACATTAAATAGCTATTATAGGCAAAAATGTATCAATCAATATAAAATCAATTTTTAAGGCCCATGAGCACAGTACTTTATTGAATCCATCTACTTCAAAAGGTAAAAATCATTTCATGCAAAAAAATATTTTTTAAGCTGAAAAAGTCATTGATGCTGAAATTTTATGGACTTTGCACTGTGTAACAGGACCACTAATCATTTAGAAGTTCAAGAGCTATACCTCTTTTTTCTATGTTTTCAGTCAATGATATTGCTAAAAAAATGAGTCTGCAACAAGCAAAAATTGCTTATTTCAGTATTTATGGACTTCTTCCATATTTTTCTAACCAGCTTCCTGAAGAATATAAAAATTACCAGCATTTCATAATATAATTTGATGAGTCACTAAAAAATTTTCAAAATCGACAGATGAATATAAGAATTAGATTCTGTAATAATAAAAATAAAGTCTTTACAAGATATTTGAAATCTGTATTTTTACAGCATTTTTCTGCTAAAGATTTCTTGGAAATTTCATGGATGCTTTGGATCTGGCTATAGATCTGGGGAAAAAAAAAGGTAGATATTTATGGATGGGCCCAATGCTAATTTAAAAATTTTAGAAGAAGTATAGTCAGCAAATGATTCTAAGTATTTAGACATCACAACCTGTGAATTGCATACAATTCATTACGCCTTTAAGGCTGGAATCAAGAAAATTGGTTGGGAAATAATAGAATTTTTTGGAGCTTATATTATTTATTCAAATATGTTCCAGCATGAAGGGCTGACTTCAACCATTACACAGGTTGCAAAAAAATTTGCACTATTTGATGGCTTGAAAACTCAGCAGTAGCAGAAAGAGCTTTGAAAATTCTACAACACCTTGCTGAATTTGTTGAATCATCTCTTAAAAATAAAGTTATATATTAAATCTACAAATTCCCTTCTACTTTTAGTTCAAAAATAGTCTTGTTTTTTATCTCTAACATCTACAGTGGAACCATTTCTAACTTTTCAAAGTGACACCCTTATGCCTTCCTTTCTGAACTCATCTTTGATGTCTGTATTGAAGAGAGTTATGCAAAGACGTATGAAGTTTAGTGTTTTGAGAGACAGTGGCTCCAATTTACAAGAAAAGAAATGGAGAAAGAAAACTTATTGGTATACAAAAGTATAAATTTGAGCTTTGCAGTCAAAGATTAATTAAAAAATGTAAAAGAATATGAATCTGTTGAAGTAAATTTATTTTACAAGGATTGTGTGGGTGTATTTGAAAATTTATATTTAAAAATATTGATACGCTTCCATTAGCCAAAGAGACATCATGCCTAGATTCAGCATTTGCTTATAACCTTAAAGTAGCTCTGAAACAATTATTTTTGTTTTCAATTTGCAATCAAACAATTAGATGTTCTGGCATGAAAGGGGATAGAATATATGGAAATTATAGAGAAGTTTGTGATACTCCTTCAGTGCAAGACAGTATGCCTGCATATATAAATGAAATGAAAGCAGATTAGATGATTATTGGTCAAACATTTATAGTAACCTAAAAGTCCC